>VZTA01002528.1:474849-496493 GCA_013398855.1 Mohoua ochrocephala
GCTGGGATGCAGCTTCCTGGAGATCCGGCGGCTGGAGGGGCTGCCCGACCCCACGGCCACGCTGCTGGAGGAATGGCCGGGACGCTGCCCCGGCGGGGCCACTGTGGGGCAGCTCCTCGATGTGCTGCGCCGCTTGGGTCGCGACGATGTCCTGACGGACCTGGCCGGCAGCGTGGGTGAGGCGCTGGGGACGGGGAGAGCTGGGATAGCCCGGGGAATCCCGGCGCTGCTGCGGGAGCCTGCCCTCGGTGCTGCTTCCTTGATGCCTGGGGAGGGACGGCATGCTGTTCGTGTTGGTCTTTTTCTTCTTGTCAGTCTTTCTGTTCATGTTGGTCTTTCTGTTCATGTTCGTGTCGCTCTTTGCTGCTCTGTCCGCGGAGGTGATGTCAAGAAAAAAATCCCGCTCAAGAAGAAAAGCCCTTTCCAGATTATAGAGTGACATCCTCGGTGTTCTCACGATGGCCGCAAAGATGCTCCAAAGGCTGAAGCACCTGTGCTATGGAGACGGGCCGGGAGAGCTGGGGGAGTTCAGCTTGGAGAAGAGAAGGCTCCGGGGAGACCTTGGAGCCCCTTCCAGTGCCTAAAGGGGGCTTATTAAAAGAAGGCGGATAGTGATAGGATAAAGGGGAATGGTTTTAAACTAAAAGAGGAGAGATTTAGATTAATATTAGGAGATTAGGTATTAGATTGGATATAAGGAAGACATTCTTCCTAGTGAGGGTGATGAGACAATGGAACAGGTTGCCCAGGGAAGCTGTGGCTGCCTCATCCCTGAAAGTGTTCAAGGCCAGGTTGGACGGGGCTTGGAGCGTCCTGGGATAGTGGAAGGTGTCCCTGCCCATGGCAGGGGGTGGAATGAGATGACCTGTAAGGTACCTTCCAACCCAAACCATTCTGTGATTCACAGGAGTCTCACCTGGCTTCCAGGAGAGAAGTGTGTGGTGTTCCTGCTAACCATGAGCCCTGCAAAGTGACCTGGAGCCCTGTCTTATCCCGAACTTTCAATAAAAAACATTTCTGTATGTCAAAAGATGCTTTTGGCCAGGTTAGCCAGGAGGCAGATTGCACTGACACCAGACAGTCATGTGTGGATATAGTGTGATAGGAAGATGTTTGCTGCAGGAGATGAGGGATGTGTGGAGCTGGATAATGTCAGGGAAAAAAAATTCCATCCAAATGGAAAAAATTGAGACAGGTCAATGAGAAGGATGAAGGTCCTTGTGCTGTTCTGATAACTTTTTCTTTTTGGGCTCTTGGTATTCTTTGTAATGAGAGAAATTCAGAGGGAGCCCAGCTGTCATCAGAATGGGAAATTTTTTGCCGAAGGATTTCGAAAGCCAGAGAATTCCCTGAGGGCCTGTGTTGTATAATAGAGCTCACTGAGTTAGCAATGAGGAAGTAGTAAATCCCACTTCCTGTTACTCACGGAGATAAAGGAAGATGTAGAAATCCATCCCTGTAGAGAGACTGACCAAGAAGCAATGGAGGACTTCCCTTTGGTCCTGTGGTTCTTCCTACTTAAGATCACAGTCTGAAGGCCAGGTTTTGGAAAAGACAAAATCATCAGTGTGCTTTGTGATCTGCTGATTAGAGAACAAATTTGGAGGAGCTTCCAGCTGTGCAAAAGATCTGGGGCTTCACAAAAACATTGGGAACCCAGGCTGGTTCTGGCCCTGAGCTCAGGACCTGGCCCACTGGAAGGGAGTGTGGTGGATAGGTTTTGTCAGAGCTGGAATAGACTCCAGCAGAAGGAATGGGAGGAGTCTGGGCTGCACGAAAATCACAAGTTTTGCCCAGAGTTGGGTCACACTGATAAGAGGAGACAGGTAAATTCTTGGAAGAGGGGCCCACTAAGGGCTGATCAACAAAAATACTGTCTGTGGCTCAGGAAATTCCTTAACTGTGAATAGTCCAAAAGACAGATTATAAAAATAGATTGTAGATTATACCTAAAAGGTAGATTTTAGGGAAATACATATAGATATATTTTAGGGAAATATCTCTGTAAGCTTATTTCGTTCTCATGTTGCCCCCTAGACACTTGGTTTTGTGCTGGGCTTGAGACAGGATGAGGCTTGGGGCAGATGGACCCTCAGCCTGACCAGTGTGACTGTTCCTCTCTTGTTATTTTTGGCTGAGGACTGCACTGAGGGCCTGTGACCTGTTGCTGGTGCTGAGAGCTCTTGCAGAAGTCAGAGATATTTACACTTGAAAGGAAAGGAAAGGTTTCATGTACTCTTGTGGACAGTATTTCCTGATGCCAGGGGCATCTTTGTGTACCACTGGAACTCCTGCAGTGGGATCCAGCTCAGAATCAGAAAACATCAGTACTGATGTCCCAGCAGCTCCGCCCTAACTGTGATCCTCCTCCTCAGCAGTTTATTTCGCTGTAGAATCATCTTCAGGGATGTGCAGCTTTTTGCTTTGATACATTTGTGCTCTTTCCTGCTGAAACTCAATGATTTTTGTTCCCTGACCTGTTACAAAGGTGCGACATTCCTGCCTGACGGTTACTGGGTCTGTTTTCTGTGTGTTCTCATCATGCTCTTCATACTCATTTTGTGCTTTAGATCTCATGTTTCTGTTCTTTTTTTTCCCAATTCCTCGAGAATTTGTTCGACTGCCAGAGGAATGTAAAGCCTAGTTAAGTGCTTGGTGGAGGGGGACAGCTTAGCTTGGAGGAGTTTCTTGCTACTTGGTTGTGTAGTTTAGCATCCTTTATGGTCCCAAAGTCATCCCTGATCCTTGTTCACTCTCATTCACCTGTACAATCAGGTGCTGTTTCCAGCTGGGGACTGATCCATCCCAAATCAGAGGCAAGGAGAGAAGAGCTGGAGTAAATACACTGAAAATTAACATTTCTGTATTGAGCACTATGCAGTGCTGTTAAATAATTGCCTGTTCTTGCCTATTCAGCAGTATTTTGGGTTGTGAACCTGGCTCCCAAGGGAGTCAAGGCACACTTAAGGTGGTGGCTGTGTGCCAGTCCTTCCTCTGGGGCTGCTGATCCCGTTGGCAATTTCACAGTGACTTTAATCATGATTTCATCAAAGATACTGACTTAGCTGACACACCTCGTGCAACAGGCAGAGAGGTGGGACCTGAGTTAGGGCTTTGGTAAGGAAAGACGTGAAACCTGAACCTTCTGGCTGGTAAAGAATGTGATTCTTCCCTCTGCAGGACGGGGGAGGCAGAGGGGAGGAGAAAGGCAGATTGGGATTGCCTCAGGAAAAGCTTTGATCAGATCTGAGCCTTATTAGATTGGAGATAATCCAGTAACGGGATGCAAAGCTGAGATACAAGCAGGACATGGAGGCTCAAGCTGGGCCTGCTGCAGACCTGCTCGTGCCAGGTTGTGTTACAGGAGGACTCCCTGGGCTCCCACCAGCATCCTGCACCTCCAAGGGATCCTTTACTCTGCTGTTGCACCAGTGAGCTCTGCAGCTGTGCCAGCTGAACCCTCTGAGTGATCAGTACTTTCCTGATTAACACTCATTGAGTTGTTTTTTTTTTTTAATCTTTAGTAAAGGCAAAGGCTGTAGGGTGTTTCATCTTTTCCTTAATTCCTGATTTCAAATCTCCTTTTGCTTTCAGTTCTTCTGTAATTGCAGAGTAGCAGAGGCTGCAGAGTTTCTCGTTGCTTCTCCAAAGACTTCACGTTTAGATTTAGGATTTATTTTTAAACCAAGTCTGTTTATAATAGATCTGTGCCCATCACTGATCTGATAGGGAAGTTCACAGCAGTGGCTGTGCCAGGTCTTTGCCCTTCAGTTACCCCAGAGTGGGATACACATCTACTCTGCCTGGGATAAGAGGATCCCTATTGCTCAACAACATAAAAGCTGCTTCAGGGGCTCCTTAAAATTTTACATGGTCCTGCTGTATGTGGTGAGTGTAGTCATTGTCACCTGCAGTTGTCCTGGCTGGCAGAGGCTGGGAGTGTGAATCAGCTCCTGTGTGTCTGCAGAGAATTACTAAGGTTGGAAAAGACCTCCAGGATCATTAACCCAGCACTGCCAAGGCCACCTCTAAACCCTGTCCCCAAGTGCCACATCTACACATCTTTTAAATCCCTCCAGGGATGGTGACTCCACCACTGCCTTGGGCAGCCTGTTCCAATGCCTGACCGCTATTTCAGTGAAAAATTGTTCCCCAGTATCCAATCTAAACCTCCCCTGGTGAACTTGAGGCCATTTTCTCCTGTCTTATGGTTTTCTACATGGGCATAAAGACCGACACCATGAAAACCTCTAATTGAGAACCCTCCCCAACTATTTTGTGATTTCAAATACTCCAAAATGCAGAACAGTGAGAGCAGACAGCAGAGTTGGGACCTGCTCTGTCCCTTATGCCTGCTGTTAAAGGTGTACTGGGACAGAGTAGAACTAAGGGGAGGAGGAGGAGTAAAGCAAGTAAAAGAAAGTACTTCTCTAAAAATCAAGAGTGATTTTCAGGAACTGATTGCTAGAGGAGGTGGTGGAGGCAGCATCAAGAGGTTCAGAAAGAGGTGAGAGAAATTCTACATCCCAAAAAAACCAGACGAGGGTTTCCCTCTAGCATCCCTGATCCATGAAATATCTTCTCCTGTTTTAATGAACTCCAGCAGTGTAAACCCACGTCACAGGAGCCTCTCGCCCTGGTTGTGTGTTTTTGCAGAGGAAGACTGTAAGAAGTACTTGCAGAGGAAGCAGGAAGAGGCCAACCAGCCCCTCCAAGTGCCAGCAGTGGACAGCAGCGTGCCGAAGACGTTGGAACTGATGGGCATCACCATCAGGGATGATCCATATGGTAAGAGCCTGTGCTTCCATGGCTGCCTGATACCTCACGTTGGAATCGTCTTCCCCATGGGAAGTGTGGAAAACCTGTTTGCTTTTGTTATTCCCACAACTTTTCATAACCCAGGCCAGAATGCTCTGGCTGGTAGTCACTGGGCATCTTCATTGTTCCTGTTTCTTAGAGCAGAGAGGGAAAGCAACCCTGGGAAACACTTCACCCAGGAACAGGCTGGCACAGAGCCACTGGACACACACGGGAAGAGACTTCATGGAAATATGTCCCTTAATCCAGCCTGGCCCAGAGCAGCAGCTGCTGAAAGCTCAGGGGGTTAGAGCCCAGGGGGAAGGGTGTCAGAGGTGATTTCCCTGCCCTGTCTTTGGCAGGTGGAACCACCTTGAATGAAAAGGAAGTGGGTTTGAAGTAGGGCTGGGGTGTGCAGTGGGTGGAGAGAGGAAACGGCTTCTGTGTGTGTGCAGCCCTGCATGTGCAGCCACGTGTGCACACGTGTCCTGGCCAGTCTGACTTTGGGTGGCTACCGTTGCCGCATGTGTGGACATCACTAACCCTCCCCAAATGTCCACAGACCAATATTCTGGTGTTTGTACAGGGCAGCTTTGCCTGATGTGACCCCCAAGTTAGCGCCGTGCCCCTGCAGCAGTACCCTCAGTTTGACTGACCTGGCAGACATTGCCCTTCTGCTTCACTGGATGCTTCTTGGGCTGCATCTGCCTGCTGGGTTGATACTTTCCTCAGCAGCTTTTAGAGCCTGACCTATTTTTTCACCGTGGTAGGCTTTAACTGGCATAAAAAATTGAATATATCTGTAGTGACATTGATATGGAAAAAAAAATAACACAGTTGGAAACTATCCAGCAGTATTAAGGCACTTAATTATGAGAAACATTGCCCTTAAAATGCAGCACTTTAATAACTGGATAACTGCTAAATAAACAAGAGCTGCCAGGCATTAATGTAATTGGAAAACAGGCTCATTAGGGTATGACTTCAGGTACCCAGGTTTGACGTCTTAGCCATAAAAATGACAGGTTCCAAATTTCAAGGCTTACCCTATAGCTCCATGGACAGCAGATGGCAGGACACTGCTGGATGAGGAAATGTTTTGGTTGGGAAGTTTGAATCTCTGTGACCTGAACTAGAGAAAAAGGACCCAGAGCCACGAGGATATTTTAGATGCGAAACTCTCAGTGAAATCCCAGAGCGTCGAGGCTTGGAGTTGCATCCCCTGGGGTACTCTGCTCCCTCCAGCTCTTCCCAGACTCCCTGTGGCTGGATGGTATTGCCTCCACCAATTTGGCCTGTCTGCATCTCAGCTCCCTTTCCCTGACCCCTGCTGCCAGGCAATGTGGGTGTGTGTGAACAGCCTGGCCAGTGAAAGCAGTCAGGGCACCGATGTGTGTTACCTCCTGCCAGCCCTGTTAAGGACAGGAGTCTGGGCTGAAGGGCAGCTCATCTAATAAAATGCTGAATTACCTTTGCAAGTTTGGCCAGGGCTTTTCTGTCAGACTCCTGATTCTGAGTTAAAGTCTGTGGGAGCTCTTGAAAGTTCACTACAGGAGTGAACTTCATTTATAGTAGAAGATGACAGCTACATTTTTAATGGTTTCAGGGAGTGGAACAGAGATATTTGATGCCTTCATCTGCTACTGTCAGAAAGACCTCCAGTTTGTCCAGGAGATGATCAGGGAGCTGGAGCAAACAGAGTTCAAACTGAAGCTCTGTGTATTTGATCGGGATGTCTTGCCAGGAACCTGTGTGTGGTCCATCAGCGGAGAACTTATAGAGAAGAGGTAAGTGAACCGTGGCTGTTGGGGCCAGCTGTGAGTGTAGTGGAACATGACGTTCATTTTACAGCGATGTCTGCAGCGTGGTGCCAGTGAAACAGCAAAAATCCACAAGAATGTCTTCATGGGGTTTGTTTTATGCTCTTGGCTCGAGAAGGACGACTCAGGCATTCCCCAATGTGTCGCTTCATTGTGTTCACAAGGGAGGTGCCACTGTGGTGATGCTACTTATGTTCAATCACTTTTCTTTGCCTTGTGTCTCATGTATAGACACAGGATCACATAAAGGTTGCACAGACAGTCTGGGCTTCCCCGTTTCCTCATTTCTTGGTATATGAGTGTGTATCTGTAATCAGGTTTTTCTGTGTAACATCACTACGTGTCTGTCAGTCGTTTCTGCTCTGCAGTTAATTCCTGCTGGAACACAGCCAGGTCCTTCTCCACTGGAGCAATTCCGAGCAGTACGTGCTTCTGTTTGTGGGAATGAGAGAACCATCTCCTTTGACATTTTATTTTTTTTTCCCCCGCTTCATCTCCAGGTGCCGGAGGATGGTGGTTGTCGTTTCAGATGACTACTTGGAAAGCGATGAATGTGATTTCCAGACCAAATTTGCTCTTAGTCTTTCCCCAGGTAAGATCACACAAATATCCCATTTACAATTGCACATTACCATTTTTATTACAGTGACATCCTAAAGCTTCAGCTGAGGTCAGTGGGCACTGCACCACTGGAACCAACAGGGGCTTCATAATTTGGTTGTGCAGGCAGGGGCTTGGGCTCGGTCCCTTGCCCTGCTCTTGACCTTCCTCACGTGGCCGCGAGCGAGAAGCTGCCTGTGCTGCACTGCTCCAGCTGTCAGTGGGATAATGCTGCCTGCTCCAGAAACGTCAGAGCTGCATGTCAGGCTTGTGAAGGGCTTCCAGATCTATACAGGAAAAGTTGCTGCTAAAGAGACAAGTAGTATAATAAATCCAGGATGTGAGTAAAGCTGGGAATTAGGTGACAGGTAATGAACATGCAGATTTCAAGGCCAGGCTGGGTGGGGCTCTGAGCAACCTGGTCTAGTGGAAGGTGTCCCTGCCCATAGCAGGGGATAGAACGAGATGATCTTTAAGGCTCCTTCCAACCCAACCCATTCCATTCTATGATTCTTGTAGAGATCCTTGAGTATTGTGCATAGGTAAACAAAATACGGAATGAAATGTTCAACTTGGTTGGGAAATTTTTTACACATTTTGTTCTGAATTGAAAAGCCACCAATTTACTTCTGCCGGGTCTGTTCTGATTGCTCTTCTCTAGCCACTAGTTGTACAGTTGTCTGTGTTGCTGGAGAGTAAGTGCAGCCCAGCCTAATAGTGTGGAGGATATGTAGAATTGGGAAGAGTATCTGGATGTAAAGTCTCTTTTCTAGATGAGACATCTGACGTGATATTCTAAATGACACGCCAGAGGTTAGACTGGAAGCTGGTGGCAGAGACAGGAATTCACTTCATCTTCCTTACACGAATTTCATGTGGTATCAGTTCATCCACTGAACACCCCCAGGACTTTGTATCAGCCCCCAGTCATCCAGATTTGTAGAAAAGTCCTTTTAGTTCTTCACCAGTTTCTTGTGGGCATCACACCTTCCATTAGAACAGGGAAAGAAGTTCCATCTGTGTGGAATGACCTGAGCTCTGGCAGTGAGAACACGGGTGTCAGTACAGGCTTAGAGAAGTCACAGCCTTAGCTGTTTGTGTGGGGTGTTACTAATGCACGGGAGGGTTTGGTGGCAGGCTCTGGGAGCTCCATGGATTACTCCAGCATCTGCTGCAGTTATGAAATCTTGGTTATTTGCCTCATCCCCGTCTCGGTGTCATCGCTTGCGCTGGGCACAGTGCAGGTGGTGGCAGGTGTCGCTGTGGAGAGCTACAAGGGGAGAAATTCCTCTGTAGAAGAGCTGCTCCTTCAAGCAGCAGCAGTCACAGGGAGGGTGTTCTCATCTCGTGGTGTCTCAAAAACAGCAGTGCACGTTAGCAGGGGGATTTGTTGGGGAACATCAGCAGACTGAGTAATGCAGGATTCAGACACTTGCTCTCCAGGGTGAGAGCTGGTTGCAATATTATCAGATGATGCACAATCAGGAGCAAACCTGGATCTGGTGATGATGTGTGTGCTGTGGTGGGGAGGGAGTGGATGCGGGATCTGCCTGGGGCTCTGTGTAACCCTCTGCCTGTGTGACCTCTCTTTCAGGTGCTCGTCACAAACGGCTGATTCCAGTCAAGTACAAATCCATGAAGAACGAGTTTCCAAGTATCTTGCGGTTCATTACAATTTGTGACTACACCAATCCTTGCACCAAAAAATGGTTCTGGACGAGACTGGCAAAATCCCTCATGCTGCCCTGATGCAAAGTCCTGAGAGCTGGGTGCTCTTGTAACGTGTCCCGGCTGTGCCTTCAGACCAGGGGTGTCATTCACACAGGGTCTTCCACCACTTCAGAACCTGGATCCTTGCTTGGAGCCTGTGACTGGGAACAAAGAACTTTCTCCAGCACTTCTTCGCAACTCTGAGGGGAAATAAAGCAATTGTGTGGGTGTTCCGGGTTAAGTCAGTGAGCAGCAGCATCCCGCATTTGTGGAGTAAGCGCTTTCACTAAAAATACTGAAAATACACATTTAAAGAGTGCCTGATGCAGGAAGACTCTGTTGTAAGCATTAGCAAGACCTCAGAGCCTCAAACTGCAGGTTTTGTCAATGTTTTAAAAGCTACAGTAACACTGAGGCTTGGTGGGAATTGTACCATGTTGGACAGATCTGTCTCTCTTCAGGTCGCATTTGATTCAGTGACCTTATACCAGCATTTAAAATTCCCAGATATTATTAAATTTTTACTTCTCCTTCAGGAGAAATTCAGTCTTAAAATACATCTTTTCAGTGACAGTCCTTACTACACAAAGCAGGGGCTGCTGTTGCTCATTGACTTGACCGAGATCTGCACCCCTGTGGGTCCAGATCTCAAATTCTTTCACCTTTAAAAGCCTTCCAAAACACAGCAGCTTTTGGGATGCCTCAAAGGCACAGGGCTAAACACTGAATGAGGAGTGTATTAAATTGACATTTGGGCTATTTAAAATATGGAGGCGAATGTTATATTAATAGGAAAGAGCCTAATTTAATTAACTGCCACAATAATTACTGTATTTCTGTGACTAAGGCTCGGAGCAACGTCAAGACCGTTCTGCTTGTTAGACTTGGCCTTGAATCCTGCCTGTGACTAGTGGATCTCATCAGTGCTCCAGGGTGGAGGCCAGGAGTTCTGCCCAAAGGAGTGTTTAAAGCGATCCATTGGTGTATTAAACAGATTTACAGTAAATATTTACTTTTTAAATTGGAGAAGAGAGGAATCCTGCTTATGTGTCCGCAGTTGCTTGAACTCTGCCCCTTTGTTCATTACTTCAGCCACTGACTCATGTTGATTTTACAGTTTAATGTTTTACTAGTTTACATTTTTAAGGTTGCATCTGGATGTGATTTTTTTTTTTTTTCAATTTTAGCTCTGTTTTAAAGCATTACCAGGGCTGAGGCACAGACAGAAATGTGCTCCTGCCCCTCCCCTCATGCTCCCTGTCAGTGAATGATCCCTTACCAGGGACGCTGCCAAATCCTGTCCAGGTGCTGCTGCTGGTTCCTCCTGGCTGACAGCAGCTGCCCTTGACCTGAGCATGGTGAAGCTCACATCGTGTTGGCAGCAGGAGCCCTTTTTGGATAGAGCCAGGAGCTGGGTGTTTCTTATACAAAAATAACTGCTGCTATCGTGCCAAGATGACATTTGCACCTTCCTGTCTTGCTAGCACGAGTGAGAAGTCTGTGGGCACGGGAGGAAGAAAGTTAAGTTGATGAGGGGTTTCTGAATAGTTTGTCTTCATGTCCTATTGCCCTGGGGCCTCTCCTGCAGCAGTGGAGACAGCTGCTTGCCTCGGGCTTTCTGCATAATCATTAAATGTTAATTATAGAAGAGCTTCAGGAGGCTGCTTGATCCCCAGGCGCTCCGGGGGCTCGGTGAATTCTCATACTCTGGAGAGTCTATAAACATCAATTATGGGTCATTACTCGCAGGACCGAACCAGATTCCTCCTGCCTGGAGAGCTGGAAGGGCTCTGGTGGCTCGTTCAGGGGGAGCCGAGGCAGAGGAGCCCGTGCTGTGGACGCTAGAGGGAGGCCATGGCCCATGCTGGCACCCTGCGAGGGAATGCGGGTGGGATGGGGAGACACGGCCGGGATGGGCCAGCAGGGCGCTGACCCCTGCCTGGCATGGAAAAAAGACGAGTGGGTTCTCCTCCTCTTCCCCTTGCTCCCCTTCTGAGCAAGGTGTACCAAAAACAGCGAGAATTTTGGCAGCTTGAACCTTGTGCGACGTCTTCCGAGTCCTGATGGTTTGGGACTCGGTTGCGAATGAGGGAAAAATAACAGCAGGGAAAATGATGATGTTTGTAATAGATGATTTGGTGATCGCCCAACAGGGAAAGTGCCGGTTCTGGATGGGAAAGCAAATGCAGGAGCTGAATTTCTAAATTTTCTGACTTCCAATAGATAAATGTCATATTCCAGTGAGTGGTGAAAGATGTTGGGATCTTGTTACCACCCTGCTTGTGGTGCCCTGGCCCTTCTCTCTGCTTGGCTCAGATGCTGGCAAGGTCTTACTGTTATGGGGCTGTTGCTTTATTACAAGTTACTATTTATCTTACAGGCTAAAATAATTATTTTGGGGTAAAGTGAGGCAACAGCCCTAAAACATAAAATATGCTTTAAATATGTATCCTCTTCTATGTAAACCCCAGAGTTCATGCACTTCTGACACTTTCATATCTGCCTTGTCGCAATAATTTGAAGTGTGACATTGTGAATGATGCAAAATATACTTGTTGTGAACCATTTGCCCATTTCAGCGGCATTTGGGGTTCTCATCCCCTCTTTCACGATCAGTGGAAGGTCAAAATTTTTGAACACCTTTAAAAAAGGGATTTATAAAATTGTGATGTTACAGGGTTTTTTCTATTTTGTCTCTGTCCCTCACTGAAATTGTCTTAGTTGAATCTGTTAGTGCCAAATCATTTATTTTTATATATAGACATATATTTATATTAATTTTGTATCCTGATAACAAAGGGGGAAAGCATCTGTGTTTATAGGCATTCTGAAAATAGACAATATTTGTGTTTTTCTCCTCAAAACCCCAAACTTTTGCTACTTGTGAAAACATTTTAAAATAAAGAATGAAAACCCAGCAGGCTGAATCTGCTTTGTGGGCATTGGAGAATAAAACTGTGTCTCAAAATGAAGTGCAAGTGAAGAATGATATGGAATAGTTCTTTATTTTCTTTTCATGTTTTGGCTTTATAACTTCATCAGAGGGGGTGGTTGGCTGTGCCTGGGAGAGAGAGAAACAGAGTTACGTCATGCCAGGAGGAAAATTTATCAAGGAATTGTACGTGGTTCCTCTCCAGGTCTTGTTTATGGGTTTGTGATCTGTGTTGCCATCCTGGATTCCTTCAGCCCTGGTGCCCATGAGGCTGGAGGGGACGGAGCCAGGGCTCTGCTGGGATGCTGCTCCTGTTCCACACCCTTTCTGGAGGCCCCAGCAGGGATTATTGCAGCGCAGCGATCCGGGGGATTCTGCCAGCTTTATTTCCTTTGGCTCGCAGGCGGTCCAAGCCAGGGAAATAACTTACAAACCCAGCAGCTGTCGGGCCAAGGCCCTGCCACAGGAAAGGACGAAGGATCACTGCATCACGGAAGTGTTGGTTGGAAGGAATTCCTGGAGGTCAAGGCCGAGCTGCTCTTCCCAACGGGAGGGGCCATACACTCAGCCACGTTCCCTATAGAGCATATGGAGCCGTGGCTCTGCTATGGCTACTATGAACATATGGACAGCAGTGTGGAAACCATCCCTGGATAGATTATTCTAGATGGAAACTGCTGGCAAGAGCAGCCTGCCAGGAGCGTCCCATTCCCTGGAAGTGCTGGCATCCCATCACTCCCAGTGCATCTTTACACACTCCCCCATTCCATGGTTTGGAGCAGTTAATGATTCTTGCCCGTATTTGAGCCTGAGCTCTGATTCAGGTGGGGTTGAGGGGCCCAGCTGCAGTGGCTCTTTTCCTGCTGTCATTCCCCTTACGCTGAAGAAATATTCTCAGTTTCACTTTGGTGCAAGAATGTTGGTGCCATTTCCTCATGTGCTGGAGGACAGCATTTACCTGGTGAAACTGCTGCAGAATGTTCCCAGCTTCAGAGAGGGAGGGTGAGAGGTCAAGTATTGACCTTGATGGATCAAATTCCATCCTTCATTTTCACCAACGTGACAAGAGTTGTGTTACCATGAGGGAGGCACTGCTTGGTCCAGAGGGCACATTTACAGGAATAACATTAGCAAGGGAAGAAAGTGTAATTATGCATAAAAAGTAGCTGGAAAAATGTTGCTTGAGCATCCTGGAAACAGATTTTAATAAGGCAATGAAAAACAAACCCCACAAGGTTCACACTGCTGGGAAACATGCTCATAAGGCTTATTAAAGAGCACCTCTGTCAGACCATTTGGGGCTTTACAACATGTGCTGTGTACAAATATTTCGCTAAAGGTAATTTTCTCTAGGTGTTACAACCATTTTTGTATCCCCACTAGGACTTTGAGATGACTTTGAACCCAATCCAACCTCTTGATCAGCACTATCAAGCCCAACCCTGGAAAAACTTGTTTATTTTGCAACAAAATCTGCAGTCAGGGATAGTGGATAGTGTTGTATTCACTCGGGGCTGTGCTGCTCTGCGAAAGGTTAATTAATTGAAGCTGTGTTTAAGTCTTAAGCAGTTCCAAAGTCTGATTTACAAACAATGCATTTTCTGTTCTGCAGCAGAACCCAGCTAAGCAGTGCCTTTTCCTCCTCCTGTTCCCACTGATAAAGCTGCTCGTGCCATGGCAGAGGTCAGGGCTGTCCTTGCCCACCAGGCAGCGTGATCCTTCTATCTCAGCTGGATAGATGGTTTCCACAAAGGCAGGGGATGCATCCCTGCAGTTCAGAGCATGAAGGTTGTATCAGCTGCACACGGAGCTCCTCCTGCCTCACAGCCATGGAGGGGTTTTGATTCCCATTCCCCCAATTCCTAGTCTTGCTTCGGGTGGGTTTTGGTGGGGCTGGACTGGAAGGATGGAATGAACGTATCTGTGTTGGCCCTGAAACACTCAACTATGGCTCTCTAGAAAAGGTTGCTTGCAACTTTTTCCTCCTCTTGTTTCCACACACTTTCCCACTGCCTTGGAGAGTGGGACAACGTGCAGTGTGTCCAGCTGAGCCCCAAGGACAGCACAGCTGTTCCACTCTGAGCTTCCAAGCCTCCCCTTCCCAGCAAACACGGAGAACCCCCAGAAAGGAGGCAGGTGGCAGATGGCTGGAGCACAGAGGCACTGGGAGGAACGTGCCAGCATTTCCTCAACAGCCAAGCATCCAAACCCTCCCCGGACCGGACAGATTTTGCACAGCTCTCAGTCCTTCCATGCATTCCCGCAGGGAAAGAGCAAAGCGGCGTGTCTGGCTGGGTGCCAGCCTCCAGGGAAAGATGCAGTGGGTCCTGCTGGCTCCTAAGGGGAGTGGCTGCTCGTTCACCTGTGCCAGGAGAGCAGGAGGGCTGTGCGGAGGAGGCAGTGGGTGACACAACGCAGGACCACGAGGAGAACCCTTGCTCCAACCCCAGTGAGAACGTGGAGGCTCAATGTTTCCAATCTTCTCTGGTTTCTTAATGAAATCAAAGTCATGAAGGTGATAAAATAGGTCTTTATCCACTGTTTAGGATGCTAGTCAGGAACTCACAGGGAATATGTTCAGGCAAATGTGGGGTTACCATGAAGTGAACTTTCACAAAGTTTCTGCAGCATTTTTCTGGCTCTGATCTTCAGCTGTGTCCGCCTTCTGTCTGTGTCAGCAGAACGAGATGTATGAGCTGCAAGACCTGAGGTGTTTAACTGCTCATGTGCCAGTCTGTGGGCTGCTGCCTCAGAAACAAATACCATTTAGGAGGGGAAAAACTGGGAACAAACCTGGAGTTCCACATGCTCTTCCCTGTCCCACTGGAGCCGTGGCAGACCCTGCAGTCAGCTTTACAGCAACATTTTCAAAAGTATTCAGAAATCTGGGCGACTGATTTAAAACTACTGAATCACAGAAGATTTAGCGTTTGATTTTTGGCAGCACTTGGCTGAGGCTCCCCAGAGAAATATACAGGGAAATGAGATTTCAAGTGCTTTCAGCAGAGGAATAAATTGGACATTGGCCTTAAAATATCACTATCTCAGTATCTCTAAAACCTTGCACAGGTATGTAAAGACCATAATTTTTCAATATCACTAAAGGGCTTTTGAGATCTTTAGAAAGGCAAAGAAGAGAAGCGTCACATTTTTTACTTTAAATCTATTTAGTCTTAATATTCCCTGGTCTTCCTAACAGTTATTCTCTTGCCTCCTTGGTGCCTTCACCTCTCCTAGCACTGCACCTGGCATCTGCTCAGCTGGGGTGTGTTTTTGAGCATCAGGAGTGGAAGCTTTTCAGGTTCTCTCTCAGAATCTCGCCTCATCAGCATGCTGCTCCCGGCAGACGGGCTTGTCTTCAGCTCCAAGACATGCATATTGATCAGTCATTTCCTTTTGTTACCTTGCATCCTGCCATCGATTTTAATTGTTCCCCGCTGAAGAGGAAGCATTCAGCACACGTACTATTACCAACGACGAAATTTTTGCTTTCCACACCTTTTGCCAGGCGGTGCCTGCGCTCCGCTCTCCAGAGCTGCGGATCTCTCTCCCTCTCAGCCAGCAGCAATCTGCACAAATTATGCAGCAGTCAATTTGCGTCTATTAAATCAATTTCTGATTCTCTGTGACAGCTTTCCCTGCCACATGATTTCACACTTCAGCGGTTTGTTTCTGAGGTGCCATGTGGGTTTTTTTTTCTTTTTCGAAGGAATGGTAGTGGTAATCCATTTCTTTTGCAGATACCTTACTCATGTCCTCCCAGTTCCTCTTTCCTGCTGCTGTCCTGAAGGGACTTGTACAACTTCAAATGACTCCTAGTGAGTCTCCTCTTGTGGCTCCTCTCTGGCTCCTCATCAGCGAATGTTACTGTTCCTGGGCTGTTCCCTGGAGCTTCCTGATGCTGAAGTGGAACAGCTTCTCCAAGACAAAGCTGCAGCTTGGTCCTGCTATGGGTCCACCCACTCCTATGGTGCAAAATACCAAAGCTGGGAACTGCTGTGATTCATTAATTCCTTTCCTCCTTCTTTCCAAGACACCTTCTTAGATTGTTCCCATCTTTTAAAAACATTCCTGCCCTCTCAGAGGGCTTTCATTCCAAATATTTCCTGAAGGCTCCGTGTGGAAGGACCTTGGTTCCCTCCCACTGTCTCTCCGATTCTAGGTTTTCCTTTAGATACACAAAAAGGATCCTATTTTTAGAAGCTAGCAGTCAATGGCACAGGAATTCGTGAGTAGGGAGGAAAGGATGTGAACTATCCAAATATATTTTTTTTTTCAAATGAGATCTCTTTGCATTCCTATCGCCACAGTAACAAGCCATGAGTCACTGTTACACTGAACTATTAGACCATTATTGTAAACTCATGTCACTAGAATCTGCTAATGCGAACTGTAAACCTTGCCTGCCCTCTGCTTTGCTGGGTTCGAGAAGATATTGGCCATTTCTAAGGATAAGAACAGTATTCCCTCACAAATTTTATTCCCAGGTGGCAAGAAGTGAACGAAATCTTATTCAATCCTATCTTTCTATTCCTAGGGTTTCTTTTCTCATTGCCTTTTAAGAGAACTCCTCTTACTCGAATGTTACAAAAGAAGTTTTATTTGATTTCTTCACAGTTTGCCAGCTGTAAATTGGGTCCAAGCACTCTCAGCTGAGAGAGTATCCACCTGGGAGCAGCGGTGTCACCTCCAAAAGCTGCTTTCTGTGCTCAGTCCTGCTATGGCCAACCCTCCTGGCCACTCACTGCTGCAGCAGAGAAGTCCCAAGTGTCCCTGGAAACTCCAATCTCCTTCCAAGGGTCTGTCAGGGGTTATGTCCAGACTGAGTTTTTTTCTAGAAGAGTTTTGTAGAGTAATAAAATGTCAGAATGGTCTTAAACACACACACAAAGCTTTACATCATAGTACCAACAGTCCTTGGCCACCCTTCATCAGCTGCAGAAGAGTCAGGCCAGGTGTATCCACTTGTCCATCATGGTTTGGCTGGTTGCAGCAGGCTTATTTTGCACTTTCAAGAACCAGGGAAAATGCTCTGAAACACATTCTCATCCGCTGTCCTGGTCAGCTGCTTAGAAAATGCTTTATGATGGAGATTTACCCTCCACAGAAGAGGTCGGTGGGAAAACCTTTCTGTCCTCAGAAGCTGTGACATTCCCAGGGTGAAAAGAGGTCCAGGCATGTGAAGTGTCTTTCATTGGCTTCTGTAAAGACAAAGAGGTATGAAGAAAGCATTATTGTAAACCAGAGCAGAGCAAGGGCTGATAATTAAATGGTGGTTCAGGTATGTGGTAATCAAGATCTTGTTATAATTATTTCTCAAGCCTGGCACTGATTTTATATCAGATTGGAAGGAGGCAGCAAAGCTTTAATATGTTACAGAAAGGGTTAAATGGCTTTCAGTTTATGTACTGAAAAAATCATAAACTTAGCAGAAAAGAGTAAGAAGAAAAAAAACTTGTCTTGCTCATAAACTCTTTGCTCGTTTCCTGGAGCTTAAAATCTGGGGGATATTTTCAGTGGAGGAAGTAAGAGAGCAGCACAGAGTTTCTGTTGAGAAGCAGGGTGTTGAGATGAGAAGTGTGTTTGCAGAACGAAAGCCGGTTTCAGTAAACACCCTGTGAGAACTAGAATTCACCTGTTAAAACCGGGCCTTCAGCTACTTGACTTCAAAGTGACCTCAGAGCTGAATTTAAAATGGCTCAGTGACGGGGTGGAGATACAGGGTAGCACACAGGATCACTTAGGAAAACCTGCCTGTGTGGTTTAGACTGGAATTTAGCTTGTGGTTTGAAAACAACTATTATTAAAAGCTTGCTCTGGTTGGAGGGTTTGAAATCACTGCTCCTTCCTCCACTGCAGGGTCCTCACCTCATTTCTCCAAACCCAAAGCAAAGCTGCCAGGAGAAACCCCTGGAGATCAAGTGCAGTGCCTGCCTTTGTTTGTTGGAGAGGAAGCTGCCTTGTACTTAGTTAAGTAATCAGCTGCAGTTTGATAGAGTAAGGTCCCTTCAATAAACCTGGAAGTGTTTCCATGAAGAGAGAACAGCGGGCAAATTCTGCAGTGGAACAAGGTCAGGCATTCTTCTCGAGGACAGGGGCTCGCCTGGCTCCGAAGGCAATAAAACAGGCATTGTTGGGCTTCCCTCAGCCCAGGCCTGTACCAGGCAGCTCCACAGGCACATTAACTGCCATTGTTTGCACCAGCCCCGGGAGCCACTGCGCTTCCACACAGGGGTTTATGGTGCCTTAAAGAGCCTTAAACCAGAAACACGGCAACAAACGCCCTGGCCCCGAACACCACTGAACTGTGACAGCAAATGTCTGTTTCAGACACTGCTGTGCTGAAAGAGCAACTTTGGCTTAAACTCCAACAAGAAGAAAATTATATATCTGAGGGGCTACATGACTAGCGAGATGAAATCTCGATACGCAAACTGGAGTTTAAATTCATTTTCTACGACCCAAGTGTAAATGAAGTCAGTTTATGCTCACAGTTGTGATGATGATCATAGGATCATGAAACGGTTTGGGTCTAGTCTAACCTCCCTGCAATGAGCAGGGACATTTTCAATGAGATCAGGTTGCTCAGAGCCCCATCCAACCTGACCTTGAATATTTGCAGGAATGGGGCATTACCATTACCTCTCTGGGTAACCTGTGCCAGTGCCTCACCACCCTTATGATAAAGAACTTCTTTCTGTCTTTCTGATATCTCATCTAAGCTGACAATCCTTCAGTTTAAAGTCATTCCCCCTCGTCCTACTGCAACAGGCCCTGCTAAAAAGTTTGTTCCCATTTTTCTTACAGGCCCCCTTCAAGTACCGAAAAACCCCAGTAAGATCTCCCTTGAGCCTCATCCTCTCCAGGCTGAACAAACCCAACTCTCCATAGCAGAGGTGCTCCAGCATCTTTGTGTCCTCCTCTGCACTTGCTCCCAACAGGTCCATGTCCTTCCTGTACTGGGACCCTGGAGCTGGATGCAGCACTGCAGGCGGGTCTCATCGGGCTGGAGTAAAGCTCACTTCCCTTGACCTGCTGACAAAACCCATCAAGGACCCTTTTCCAGGTACTAAAGGTAGCAATGTCTGTGTGCTGAGCATCAGAATCACCAACGTGTGCATTAAACATCACTTTTACAATATTACATGGGTGGAAAAACCAAGCAGAGAACTGGATAGTGCCAGTAAGTTTCACTGAAACAATAAGTAGTTGGCCCAGAAAGGCAGGAAACCATGTGCCTTACGAGAAGGGGAGCATTTTGTGAGAGAGCATGCGTCGTGTGCCTGGTGTGCCAAGGCTTTGGCAGTGGAACACCAGCCCCAGGATATCAGTGAAATGCAGGAATCAGGAGAAAGCCTCCATTCTGCTGCGGAATCAATGGAGGAGAAGGGCCCTGCCTGCCCCGATCCGTGGTGTTTTACTGGAAGTCCAAAAATTCAGGAAACCCAGCTCTGGAATTTTTTTTTTCCTCAGAGCATTTTTTTTTCTCTCAGGCTGCAGCCTTCCCACCTGAAAGACATCTGAAGTTTTTCCACTTCTCAGTCTCCCCTAAAGCCCGGTCCAGAGCGGAGGTGGATACACCAGGAAGCTGCTTTTCCACTTCAGATTTCCACTAAAATTTCTTGTTATTACAACAGAGCACTTGATTCAGCAGCACCACTTCACAGCTCTTTTATAAATAGAGGCATTGCCTCTGCCCTGAGGAGCTCACAGCCTACACCAGACAGGCAAAATACAGCAGATCAGGAAAAAGAGGATGAGCAGAAGTGATGAAAGAGGAGAAGGTGCTGCTCGGAGGTCTGGAGTTGGCTAAGGAATGAAAGCTTTGCGGAATCCAGCTCCATGTTTTCATCCCTCACCAGACTCAGGATGGAACAACCCACTGAATGAATAAGTGCAACAGCAACCCCTGACTTTTGAGAGACTCAAAATGCTGACTTCATTTAAAAAAATAATGCAAAATTTATGAGACCTGGAGTCTACGAGTGAATGAGAGATTTGGGTTTAAAAACATGGAAATGCATTTTTCATTGCAGAGCTGGAAAACGAAAATGTAGCGCTCATCCCTCTATGCTCACGTGGCCACTAGTGCACTAGTGGTCTTGCCAGCACACATTTTAAATTTTAATTTTGATCAAAGCCTGTGGTTATTCTTAAAGAACAAGGCTCACTGTGGACCTAATCCTGCCTCCGTGGTCCAGAGCAATAAGAGTTTTAGCATTGCCTTCAGGGAGAGGATTTTCAGCCCCGAATAAGAGAATCCAAAAGATGGCTCTGAATTTAAAACCACTGTGGTAAAATTAAGTGTATAAGTCTCTTTTTGTTGGTGGTGCCTGGCTCAGATCCATTTTTAACATGCTGTTAGCTATCAGAAATACGACACTGGCTACCCGGGCGCCTGCTCTGGGGTAAAACCTGTTTTTAATTGCTATATAAACTCCTTTTATAACATGGTTAAAAGATCACAGAGACGGTTCCGAGCAGTAATTAAGGCATATTTAGCAAATATTAAAAATCGCTCAGCAGGGGAATGTTTAACACAGACAAGCAGGAAAACAAACAGCTTTTCAGTTGGAGGTTCTGCCTTATGACAGAGTTTTGGAGTGCCTGCACAGCAGCGAGGGAGATGGGGCTGTGGGGCTTTTTTCTAGGACGCAAAAAAGAGCAGAAGGGGAAGGAGCTGGTGTCCTGCATTAGAGCACGAGTGAAAGCACTGTGGTCAGACCATGCCTTTGGCAGTGGCCCTCCACAAAGCCTGGTTCACCAGAGGCATCTCAGGAATTTGTCCTAATAAACTAAAAATACATGTAACTGATGTTCTTTGACCCGCGGAAGGGCCTGACATCCAGCCACAAGAAGAACAGGGACCAGCAAAGGAGGATGAAACCCGATACTGAGATTCCAAGTCGGTTCTCCCTGATGGTTACTGTCCTGCATTGTAATAGTGCGATGCTAATTTATCTCTTTTCAGGTTGGGGGGAAAAAAAAAAATCCTCAAACTACAAACCATTTAAATGTGTATCTATTAGCGAGAAACGTCAGCTTTCCCGTGCCCATGGTGCCACTTAGCCTTGTATCCCTCACTCTTTTTAATTTCAATTTGTTTTCTTCAATGACCACCAGATGTACTCCTGAATGCATCCAGATAAAAAAAGCTCCGGGTGCGGAGCCTTAAACCATAGGACGAGCGTGCAGGACATGTCCATGAGGGTGTTGGACATATCCACGAACGCTGGAACTGCAGCGTGGAGCGGAGAATTGCCCGTCCTCGGGGGCTGCGAGAATACCGGGCCTCCTGATCCCTCACACCCACACACTATTTTTAAACGCGGAATGTGCATCCCCGGAGCGCCTGGGCCGCGCTCCGCTCCCGCCCGCGGGCTCCGGGTCCCCTCACGGCAGGATCAGACCCGGCCCCGCGGGCGCAGGGACCCGGGAAAGGCCAGCGCATGATTGGCAGCCGCTCGACCAATAGGAACAGCGGATCCGCCAGCGGGCAGCCAATCGTTGCCCTCATTGCTCTTAAACCGGCACCCGCTCCCGCCCCGTGCCTGAGGGCGGGGACGATGGTCGCAGCCGCCATCTTGTGTGTGGCATCCCCGCCCTTTCCTTAAGCACTCCTCCTCCGCCCTTCGCTTTGAAATCCCCCCTTACCGGCCCGTCCCCTGAGGCCCGTGGTGATAACCGAGCAAACCGTGGCGTAGTGGCCGTGTGGCGGCGGGCGGGGAGTCGCCACGCCACGCTCAAGATGGCGGCGGGCGGCGCCCCGCCGTGGCGGGCGGGGC
>VZTA01002528.1:496613-582688 GCA_013398855.1 Mohoua ochrocephala
CCTCTCCGCTCCCTCGCCCCTCGGGGACGCTCCCCCTCGCGGCGCGGAGGGCGGCGGGCGCGGCGCGGCCATGGCCGAGGAGCCCAGCGCGCTGCCCTGGTCCATCAACAAGGATGACTACGAGCTGCAGGAGGTCATCGGTGAGCGGTCATCGGGGTTTGGGGGGGGTGCAGGGTGCCCCTCGGATGTGGGGGTGTGAGTCCGCTGAGGGAAGGGGGGGTCCGACCCCCCTCAGCTGAGGAGGATCCTGTCACACACCCCGCAAAGGAGTGGGACTGTGTGACTGCCCCCTCCCTCAGCCATGTGAGAGTGTGAGAGGGTCCGTTCCCCCACACTAAGCTGTGTGAGGGTCTGGGGGACCCCTCAGCTGAGGGGGTCTGTCCCCCCACTCTGATGGGTGTCAGGGTCTGGGGTACCCCTCAGCTGGGAGGGGTCCCGTCACACACACCCCGTCGCGGACTGGGACTGTGTGACCACCCCCCCCCTCCAGCCACGTATGTAGGAAGGATGTGAGAGGATCTGTCCCTCCGCCTTGCGGGGGAACTCTGAGGGGCGTGAGGGTCTGTGCGACCCCCCTGCTGAGGCTGCCGCCCCTCCTCGTCTGTGTGTGGGGCCCACGGAAGGGGATGTGGGTCTGCCCCATTCCGGGAGAGGATTGCGGTGGTCGCGGGGACACCTCCCTGGCAGGGGGCTCGTCCCTGGCCTCTGCCCGCACCTCTGGGCAGGGTCTGTGTCTCCTCGTGTCGGGGTGAGTGGGACGGGGTCCGCTTTGGGGGGGCTTTCCTTCCCAACACGGTGCGGTCTGGGATGTGCTGGGCGTGAGGTGGTCAGCGGGAGTGAACTCCAGAGCTTGCCTGGGCTCTCTCCTTGTGGGGCACCCCCGTTCATTTTGGGGCGATCACACCTCTCAGCAGTTCCGGAGCCCCGCGCTGCTTTGGTCCCTGCCCGGAGGGTTTGGTAGAGCCACCGGACGAGCCTTTTATCCCGGGATTTTGCTGCTGCCGTGCGTTTTCATTCATTGTCCTCGGCTCGAGGCCCCAGCCCTTGCTCTCTCTATTAAATGTTTTTTTCTTCCCCCTTCTTCACTCTCTCTTGGATTTAAACTGCCCAGTTACCGCAGGCCTCCCGCTGTACTGATTTATTGGCTGTCTCGACCATTTTGTTGGGGTGTGTTTGAGGGATATATTGCTCTAGGGCGAGTGTGTGACACATCAGAGGTGGTGCCACAGGTGACTCTAAGGTCAGTACCTCCCGTCTAACCCTCCGGAGGCACGGAATGAAGCGGGAGGTGGCAGGGCAGGCTCCCGGCCAAAGGGTTTTAGGAAGGAGGTTAATTCTTTGAGTAATCTTTGTGCAGGGCTTTCATTTGAAGTTTCTAAATGACGTAGCACTGTCATGCCCAGGCTTTCCATCTCTGCCTCGTGGGGAGGCTTGCTTTCTGTTGAGGGCGGGAGAGTCTGTGAAAATGCTGTTTTAAGAGATTAAATTCTTAGCATTGTTTAAAAGTAGGAAGGAACTAAAGCTGTGGAGTGGGGGAAATCCTTCTGGAAATCCCTGTTGCTCTGTGGGATCAGGCTTTGTCCTCTCCCTCTGCTCAGAGGGAGCAGCAGTGCTTTAGGAAGGAGACCAACTCCCTGTAAAGACGGGGAAGATGTAATCCTACAGACCAACCCTTTAAATCTCCTCTGGAAAATGTGCCCTGGGGAGGAGGATGTTCAGCCTCCCCGAGGAGCAGGAGATGCAGGTGTGGGGCAGAAGGGGGAGAACACGCCGCCCGTTTCCTGGGGAAAGAGAACTGCATTTCTCCGTGTAGGAAATACTTCCTTTTCTTTTGAGAGCCTGCAAAGGGCCGCTTTGTGGTGGCACAAAGCAAGGATTTGGACCTGAGTAATCAAGGATAGGAGCGAATGCCTCTTTGTAGCTGGGGAGCAGGGTGGGATGGGAACAAAAGGGAATGTAAATTCACTTCTGCTCTTGGGAGGACTTGCTGCTGGAGACGAACATCCCACAGCCTCGGAGTGTGAGGAGGAGCACAGACATGTGTTGTCTCATGTTAACTGACAGAACTTGGGGAGAAATCTGGAAAAAGTGTTTAATTTCTTCTGTATCTTTTCCCTGTCCCTCTGCAAACTGAGTTTCTGGATGTCGCCTGCTCACTGAAAGGTTGTGTTGGCATTTTGGCATGTGATGGAGTGTACACTGAGATGTGTATATTGCAAACATATGGTTTCTCTTTTTAACTTTCCTGTCCCCCGCCCCCCCTTTACTCATTTCAAACACTGGTGCGTCTGCCAGCGGCCTGGATGGAGATGTGACGCAAGTTTCCTAGCACGTATATGATTTGTGGGACAAAATGTCACTGTGTTAACTGAGCTGGACTGCCTTGCCTCCTGCTTCATGTCTCCTGTAAACCTCAAGGGTTTTTTGGTTGGGTTTTTTTCTTTTTTTTTTTTGAGCTCTCTTTATAACTGAAGAACTGTAAAGGTCCTTCAGCACGGAACAAAGAGACATTCTGGTGTGGAAAAAGATGAACCTTGCACCGGTGCTTTTAAAGGATTTAACTTGTTTCCTGATGAAAAAAAAAAACCATTACTCTTAAAATTTAGAGTAAATTTTGAGATTACCAGCTCAGCTTTTTTTTTTTCCACATGGAATAATGGAAATCCATTTGTAGTCTAATTCTTTAATTTGTACTGGTTTTGCCAGAAAATAGCCATATGTGGCTTTTATTGGATGTGGATGGTTCCATGCCACTCGAGCGCAGGAATAGAAAAAGCAAGTTTCCTACCTGCAAAGAGAACCTGTGCTGTAAAACTGCCCCCCCGATTCTGGCTAATACTATATATAAATAAAAAAGGATTACTCAGCACCGGGGATGACTCATGCCATTATAAAGGTATGGATTAATATCCGTGTTGATTATGCTTGGTTAGTGTTAATAACTGCTGAGTAGCCTCCTTAGGCTTAAATAACTTCCAGTACACTGAATCAAGGAACTTTGATCAGATGAGAACCTGATTTCCTTTTAAAAAAAGGATAAAATGCAGGTGGGGTAGAGGAAGCAATTTATAAAGCATTTCAGTGAAATGTACGCCCAGAGTAGCGAGAGTTCTGCAGGTGAATAGGGCCTTTGGAGACGCTGCAATTTTTATCTAAAAAGCAGAATATAGTCTGTGCCGTGGTGGTGGCTGTGAAGGTGGTTGGTCTTCTGAGCGTGGATTGCATATAAATTACTGCAGTCTTCTTTTTGAAGCCTGAAAAAAATTCGACCTCATGCTGCTTGTGCTGATCAGATACTCACACATGCGGGTTCCCCTGGATCTCACAATTCCTCTTGGAAATGCTGGTAGCGGGAGTGAAGTTGGTTGGAACTGGGTCATTCTCATTTTGCTACTTTTTTGGAGAGATGAGAACCGTGCTGACTGTGGCTGTTTGATTTAGGAGCATCCCCTTTGCTGCAAACAGCCCGTGCCAGAAACAGGAGATAAATTAGTGGTGGGAGTGCTCCCATGCTCTGTTCCTGTGCCCTCTCTCCCCTGACAGATTCCTTCGCGGCGATGAGGACAGCGCAGGCTGCATGAACAGATGTGGTGGGAGTTTCTTATCCCATCAGAAATCAAGCCTAAATTGAAAATTGAAGTCACTATTTAAGGAATGATTAGTTTTTTTAATGACTGCGGTTCGAGTAGCTTTGGAGTTGGGCTTTGCCTGTGAACATGTTGATCTTTTGGGGCTGAATACTTAGATTTCTATCTGCTTTCATCCCAACCCTGCGTGGGAGAATTTTTTTTCGCGGGTACAGAGGAACTTCTTAGAATTAAGGTATCTGCTCTCCCGAATTTTATCAAGATGTCCGTGGTCATCCGTCTGGCGCTTGTGGAGTTGTCTCATGTCCTGAGAAAGCACTGCCATTGAAGAAGAGTGGCCTGGAGGTGCTGACCGGGAGGGAGCGACTGGGGTCTTTGGAAGTAAAAACCAGACCTGGAAAATGGCAGGCTCTTGTCCAGTGATAACTTTAGGGGTTGGGGTTTTTTTTGTTGGAGCGTGGTGTTCAGTGCTAGCTGTGGTGCCTCTGTGCTGGCTGCAGCCAGTTTCACACGCCTGATTATTTAAAACCCATTCAAGAAAAATGTTACACTGTACAAAATATAACTGCCTGAGCTCTAAACGGAGTGTTTAGGATTCAGTCTTGGTGCCATATGTTTTGTTTTAGCATTTCCTTGTGGATTCCCACTCCTCCCCCCCAGCTTTGCTGAGCAAAATTGATTCCTACACTGTATTCCCAGTATTCAGACTGGTTAATTCATTTGAAGACTTGCTTTGTGTGCTCATTTTTTCCACATAAAGTCGGTGGAAAAGCCTTAGTTGTTTTATATTATGTTAAAACTTATGTTAAATTGACTTTGGGCAAATGTAGAGAAGTTAAAAAAATGTCAGCGGTCGTTCATAGTACTTGTTCTGCTTGGGCATTGATGTGGGAGATGCTCAGTACCAGTTTCTCAGCTGCTCGGATGTAGACAAATATATCTTGTGTGATCCTGAGTGCGACAGAACAGCCAAGCTACTCCTGCATCCAGGCTGCCTTTCCTTTGGACACTCGACGCATCTCATCGCTTTAAGACCTTTGATACCATTGCCCTGCTAGAATTAGAGCTGAACTGAGTTGCTTTTCACCCCCGGGGAGGTGAAAGCAAAAGGTGTTTGGTTGTGCGTGTGCCTTTGTTCAGTGGTTCTGTTGTCTGTGCCCTGATAGGAAGGAGGATAAAATGCACAAGGCAGCAAAATGAGGACTTACAAAGCCAAGAAGTGATGAAGGAGGCTGGCTGGGAAGAATACGAGGTTGTTAGCCTTGCCTGCCGGTTTGAGGGGAGAGCAGAGACAGATCCCGCTGCTTTCAGCTATTCTGGGGTATTAAGGAAAAAAGCAACATGCAGGGTGTTTCATGTGGAAGTAGTTCACACTTTCCCGGGGTTGGTTTCTATGTAGCAGTTGCTTCCAGTACTGTTAGGTACATGGACCGATTAATGTTTAACACTTCCATTTCTCAAGAATCCATTTAAATAGTTTCAGTTTAATGCAAATATCTTGGCTGGTGCTGGGAAGTGTGGCTGTGCTGTGCTCCTGAGCACACCTGAGGGGTGTACATGCTGCCTGACAAATGCATGCCTGGGAGGCTTCTTGCTTTTGCAGCTGATGAAATCTTGAAGAGAATCAACTCTTCCCCAGAACGTTTGTCTATTTAAACTTGGCAGCATCTCTTTTCTTCCTGAGTGTTAGCAGCTTGCCCGCTAAGCCAGAGTCTAGAGATGTAATCTTTTAATAAAAGTTGAAGCTCTTTAAAATGATGGCAATAATACTTACTGCTAATTGTATTAGTGCGTTGCAACAATCTGTGTCTTGGTCAAATTTTCTTGGAAGATTTCCCCAAAAATGGACAATATCCATCGTAAATCTCTGCAGCAGTAAATTTAGCTGTGGACATGATAATGGAGTGCTTGTAAACTTGATGTTATTAAACTTTCTTAATAGGGAGAGACAGACTTGAGGGCTTTGTGGGTGTAGAAGAATAGCTGTCGGAGCAGTGGAATTTGGCATTACAAAACCTTTGAAATATCAGGATGCTGGGGCTTTCCAGACAAGTTGAGCTATTATCCTGCGCTCCCTTTAGAATCAAACAACTGAGATGCAGATATGAAGGACTTGGCTCTTAAAGTTGCTGCAGTTTCCTGTGACTTCACCTAAGGGAGTTCAGCCTTGACATTTCTAAAAAACACGTGAAACTCTGTCTCTCTTCCTGGCAGCCACACGGGAAAGTCTTGGAGACAGGGTTAGGTCCCTGGCTGACAGGCAGTCCAGGCTCTTAATCAGAAGGTCGTTGCTCTTGGTGTGTGAGAAGAGATGGGGTACCTCTGGTAGGCAAAATAATGCCTATACTAACGAAGGGAGCCAGACTAAGAACAAAATCCAACTTGTCTGGCTTGAGTAAGACAAGATCACTTTAGCAAATGGTGTAACTACAGCTGAATGGCAGCGGGGATACAGGCGCCTGACTGGGTCCGTGGTACTGAGTCAGAATTCCTCGTGTCCCTCGTGTGCATGAACGTAAATGAAGGGACTGACCTTAGTGTAGGATTCTGTCAGCCCTAAGTTTGATCCCTTAACTCGTCTGAGCGTGTTGTTTGCCTTGAAACACTGCTCAGGAGTGGGGTTTTCGTGTTAACCATCACAGCCTGCATATTCCTTGGTTTCAACCATGTTAGGTGGTCCTGTCACATTGTACAAGCAGGTAGGGATTTGTTGTGATATGAGTGCACAAACGAAAAATCCAGTACTTCTTTTCACAACTACTCAACAGCTACAACAACCAGCAAAGTTTTTTTTTTTTTTTCCAAGTCCTTTCTCTCACCACTCCCCAAGGTTCTTAAAGGTAGTTGTTTCCTGGTGTGCACCACTGCACACCGAATTTTTGCTTAACGCAAATTTTCTTGTAATTAGGAGAAATTCCATCCTGGAAAAAATACTTGGTTGTGTATCAGCCTCCATCAAACTAGAGTCTAATGTGCCTTGCCAGGATTTCTGAGACCTCTTTGGTTCTACACACTGGGAAGTCTGCAGGGGATGACTGTCTTCCACTCTTAAAGGCTTCACAGATCCCATCCATGAATGAAGTACAGAGTAAATTCAGAGCACTGATTCACTCTTTCACCAAATTACCATTAGGGAAATCTTCCTTCCACCTCCCATCCCTTACAGTTTTATACAGCTTGTACTGCATGCTTGTGAAACGACACCTTCAAAGTCTGATAACTCAGTCAAATTAAAATGCATTTGTGAGGGAATACAGAAAAGCTTTTCTGAATGAGGTTTTAATTTTTTGCCAGATTTCAATTTTCTGCTCCAACCGCCTTGTCTTCAGAGTTTGGGGCGGGGGAGAGAAAAAATTCTTGTTTTCTTTCATTTCACTTTTCCATGCTAAACTGACTTTATAGCATTCTCCCCAATGGATATTTCCTTTGGGCAGGAAATGAGCCTATGTAAATTCATTCTGGAAAGAAAAGGTACAAGCAGCTGTTGTAGTGTGAATTGAAATACTTCAGTGATCATCTCTTACTGTAGTAAATTCTCCTTGGGTTTTGCCAAAGTTTTACTGTTTTTATAGTTATGAATGGTAATTTAAGGACAAACTTTACTCTTATTGCTAGCACCTCGCTATTAATAAAGCTGTGTGGGAGGATGCTGTTCCCATTTCATCCATCCACAGAGTTGAATTAAGTTAAAACTGCAGAGTGAAAATTTGACCTTGAGTACCCACCTCACTTCTGGTGAGATCTGACTGAGCACGTGGCTTGTCCAGTGGTATCCTCTGGTGGCTTGTTGTGTGGAAGAACTGAAGTTGGCTTTTGTCTTATTGCAGAGTTAATTGACGAATTTTGCAGTTCATTAGAGGTGAGGGTGTTGTCAAGTAGGAAAATGTCTAAAAACGATTTGTGAATGTGGAATTGTGTTGAGGTACTTGTGGCAGGGCGTGAGATCATTGCATCTTGGGGCAGTTCAGCACATGTTTTGTAAAATTGGTGGTTTACTAAACATTGGCCGAGAGCTCCATAGTTACTGTTGGACAGGTTGTGTATTTTCAATTTTGATTCGGTCCGAGTTAGGGTCCTGTTAATTTTCAGTCTTCAGGGGATTTTGAGTCCATTTCCTTAGGTTCTGGGGTTCATTCCAGCTCTTCTGAAAAGGAAGCCTTGAGAACAGTGCAGAGGGTATTGGAAAGTGATGGTATTTGAAAAGCGAGAGAGCACATGAATGGCTGTGAGATGAGAGCACTTACAGAATATTTTTCTTAACAAAATTATCGGCTCAGCTGTGCTCTGAGCTGATACCTGTTGAGGTAAGTGGGGCAACTGAAACTGCAGTTGGGAATTTCAGGCCATCTCCAGCTTCAGGCAGGCAACACAGTACTAGGTTATCTTGATGGCTTGAAAACTCGTCAATTAAAGACAACGCTTCTTGTTGTGGAGTAAACACCTTTCCTGCAAAATCCACGGAGATGGATTTCGTGATGTCAATTTTCAGAACAAAACCGGAAAGCTCCTGTCACTTACTTTGCTGAGATACAGAGCTAGTGAGGACTCCCAGGGTCATGGAGTTCAGTTGCCTGCTCTGGCTGATGCCAAATTGTATAATCCCTATACCGAATTAATGAATGCTTGTGCTGGAAATGGCACATGGGGGAATTACCGACACACGTTCTATTAAACACTCAAACCTCCCTGTGACCCTGTCATCGCTGGATGAAACAGCTGCTTAATGGATTCCCCACGACAGTGGGAAGTAACAATACCTTGTCTTGCATAGCACATGCTGAGGCTTGGTGGTTTTCTTACAGCCTGAACATAAAGCAAGTGGTATATCTGCAAGGACAATTCCCTGTAGAAGCACAGGAAAGCTGAACCTTGGCGTTTGTGGTATCTCCAAACCTTAAAGGCATTGATGCAAATGTCTCCAGTTTGTGATTCCTCAAGATCTACCAATGGAAATGGAGTTCTTTGGAGACTGGGTGTGTTATATGTCTTTACTTCCTAGGCCACTTCTTTGTGAACCTTTCTGTCTCTCACCATGCGAGGTAGTCATAAAATCGTAGAATCTTGGGATCATCAAGATTGGAAAAGACCTTTAAGATCATCGAGTCCAGTCATTAATCCTGCTCCGCTGTGTTCACCACTAAACCCTGTCCCCAAGTGCCACATCCAGTGTTTTTTGAACACTTTCAGGCATGGTGATTGCACCACTTTCCTGGGCAGCCTGTTCCAATGCCTGACCACCCTCTCAGTGAAGGTTTTTCTGATACCTGATATCAGCCTCCCCTGGTGCAACTCGAGGCCATTTTCTCTCATCCTGTCACTTGTTACCTGGTAGAAGAGACTGACTCCCGCCTTGCTACAGCCTCCTTTCAGGGAGTCCCCCCTAGGAGCACCAAGCAAGTTGAAAGATGAAGCCATAAGTTCCATCTTTTCACTAAAGTAGAAGTAGTCATTGAGGATGCCAATTGCTGTCTAATAAATAGCTTGGTATTAGCAGCTAATAAATACCTTGGTATTGACTTGCAGCAAACTGTACTTCACTGGAAAAAGCATCTTGAGCATGAACAGTTTTCCTGTTGAACGACTCACCAATGCAAATGTTATTTGAACAGCTGAGAGGCCTGATGAACTGGCAACCTCAGCTCAGTTATTTGTCCAGATCCTAAGGCTCTGGATGGTTCTCATTACTCTTGGTTAAAGAATGTAATTTTTAACCGGTGGGCTAATCTTGTGTGCTGAACAGACTAATAGATGCAGAAAATATTTACTAGATCAAGATATTTGTAGAAAAAAAAAAAGATAATAGCCTTTGAGAGAGGATATATCTGATACTTAAAAGCTTATTTACCTAAAATAACCACGGTGCTATCAAACATCTGCACTGTAAGCAGACAGATTGTTCTGCTAAGTGGAACCCCGGCCAAATAAAATATCCTCTACAGTTGACAATTACATTTGAGAGACAGAGTTCAGAGATAAAGATTGGGAGGGAAGAAAGGAGAACACTGGCTTGGCTACTGTACCAGTGCTGTGTTTTGAGCCTTGGTAATACCTGCTGACAGCCAGCATGATATTTACATTGCCGCATATACCATAAAGGCAACTGACAGTGATTAAAAGGGAAGGATGAACCTTCTCCGCTAAAATTGCTGTGTTTGGAAATGAGATGTTTGAGCCTGCTTTCCATTGTGTAGAATTAACACTGCATAGCTGCAGTGCCCTTTAAATTAGCCAGAGATGTTGGCACAAAATCAAATAAATATAATTGGTTTCAAACTGAAAATCTAATTTAGGCATGCTAATAGCATCTTAAGTAAATGTGGCAGGTCACGCAGGACTTGTGTAACTGGCCCTTGGAGCTTACTGTAGTTACTGCCGTGGGGAAAATGGTCTCAGAGGTGTTCCCCAAATCACCTGGGTACCTTGGACAGCTGGAGGGTGTTTTCTTAAAGCATGATGGGAATGTCTGCTAGTCTGGACTGATTTGGGGTATGTGAGGGCTGCGGGAGGTTGGGCATGCAGCCAAGAGCGGCACCCTCTGCCACCCTCTCCTCCATGCTTTGGTGTTTGCAGTGGAAATGTTGGAGGAATATCAGATGCGCTGATACTCCTCCCTGGTAATCCTTCTCTCTGCTGGTATGTTCTGTGGCCAGTGCCTTTTCCCCTGGTCTTAATTTTTCTTGCGTCCCTTTCTCTGGTGTGGACTCTGATGCTGGGGGGCTGCAGCGCCTTGTCATAGGGAGGCAGTGGAAAGCTTGCCTTAGCTGCCTGTGCTGTGGGCTGGTGACTGCAGATGAAATCAAATAGCAAAGTGACCCGGTGACAACTTTGTCACATATCTTGCTGACATGCTTTGCATGGCCAACCCTGTTCCTCGCCCTCTGTTCCAGTCCTGGCCTGTTTTATATTGACAGGCTGACCATTTTCTCTCCAAGCCTGTCACTTCCTTACTTAGTCTGTGAGGATTCTCAACCTGAATGTTTGCTGAAGGTGGAAAACAGATGACATTTTTCTGTGTTCAGGGCCTAAGAGATATTGAAAGATTTTTGAGAGAACAATGCGGTGTGGGGTGGGGTGAAAATTTCCATAAGACTCCCCTTCCTTTTTGCAGAAACCTTGGCATCGAGTCATTTAGATTACAGTAGCTAATCGCTCTCCGGCTTAGAAATCAATGTCATTTATTTATTTATAGTGTAGAGTTCAGTGGGGCCATGGGGAAACGTACCTAGCTGTGGGTATTGCCCATCAGTTGCTGATAGCTCTGAAAATAATACCGGACTTAACAAGCGATTGGATTTGGGTTTATATTCCTTCCTCTGAGTCTGAGATGTGAATTAAAGGCTTGGGCAATAAGTCTGTAGCATTGAGCGTTTCTGTATTGATGGACCACTGGAGGGGAAGCGTGTTTAAACAAGTGCTGGCAGCACTGTGTGATCCTTGCTGGCTTATCATCCTTCTCCACTGTACATGGAGCACTAGGAATCTTGAGAAATACATTGTCTTACATGGGCAGAAACCTCTGAGCTCTGGACACGATGTGTGGTTTTCAGTGGTATTGTCAACTGCGAGAGCTCTCGTCAAGGCGGTGAATAACTCATTGTCAGCAAGTTTATGTGCTGTTCAAATGTTTTGGCTCTATTTCTAATTGGACAGCAGACTTCCAAAATATGCTTCTCCTTATTTTCTGAAAATTTTTGAGCATGCTTGATTAGTGCTGGAATATCAGTTGTCTGTTGGACACTGCAGGTGCTGACATAAATTGAGCAAAGACTCTCAGGCTTTGGGAAAGACACATTAATGGTGTCTTAATAACAGAAATCCCTTGTGTTGTGAGCACTGTTGGAAATCTTTGGCCTCACAACTTGCACAGAATCTCGAACTACTTTGAGCTCTGGCTGTACTGGAATAAATGATCAGAAAGCATTGCAAAGTGATACACCTGCAATTTAAATGAAACAAACAGGAATTCACAAGTGAAAACTGTGCTTTTTCCTGCTCCCACTTCCAACTCTTCAGTGAAAGGTCTAGACTGTAGTCATCAGATGTGCTGGTGTGAAATAGAAGTCACTTGTATTTAAGTCTTAATTCTCTGCCTGGACTTGTTACCTCCCCATCCTTGCCCTTTCTCAGGGTGTTGTCCAGCACATGCCCTGTGTCTTGCTGTACCTGCAGCCACCTTTGGCTCGAACCCAGCTGAATGTTCCCAGTGCTGGGCCGTGCTCAAGGTGAGCCTGAACGAGGAATGAACCTGCTGCATGCAGGGATGTGAGTTAGGCTGGACTGAAGGGCGGGGCGACATTTTGACATTGACCACACGGAAATGCAAAGTTTTAAAATTATTTCTTTAAACCAGGGTCGAGCTGTTGTTTCTAAAGCCTTTTCATCAGAAATACGAGGGTAACCACTGTCTTGTAAATGTGAGAGTTCAGCTGTTACGCTGCCTGCAGGACTGTTGCATGCACATAGTGCAGGTGTCTTCGTATGTGGTGCGTACTTATGCTGTGATTTGTAGTCCGTGGGGATCGCTGGTTTTCCTCCACCCCCCCATATAGGCTTTAAATTTGGCTCCCTCACAACTTTCCAGTTAAATCTGCTTTCACTTTCTGCCTTTGCTTATGCTGCTCTGATTTATTTCTTCCCTGCGCTGTATTAGCAAGTGTTCCTTTCCCTCGTCTCTACACAGTATCTTTCCATCTCTGCTGTAGATCAAACACTGCATGACTGGAGTTGGGAGAAGGTGCACCAAGTTAAACCTGGCCTCTTAACTACCTCTACCAGGGTTTTAAATAGGTGCTTGTGCTGTGGATGTGTCATCCTTCAGCTTGTAAAGAAATAAATGTAAAGCCCCGGTTCTTCTCTCATTAGGAAATACTATTCATAGTAAATTTGTGTTGGGAATGAGTGGTGGAAAGGTGTCTGGGAGTGAGCGTGGCTGTGTTGGCACAGTTCTGGGAGCTTCCTGGGGGTAGGTGCATGTCTGTACTCCAGTGTTCCTATGGGAGGGGAGCTGTGCTCACTCAGCTTTTGTAACTTTTTTGTGCCTTGACCATGGATTGCTCTGCTGCTGCTTCAGTTTCCCACAGGTCCCCCAACCAGGCACAGAGCAAACCCAACTGAATTCTCCCTGACTGGTTTTGCTGCTGCTCCCGGTGTCTCTAACAGCAGTACTCAGAGCCAGTTTGCTGGTTGGGCTCATTCTGAGCGGTGCTAGAAGCACCCAAGTGATCTTCCTGCTGATTTGGGGCTGCAATTCCACTTCTAGAATTGTCAACACACTTCCTGCAGTCTCATGCTGAGTAGATGATACTTTGCTGTGAAAGCTTTTTCCTCTCCACAGGTGAGCAGACTTTTTGCCCCCTCTGTGGCAGTACTAGCACTATGTCCGAGTCCTGTTATGAATTCCCTTTGGTTTTACTACTGCTATTTGTAGCTGCTGTTGTAGATTGCATCTTCCATTTTGTAGTAAGAATGTGACATATAGTAGGGAGACTGCTTGAAAAACATTCTCAAGGACCATTAACATTGCATTACTTCACTCTTCCTGAATCGTGGGGCTTGTGCCAGCAAGATTTTGACATCCAGTGGACTCTTGTTACCAAGTCCTGCTTGGGGAAAGGAGTATTCCCACCCCATGCTGAGTTGGCTGGAAATTCGAGAGGAGGCGCTTTTTTTTTTTTTTTTTTTTTTTTTTTTTTGCTAGCTTGTTTTTAGAAGCAGTTCATTCTTTGCAAGAGGGCTCTTCTCACCAGAAGTCTCAAATGAGGTGCAGAAAATAGAGGCATCACTTTGCCTTCATAGCACATGGACCAAACAATGCAAGATCAGTCTGAATTTGCAATCTGCTATTTAATTTCTGGTTTAATTAGATCTGTATTTGCCCTGTGCTCTATAAGAATGCATAAGAAGTTCTATTCCCAGTCTTGTAGCTTCTTGTTTTATTTCTGTATTGTCCTTGGAATGAGTAATCAGGAGCAGGGCTCCCACAGCTCTTTGGCACGAGGCTGTCAAAGAGTTGAGGCATCCAGAGACGGAGCGAGCCTGCAGAGCCGTGAATGCCGAGCCTCGGCTGTAAAGCATTAAAGGTCTCCTGGGCTTTGGGGTACCTGGAACCTGAAAGTCATTGCTTGGTCCAGAGCAGCCTTGCAGGGAAGTGTTTTGTGTGCATTGTTCATAAGAGGAAAACCCGGGGGCACAATTATAAACAGAGCCTGCGTCACGAGCGGCTTTCTGGCACCGCACTCCAGATAGTGGAGGATGGATTCCAGATCTCGCTTAAAAATAGAGAGGTCGTGTGTGTGCAGGGAAGGGTGGAAGCACAGGGCAGGGTTGTACGGAGGTGTTCGGCTGAGCGTGGCCTAATGCTGAAGGAGACTTGGGAATGTGACTTATGGGGGGCAGGTGTGGAGAGCTGGATTTCTCCAGCTTTAGAAGAGTTGTTGCTGTCCTCAGCTGTCTAGTGGGAAGTTCTAGAGGAGATGAAGCTGGATTCTACAGGGGTGCATAGTGGAAGACCAAGGTTGGGAGCAAAGCTGGGAGATCTGGTTAGTTAGCAAGGGAGAAAAAATGCTGTACCATGGAGGTGGTCAAACACAGAAACAGCCAAAAAGGTTGTAGAAATGCCTCTTGTTAAAGAAAATTCAAACTAGACTGAATTTGATGCTGAGGAACCTTATCTAAGTTGGGATTTTATCCTACTTTCAGCAGGAGGCTGGACTGGAGGTTCCTTCAAACCTAAATGGTTTGTAATGTTCATTTGACCTTGGGAAAGAATATTTCCTCCACAGATGGTATTTGATACTCCATGAGGATAAGGACTGATGCTCCAAGACTACTATGGAACATGTCCCCTGTTGATTGTAACAGCTTTGTGAGCAAGTGAGTTACAGTGAACTTTCACATCTCCCAGGGTGCCTGAAGTAAATTTAAAGCTCGGGCAACGCTGTTTTGTGAGTCCTCCTTCCATGTAACTACTTCAAATCGCTGTTGCACGTGGTCAGAGAATACTATCCTAGAGCCAGGATTTGATGCTTGTCTTGTGACTGTTTGGCATGACTGTTCCATTGCTTAAGCAGGTCTTTCTGCCAAGAGGATCTCTGGCTTCAATTGCATTTGCCTGGGGAAGAGGCATCGGTGCAATTCATCCCAGTCTTGCTGGGAGAGCTGCAATGTCCTGATGTGGCTGCAGAGATTCAGTTAAATTGGAGATAAAGTGTGTAGGAACATGCCGTGTCCTCTGGTCAGTCCTCTGTCTTTCCACTCCTCCAATTAGCCTTGAAATAATTGGTTTCCATTAACTTCAACAGAGATCTCAGAGAGTTTGTCTTTATTTTCAAAAATGGAAGCTTCATGTAAGCTGTGCAGCTGTAGAAGAGATGGTGTCCAGCGTGCCTTAAAGGCTGATGCTGGGCTTTCATGGGGGGTTTGTCTCAACTTGAGGAGAAGTTCGGGCTGGAGCTGTGGGTGCTGAAGGTACAGGGAGCGTGGATCCAGGGGTCCAGAGGAGATCACCTGGAAAATCAGGCTTCAGTAACTGAGTGCTTGGGGACTTTTTTATTTGGGTTATTTTAATCCTTTCAGAGGTTGGTTTTATTTCTGAAAGAGCCATTTAATCGTAGAAACATGAAAGAAGCAAGGGTTAGAAAGGGTATGTTTTCCTCTTAAGGCGGTGTTTTCTAAAGTAGGTCGTGACCCTCTTATGCAGGAATTTTGCAGCTGCTATCCTAGGGGTTGGAACTATATCTGAGAGCCTACAGAGGCAAAAGCAGAGGGTATTAAGCAGATCCTAATACCCATTTGGGGTCTCTTTCCTCCCCATCACCCTTCAACAAAATGATCTCCTGCTTTTCAGGAATAAAGCAGCAAGCATTTGGCTGTGCCCGGTTTTCATTGTTTTGCTAAGCCGTTATGTTGGAAGAGATTAACCAGGGAGCAAATTTTCTCCGAAAGCTGATCTTGAGAGAGGCAGAGGGAAGAGCTTCAGCACTGACCTTGATCAGAGTGTCTTGAGGTGGGGAGTGAGCAGGAACCCAGCACGGGAACACTCACCCCGTGCTGCCCACATCGTTGGGACTGCAGTTGGCTCTGATCGCAGCAGATCCGTGGCTGCTGGGAGAGTTGGTTTGTCCAAGTTGTGCTACCCTGGCACAAACTGCCCTTGGGGTTTTTCCTCATTGAAGGCTGTTCATGGCAGCCCAAGAAATCTCTTCCCACTGTTCCCCGTATATTTGTTACCTGCTCTTAAACTTTACAAAACTTCCTTGATGAGCTTTTTCTTCTTCTCTCTGTTGGTGTCATCTCTCCCTATGCTTGTTTTCACTTAGCAATGTGTTCAGCATCCTCGCTGCAGCTTCTCTCCTTTCTTTCTCTTGCCACCCTGGCACTTAATAAACAAACTGTGTGGCTGCAAAGCCTGAAGTGCCCGTGTTGCCATGTTTTCTGAACTCTCCAAAGAAGCATGGAAACCTGCCTTTGTTTGGTCCCAGAAGCACGGCACGCCACTGCTGCCACCAAAGAGCAGCTTGCTTGTGGCACATCGTGCTGCAGCTTGGCTTAATCCTCGCTTGATACGCTTTTGAGATTTCATTGTTTCTCTATAATTAGTGCTACAGAGGAGCTGAAAGAAATGACGAATTAGCGGGAGAGGGGGGAGTGGGGAGAGCAGGTGGTGATCGAACTAAAGAGAGCTGCCAGAAAAGTAGGAGCAGCAGGGAATTAAATGGGAGGAGTCTCGAGTTCAGATGATTCTCTGCCATGTGCCCAGAAGGATTTAGTTTGGGATTTCATTACTGTTCAAATAATGCCATACACTCATAACAGATCGGGTCCCTGTAGGCTGGGGCATTGTCCAACACTTAGTGAAAAGCAGTTTTTGCCCTGAAGTCCTGGTGAGCATTGATCCCGCAGACTCGAGGACTGGAAAGGAGCTGTAGCATGAGTGGTCCTGCTTTTAATTAGGCTGTATCTATTGTTTCTGGTAGTAACATCCTGAAAGAATAAAACACAAAGCTATTCTTTGTGTGGTGACTTCTCTAAAGCCCTGGACTTCATCTTGTGAGGGATTTGGTTCACGGTAGTGATGTTGCCTCTGGATTGTAAGAAGCACCTCTGCCGGTTGTACTCATACAAACTTGGTTTAACTGGCACAGAAATCCTGGGATGTCATGCTGTGAGGGGAAGCAGGAGTATGCTGACATAATATTGAGTGTCTGAGATATCCACAAAGAGCCTTTGAACACAGATACCTGTGCTGATGAGGACAGGTAGCTTTAGAGGTAAAAATACACACTGAAAAACTAACTGGGGAGTGAAAAGGGTTCTGTGACAAGACAGTCCTCTGAGGTGCACAGTCATATATTCCTCCAGCATCTGGCTTGTGTTTTCAGCCTCTATTACTATGCACCAAGACATCCAAAGAAAGAAATCATAATACTGGTGCTTTGAATGTGTCAGCAGCAACATTTCTTCTGGGATCTAACTCTTTCCAAAGAAATGATACAATGTTTGTTTTTTGTTCTGACTTCCAAAAGGCTATTGCTGTAGGGAGACCAGCAGTGCTAGGAAGTGCAAACTCACTTCTGCCTTTTGTCACCACTTCTGTGTGCTCTGCTCTCTTTGTCTTGAGCCTTTGTGTTTTTACTTTTTTCCCCCCACCAAAGAAGCAGCAGAAAAAAACCAAGAGAAGCAGGTACTGGGTGGAGAGAGTAGGTCAGTGCTACCCAGGATTCCCAGTGAGCAGGAATTCATTTGTGCTGGGACTGCTGCTTTCATGCTGGATTCCTTCACCTGCTGGGCAGAGTGACTACAGGGAGTGTATGTGGAGATTTGCTTTTGGGATGTTTGTCCTTTTCTTAACGTTGTGTATTTCAGCCCTGCTCCTGGCAGCCTAACCAAACTCTGCTGTCAAAACCTCCCCCCCTCGCTCTTTCTGAGCACTTTCTGTTAAATATCTGCATTGACCTCTCCATCATCATTCATTTGCTCAAGAACTTGCTTACAGCACTCAAGCTTTGTTTTCAAAGCCCCTCGTAAATATTCTTGCTGTTATTGCTGTCCTTTTCCTCATAACTTTGTTTTGCCTTGTGCTATGAATAGTCTCTGAAAAACAATATGTGTACAAGTAATAAATGGCCTCAGTCTTGAACTTCTTAAAAACCCATTTGCTTTGTGAAATAATAAAGCTTTAGCAACCTTAGCATTTTGTGTTCTGCACACTTTTGCCTTCTGCCATTAAAATATAAACTCCTGAGTACAGGGAGTTCTGGCAAGCTGATGCTGTTGTCCAGGGTGCACTGGCCATGCCATATAAAGTGAAGTCAAAGTCCTGTAGCTCCACTGTAGCAGGTGCTGGTTGAAGATTAGAGGAGCAGAGTCCCACAGTTCAGGGCTTTTCAATTTATTTCAGTGTGACTCGGAATAGAGCATTTTTCCTAAATCTTTCAGGGCTGGGTTTCAAGCTCTTTCCCCCACCTGGAACTTTATTTGAGTTGGTACAGCTTGGTGTGAGAGGATTCTTGATGATGGTTGTAGGGAGCTTCAGTAGCTTTTGTTTAAAGTTGAAAGTTTTTGCCTCCAGTTTTTGTGAATGTACTAGAAGAAAATCACAAAGCTTGCAAAAATGTGCTTTACCTGAATTGCAGATTCTAGAAGTAGCTTTTACAGTGTTAAAAAGAGGAGAATCTGCTAAAGTAGGTGTGTTACTCCAAAATGCGGAATAGTTGTTCTCATTTCTCTCAGCCCAAATGGGCTCAAGAGTTATGCCTGGGATAATAAACAAAATAGCTGTGGGTTTATTTTTATTAGCATTTTTTAGGTATTGGCAATAGGAACTTTTGAGCTGTTTTCCACATATCCTACCCCCTTTTTTGTTAATTTGGATTTACTCCTTTCCAGTGAAGTGTGTAAATGTGGGGAACCAAGATGAAGGTAGAAAGTAAAGCAACAAGGTGTCCTATTGATGAGAGGTGAATGTTGCAACAGCTTCTGGAGGCCAACAAAAATGAACTTAACATCAAATAGATTTTAAGTCTCAGTATTGCAAACTCCTTCTCATGTCAAAGGATATGATGCTGCTGAGCACTTTAAATCCAGAACTCCTTACCTGTAGCAGTTTGAAGGACTGTATGTTAAAATATGGTATTTTTTTCCCTATTGGAATTTAAATGTTCCCTGGTTGTTTTCAACCCACAAACTGAGGCAGTGTGAGAGCTGGAGCTGAACCTGCTTGAATGAAACCTACCTCGTGTCTTTGCATAAAATGAGGAGAGATGAGAACAGCAATTAGTGCATAAAAATATTTGAAAAATCTCATTAGTGTCGGTAGCAAAAGAGTGGCTTGTTTTGACACTTTGGGTGAACACATCAGGTTAGAAGTCTGTGTGACCTCAGTGGCATATCTTTTAAAAGTACACGAGTAGAATCACTCTTTTATGAGGAAGCTGGAGTCTGGAGAGGGTTTTTGGTCTGCAGAGCTGTAATGATCCCTGGAAGGGATCATAAAGATCCACTTGTTTTCCTTCAGTTTGCCCAGCACTTGGATGTGGCGGCTGAGCCAACCCATGGAGCTGCACAGTGGGGAGTGCCTAGAGGGCTTTCACTGGGTGTTTACCTGCCTCTGCTGTCTTTACTATCTGGCACTCAGCATTTTGTTGTCTGGCTTCCCTCCCTCCCTCCCTTCCTGCTGAAGTCCATAAGGTGCTGGTAACGCTCTCTTTTTCCCCCCAGGGAGTGGAGCGACTGCGGTGGTCCAGGCAGCCTTCTGCGCTCCGAAGAAGGAGAAGGTGGCGATTAAACGGATCAATCTTGAGAAGTGTCAGACGAGCATGGATGAACTCCTGGTATGCAATCAGAATTGTCCGGGGAGTTGTATTTCAGTGATTTCTGAAATATCTCTTTGCCAAGTGCCTTAAAACCTTTCTTGAGGTGGGATGAAGGTGAGGGAACTTGACCGACTTCATTAGAGGCAGCTCAGTTGTCCTGGTTGTGGGACGTGGTACTTAAAATGTTAAAAAGATCAACTGTTGCAAAACTTCAGACTGTTTGTTTAGAGCTCAGCACTTTGTATAATCCCTTTGTTTTGAATTGAGTTAATGTGCAAGTGTGAAGCTCAGCTGTACCCACAAGAGCTCTGAAGTTTGAGGGGGATCCAGAACTACATGTTTTCAGAACATTTCAAATTTAAGGGGATGGCTTCGCTTTCTTTTCCTTTCCTGCAGTTCTTTACATTTTCCCCCCTCACCTGTAAAGAGAAAAACTGAATGAATTAGCTCTTGTTCCTAATCTCTTTCTGGTACTGATGCCAGCTAAAGGAGTTACTGACATATTGCAGGCTGCCATATGGAAACTCCCGTAATTCTGAGTTCAGGACAGGAGACAGAATCCTTTAGAGCTATAGCTCTGTAATTTTCTGCTGCTCTGTGCCTCTTTTCTCAAGGTTATCTCAATGAAAAACAGATTTTTGCAGTAGCTGTGGTAACTGAAATTTCCCTTTTCTCATCCGGCTCCTGTGTTGATGGGCTTGGTTTTCTTCTCTTCGTGTGTGTGACCTGGTGCCTCTGCAGTGCAGTGGTTGTTACATTCACCTCACATCTGGAAGGTCCCTGAATTTAAACCAGGTAGAAATAGACATTCCTGTTGAGGTGGCTCCACTAAAATGAGAAAGCTCTCTGGGGCAAAACTTTCCACAGTAAATATTGGCATTACGGAGATGGGGCTTGGTACCATCTTTTCTTCTAAAGCAACTCTCCAGGATTTTTATAATCCTACCTTGTCTGTCTGTCCACTTGCATCTCGACAGCTTATGTAGTTTACCTCGGGCACTTGTTTTGGTGCGTGCAATTAGAAGGTAGAACAGAGACTGAATTTGGGAGTCCTGCTACCCCTACATTTGTACAATCTTCAGCAAATCACCTGAACCACAGTTCCAGTTCCCATCTGAAGTCTAACGCTATTTTTGTTGTTATAGGCATCTGCAGATCTGCCCTAGTGAAGAGGAAAGGCTCCATTCAGTCTGTCACATTTTAGTGCTCCTGTGGAGCGTTGCGTGTAGGACTCAAGATGTCCTGTGTTCAAATCCTCTTATGGCTCATGCTAGTGTAGGAGTTCGAGATCTCTTCTCACAGTTGGTCTTTTGTCCTCATACCAACCCTTGGTATCCTTTTCAAGCCTTTTATGTGGTTTGCCCATACTACCCTGCCTCAGTGGTATTCCTGCCTGCATTGTCAGGATGTAGTAATTGAGACTGAGTCTTTGAGTAATTGCCAATTCTGGCTAAAAAGGGTTAGGTTCAGAAAGAGACACTGCAGAGATTTGATGTGTAATTTTAGATAAGTACTTCTAATTGCATATTTTGAGTCTCTGGCTGACCTGTTCCTCACAATGATTTTTCCTATTATGGGTAGGCCTGCAATGTATTGCTGTTGTCAGCTCTCCAGAGCTTCCAGTTCTGTGACCGGGTCTGCTGTGGGTCTTTCTCTGGGCTTGGGTATGCAGCTGTAAATATTCTTGAATTTAAAAGTCATGCAGAGGTGGAAGGGCACGAAGATGGTTCTGAGATGTAGCAGCTTCCTGGGGCAGGGGTTGCTGAGGTAGATGTGTTGTGTGAAAAAGTGTTTTCCGGGTTTGTTCTGAATTTGTCAGTCTATTGGATCACCAATGTTATTTCTCAGTGCAAGAGCCAAAAGAATTTCCCAGCTCTGTGTGCTCTTACCTTCACTTCTTCTTATCTTGTTTCTATACCTGTTTCTACCCTAAAGTAAATATTCTCAAATTTCTTGTTGTCTCCCTTCATGGCAGTTTTCCCAATTAGTTTAATTAACTTTTTGGAGCAACTACTACTTATTGCAGGATTGTGGTGTTCCCTCCCCACCAAAAAAAAAAAAAGGTAGCTGTAGATGGTTGCAGGTTACAGTTGCTTTAAGAAGCAAATGCAGAGACAAATATGATTAATTCCCACTGGGGTATGTTACACCCCCTCCTCGCTTTCTCCTCTCCCCCAGTGCAGTTACAATCACAAACTCGGGCTTTCATGAGCTCCATTATCCTTCTGTCGCTCTGAAGGCATTTGAGCCCAGCAGTCACCTTATGGTGAGCTGTGCTTCCCTGCCTGGGGTCAGGAGAGTGCTCTTGGGTTGCAGCACTGCCCACTCATTGGGCAGTGTGATAGCAAAGGGAGAATTGTGCTTAAATGATTTTATCATTTTTGTCTACAGTGCCTCAGACCCGTAGACTTCTCTGTTGGAGCAAGCTTTCTAATTCCCAGAATCTGCCTAGCTGAGAGGGTAGAACAGTGTCAATGTTGCTTGTGAGAGGGCAGGGAGAGCAGCAAACAGTTCTGCCGTCCTTAAAAAGACGATTTGCTTCTTCTGCACCTCTTTCGATGTCTGTGCTGCTTAGTGACTGGCACTTCTTGGGATGGAGGAGAAGAGGAAGGTTAATTTGGAGTGGGAAATGCAGAGTAAGTGGCTCTATCACCAGCTGGATGGATGAGTGGCCTTGAGCTTCCTTTAAGCCTAGCGGGTGTCCAGAGGCCAGGAAATCTGGGCCCATGTCCTTGCTTTGGAGGTGCCTTGCTTAGAGTGAGTAAGTGCTATGACTTGGCTCATTAAAGGTATTGATCTTGATCCTTTTATCTCAATATACATTTGAGCTGTGTGGGTGGTCAGGAATAAACTGCACACTTTGCATATACTGTATGACATTCTAGGTTATTGCACTGGATTTATTTATTGCTGCTATGGGGTATGGAAAATGCAGGAAGGCCCAGTTTTGTTGAATCATGGGCAAGCCAAGTCAAGGGCATTCAGCTCTTTGGCTGAAGTGTTAATTGCTGTAAAGAATGTAGACAGCAGGAGTAATGCTCTGCAGAGATGTGCCTCTTTCTAACCCAGCTACTGAATTAGGTGATGTTTGTCAGGAATTTATTTCCATGCTTCATTTTTATCTTTTCCCCTGTACATTTATTTTCGAATGCTCCCAGATCTTTGCTGGACTGCGTGTGGGATTCGGCTGAGAGGGAAGTACGATGTAGCTTATAATGATTCTTGCTCAGGGCCGTGACTGGGAGCGGAGTGTAAGGAGAGGTGGTCAAATGCAGTGTTGTCTACAAATGATCTCGGACTTTTTGATTCATTACTGAAGTGGAATTTATTCAATTCCACTTTTTATTTGTCTTGCAACCCGCAGTAGTTAACAACCACGCTGGTGTGGGTTTGCAAACAGTCTGCTTGCTCATGTGTTGTATTTCACAGCTGCACACCATTCAGCGCTGTGTTTTGCTCTTACTCTTTTCCATTGTGGGATGCTGGTTGCTTTGCTGCTGTTGCCAATCCTTGAAACAGTGGTGTAACATCTGCCTCAAAATAACCGTGCCTCCAGCCTTTTTCCTTGTATAAGTGTTTTCTTGTTTTAAAGAATTACTGATCTAAAAGGCCTTAAATCCCCCCTCTGTCCTACAAACTCTGCTTCATTTTCATGCAATTAAAGCTGAGTTTTCTTTCATCCAGATGGAGACTTTTTTCTCCATGAGTAGCAGATGACGTGGGTTGTCAGCTTAGCAGTTACCAGGAATGTTGAACGGCAGAGAGGGAAACATAAGCTATGGGATGTTTCACATTGGGCTTTCCCAGCTAGGGGGAAATGCTGCCTGTTTATTCCCTAAGATGATTCAACGGGAGACAGGCTCAGGAAAGAGCATGGGAGATGTGGTGTTACTGTTCCTAGAAAGAGATTCCAAATTCTTCCTACTCCAGAGACTGATTAGGACTGGGCCTGACAGGTCTGCTGTCAAGAAGTGAAGGTACTACTCTTTCACTGCTGTGGCCAGAGGGCAGTTAAGGAGGCTGAGGGAACAAGTTGAACTGCAGTTAAACAGAAATGTCCTCTAGAATTTCATGGAAATAACCCGGGGAACTTGCTGCCAATAACACGGAGATCAAACATTGCGTGAGATTAAATAAATCAACCTATAGCTGAGAAGGTTAAATTAGATAGGATTTAAAAAAAGGATTATGAACTCCCCTGGTTTAAAGCATAAGCCAACTGTTAACTGCCCGGGCTTAGTCAGAAGTCTACCCTCTGGGCAGATAATTGTGTAACTGCTTTTTAGAGGGTTTTTACACCTTCTTTTGAAGACTTGGACAGGATATTGAACTGCCTTTGATCTGACAGAGCACTTCCTACAAGTGGATTAACCAGACTATAAGGTTGTTGGGAACAAAGCAGCAGATTGCTGTGGAAGTAGTACAGATGTTTCATCCATGCCTGTCATCTGATGGGAATTGCCATTATAATTCCATGTCCAGGCCTGAGGACCTTTACACTTACTCCAGGGGGAAAAAGTCCCCAGTGTCAGTGCCAGGGAGTCTTACGTATGATATGTGGTTTCTGCATGGTTATTTGATCCATATTTGTTACATGTTGGGATTGCAGCTTAAGACTTAAACCTCTGCTGGGTACGGCTTGGTTGTATTGTTTATCAAAGCAGCAACAACAGAAGTTTTAATTACTGGACTGGTTTAGGCTTTGGTTCGGTTTTGGTTAGGGTTTTTTTTTTGTGCAGAGTTCACCGTGAACATCAGGATTAATGGTGGGTGAAATCCTGAGCATGGAATGTCTTCCTTCCCTTGGACTGGGTGAGCACGAGATGGTGCACGCAAAGAACTTCAGGGAGTTTGCAGCTGTCTGTGGGCACTGATCACATTGAAAGCATTGTTGAGCTGTAAGCACTGGGTATTGATCTGAACAACTGTAAGGGTCAGTAATAGGTTAGTTGGTGATGTGGGTGAAGCTGGCTTGCTTGTATCTGTGAGAGGAGGCAGTCACTTGCCCATTTGCTTTTTGGCTGAAACCAATAAAAAATGGCCACGTAGGAGTTGCTACACCGCAACAGTTTATAAACACCTGCTTCCCTTCAGTACATTTTCACTAATGCTGAAGACTTTGAAAGAGGGAACGACCACTGAATGAGGCTGAAGAGTCGCCATTAAAATGGGCAACTGCTGAATGACTTGCCATGGGACTGTTTTGTTGCCATCACTGAAGATTACTTAATGGATGAAGTGTGTTTATCCCTTTCAGAATTGTTTCTTTCCCACTGTTTTTCTAGGGCTAATCCAACCCCTCTTTACTCATGCCAGTTTAGCTCCTGTAGCCACTTGAGGCAAGGAGTTGAACTGGTTAATCCAAGGAGTGGGAGTTGAATCAGAATCTCTGATTTTGTGCTTTTCCCCCACCTTCTCAAAAAATGTCTCTCGAGTTAATTTTGGTAGAAGAACATGTTTGGTTTTATTTATTATTTTTAGTTATGTTGCCACCTCAAAAGGCAAATAAATTATTATTGCCAATTTTACAACTTTTTAGCTAAACCGTTGAAATCTCGCTTGGAGCTAAATGTGAATGGTTATGGCTGCCTGTAGGACTGGAGCTCTAAATCCTGCTTTAAAAGGATGAAGAGCAGCTTTAATGCTGCCTTATCTCTCAGCTGAAATCTCATGGTATAAGATCTTTGCCAGCCATACTTGAAGCATTGGTGTTTTCAAGGGGTGATCACATCTGACCTGCTTTGATTTCTGCCCCAGCCATGCTTTCCCTCCCCAGTTCTCTTATGGCTGTGATTGCCTTCAAACAGGGTAGCCAAGTTGACAGCTTTCTGGACTCCTCTGAAGTTGCAGGTAGCCACATGAAAGCACTCTGCTGCTGTGCCGTATCTCTTGAGTTCACGTCAACATGTAGGAAGTAAAACTAAATAAAGCACCATTTTTGTCCCTGTATTTGAGAGCAAGTGCCTCTGAAGCAAGCCTCAGGGGCAGATAAACACAGAGTAGAAGGTGATGACGTGAAAAGAAAATACCATGAAGAAACTTGAGCTGGTAGCTAAAACACAGCCTTACCTGCTCCTATTAATTCAAACTTCAGTTGTGTGTCAGTGGGCAAATAAGCCCTCATCCAGAACAGAAGATCTCCAGAAGTATGTCTGACTTACAGGAGACTAATAGGTTGCTTATGATTCTAGATTATACTTCACTGCAGTTTTATTGCTGTTTTGCAAGCCCTGAAATGTTTTTTTTATTGCCTGTAGAAGTACTGAAAACATTTGTCAGAACCCTTAATGGAAGCCATGGAGGCATTTAGAGCTAATCCCCAGTCTATTTGCTTTTGGTATTTGACAATACAGATATTTTTAATATCTCGCCCAGGGTGAGCATGTAACCATTTCCAAACCATTGCCTGTGTCTAGACATGTTTTTGTCGGGAATTCATTCTCCATAGCTGAGCAGAAAGCAGAGCAATTGATGGGAATTGGCAGGAAGGCTGTCTCTCATCACTGAAGCCATGGAGTGTGAGGGCTGTTGGGTGGAAGAGCTGCTTATCACCCACTGCATCTGTGGATGGCTTGGAGGTCTGTATCAAATGACCCATGGCTGTTGGCAGAGAGAGAATAAAGCAACCTTTCCACCTCAAAACTTGTACAGAGCAGCCCAAATAAATTATTACAGAGGTGTGGAAACCACTGAGATTTTTATTAGCGGTCTTCCAATATAGTTTTGATGCTGGGGAAAATACGGGAAGCGCAGTTGTAACTCTGTTATCTGGGGATAGAGTCTTATTGGGGAGGTAGGAAGAGGAAACCTTTGCTGGCTGTGACTTTGTTGTGTTTGAAGAGCAGCAAACTCTCCCAAAGGCTTTGGGAATAGTGTTAAAGCTGTGCTTACTACACACAGAATGGCTGTTGCTGCATTTTATCCCTTCCTACTCTACAGATGCTTTTGAGCAGAGATGCCCAGTGATCCTTGAGTGGGATTCCTGCTTTAGCTACAGCCCTTGAGCCCCTGCATTTGTACTGCTGGAGCAGACTGTGGATGTATGACAGAATTGGCTTGGTTTCAGTTATGCCAGGAAGCATTTTAACCACAAAGCCCCTGTGATTTGCCACTATCACTTAGAACAATTGGATGGGTTGAGCTTTCAGGATGTTGGTACCCTCTTTGGGGGAGAAGAGGAACCAAGCTTTGATGTAGCCAGTGTGAGATTAGCCTAGAAGACTGCTGAAAATGAAGTGGGGGTTTGTGGGTGGGAGGGAAAGTCTGCCTGGCTGCTGCTCCTTCTGATTGGTAATAATGTGAAAACACTGAAAATCGTGGGCTGTGATGCAATTAATTATTCAGAGCTGTGCTACACTGTATGAGAAATGGATTAATCTGCCTGCTTTATACATCCACTGGCTGACAGAGGTGTTTAATTGCACAGATCAGATTTGTGATTATTTATTTTCTCTCTTTATGCTTTGGTGCACATGACAGACTTGAGCTATTTTTTTTTATTTTTTTTTTTTTTGCTGTGCTTCCCAGCCCAGGGAGCAGATTGTGGTAGTGAATGAGAGAGGAAGTTCTTAGTTACTATTTTATTATTTTCTAAGTGTCACGGAACACCTGAAAAATTCCAAAGTACAAGGTTGCTTAAATGGCAAAGATCTGATCCAGGTCTAGGCTCTTAAGTAAACTTGGTCCAGGCTTTGTCTCATTGCCTCCTGTCCTCCAGTAGGATACACAAATATATATTAAATATGCAATGTTTGTATATATTTCTCATATTACTCTCTTGATCTCCCAGGGAACTGCTTCAAAATATTTTGAGCAGTCTAGCTGAGAAAATATAAAACCGGCTCCTCTAGATAATTTCTGAGAGTGGTGGATTTGGGGCAGGTCTGGCCGATGCAATGGATTACCAGTCCTGCTTGCTGTTTTCCACCTTGGTTTCCTCTGGTGCCTCTCGTGCTCATGTAGTATATTTTAATTGTCAGAGAGAGAACTACAGAGAACCACAGAAAACTCCAAAGTTGCTGATTTATTTCCTCTTAGAAAAATGACTTGACACAAGTGAAAGTTTGCAAGGAAGGGAGCTGGAGCTGTCAGAGTAAGCAGAATATATTGTTTCAGGCCATATTTATTTTCACAGAGTGTTTTTTAGTCAGAGTATGCTATGTGGAGATGAATAGCTTATTCCCCACTCTTCAAATATCCTTTCCTGTTTAGAAGGATTCTTCTTTAATCTGCTTGTTAAGTTTCCTGGAAAGTTGGTGCCTCTCCTGGGGAAGCAGAAAGAGGAACCAATTGCTTTGGATTCCTCAAATGCACCTACTCCCTGAAAAGCAGTGCTAAGTGGATAAATCAACATGAGCCTGTTCCTTTGGAGCTGTGATTGCCAGCTCAGGCCTTGCCAAGGGGAAGCAGTGGCTTTACTCTGAACTCGGTCACAAGCAGAGCTTTGTACAGGAGTAGGAGGAAAATGTGCTGCATTTGTGGGGTGTCCTAGGCACGAGTGAATTCTTCTCAGAGCTCTCTCTTGTACTTCAGTACCAGGGAAGTCTTGTGCTTTAGAGGGAGGGAAGGATCAGGGGGTGAAGAGCCCCATGCTCTCCTCCTTCCCCGTGTCCCGTGAAGGAATGTTGTAGTTGAGAGCAGAAGTTCAGGGTATGAGGGGCTGAGTGTCTGGGGTGGGTGCTGCTGGAGGGTACAACTTGACAGGTTGGGGGACTTGGCTGAAGCACAAAGGCTCAGCTGGGTGCAGTGCAGGGTGCCAGGCTTGGCTCAGTGGATGGCTTTTGTCTATAGACAGCCAAGAAACTGTGACTCTTTCTGTCCAAACTGGCGATTTGTGCTTGCATAATGAAATCAGTCACTGTTTTCTGTGGTGTTCTTCCCTCCATAACCTGGAAAACCTCAACACTGAACCCATAACCAAAACTAAGACTAAGCACAGTCAAAACTCAAAACAATTTCTGTATCTCAACATATTTCATGTTGTCCTCCATCAGTGGTAGCTACTGACTTTCTAATCTCAAAGTGATCTCCCTCTTCTTCCAGTATGACAAAGGATACAGCTGTCCTTTGTGCCTTCAACCTGATTGAGCTAAGCCATCTGCTTTCCTGCTGGGAAGAAACATTAGGAATAAGAGGTCTTTTTTTCCCAGAGGCCAATATTTCCCTTTCTCATCCAAATGATAGTCTTCAGCAGACTAAGCATCTGTTGCAAAGTGTCTTACTGAAAGGAGAAGTCAGCATGAACTTCTTAGGTCACAAACTGGAGTGAATTTTTGGGAATATTCTGTTGTAGCTGCATGCAGGTGTTGTGGATGCCACCACTTTGATGGCATTACCAAGTGGTTTTTGGTTAACTTTTTCTTCCTCTAGACAGACAGGAATAACACCCTAAAATACCTTTTGATTCTAGTACGATGCAGCCTGAGTGTTTAGATTATTTCTGGATTTTCTACATTTACCTTCTAAGTATCATTTTTCTTTGCACCCTCTCTGTGTCTTGAGGAAGATAACCTCTGTGCCCGAGGAGTAATAATCACTGTGTCCAACTGCTAATGTTTTATTTTTCTCTACAGAAAGAAATTCAAGCCATGAGTCAGTGCCATCACCCCAACATTGTATCTTACTACACATCGTTTGTGGTGAAAGATGAGCTTTGGCTGGTGATGAAGTTACTTAGTGGAGGTGAGTGGTCCAATTTCTTTACCCTAAAGGCAGCATAAAAACCTGCCTTCCCTCCTTCCTCTCTCCCTCGTTTACCTCTTAAGCTTCCCACCTGTGAATTAAGACATTTCATAGAATCGTGGAATTGTTTCGGTTGGAAAAGACCTCTAGGATCAGAAAGTCCAACCATTATCCCAGCACTGCCAAGTTCACCACTAAAACCCTGTCTCCAAGGGTCACATCCACACATCTTTTAAACACCTCCAGGGATGGTGACTCCACCAGCTCCCCAGGCGGCCTGTTCCAATGCTGAACAACCCTTTCCATGAAGATATGTTTCCTAATACCCACTCTAAACCTCCCCTTGCAGCTTGAGGCAGCTTCCTCTTGTCCTACTGCTTGTTCCCTGGGAGCAGAGCCTGACCCCCACCTGGCTGCACCCTCCTGTCAGGGAGTTGTGGAGAGTGAGAAGGTCCCTCCAGGCCTCCTTTTCTCCAGGCTGAGCCCCTTTCTCAGCTCCCTCAGCCTCTCCTGGTGCTCCAGATCCTTCCCCAGCTCTGTTCCCTTCTCTGGACTCGCTCCAGCCCCTTAAACTCTTTCTTGTAGTGAGGGGCCCAGAACTGCACACAGCACTTGAGGTGCCTCACCAGTGCTGAGCAGAGGGGACAGTCACTGTCCTGATCCTGCTGCCACACTATTGCTGCCACAGGTCAGGTGCCACTGGCCTTCTTGCCCATCTGACCACACTCTGGCTGATGTTCAGTCACTGTTGACCAGCACTCCCAGGTCCTTTCCCACCAGGCATCTTTCCAGCCATTCTGAAATATCTAGTGATATTTGATTTCAACCCATTCAGGTCAGAAATAGCTTCTCGTGTTACGTCCATAGGTAGTAACACCTAACTGGCTTTTTTAAAATCACTGCCTGCTTAACACAGAGCCAGGGAAACTTCCCTTTTCTGGATTTATTCTCTCAGACACTGAAGAAACAGCTTTTTTTGAGAGAGTGAGTTTGAAAATTTTGTATCAGTAATGTTTTATTTGATGTCATAATATTTTCCAGGATCCCTGTTTAAGTTACAGTTGAGACAAGAAATGGAATCCAGTTCTGGATGATAACACAAGGGGCTGTTGCTAAATCCTGGGCCTGTCTTTAGGAAGACTTCATTTTCCTGGCACTGCAGTGAAAAGGAATTGAAAACTGAAGAAAAAAAAAAAATCCCTATTTTCTTGCTTTTAAAAAAACCCCAACTTGGCTTCTCTGTTCTTGGCTTAATTTTGAGGACTGTAAAATGCCAGAAGATGATGTGGAAAAATCTGGCTAAACCTGTTTGCATTTTTCACAAGAGCTCAACAATGACCATAAAACATGTCTCTTTGAAGGTGTTCTTTAGAGAATTTTAGCAGTCCTCTTGGGGGAAATCAAATTCCATGCCAGCTCTAAGTCTGTCTTAAAGGGTTTTTAATGTCTCATGTGCTCGTGTGTCATTAAGCAATACCCTGTGTTTTCTTAGAGGGACATGTAACCGGTCATTAAAGATATGATGACTGTGTGTGGAAAAGAATCCCCAGCCAGCTTAGAGCAAGCAGTGTTGCTGTGTGTTTAAAAGGTGTATCTATGGGAAAGTTTCCACAACACGAGGAAATGGCATTTCAGGGGTGCCGGAGGGGCAGCAGCAAGGGCTTTGGCCTTTTCCAGGAGAGGACACAACCTCTTTGAAGAAAATGCACAGCTGCCTCAGTCACTTCACAGCAGTTTTCTGTCAGAATCAAGTCACGATGAGGCTCATCCTTGAACTTCCAAATGTTGTCTCTGTTTGTTCTCAATTTTGTGTGGAGGTGGTTTTTTTTTGTTGGTTTTTTTTGTGTAAAGCTGGGAAAAAGTCAGACCATCATTATCAAGGCATCACAGATGTAAAGACTACACTGGAAAATTTCTGGGAAAATAATCATTGCTTCAGAACCAGCCTCTTGCTGGTGTGAGTGATGACCTGCTTCTCATTTAATATTCCCTTTGAATGGGCTTTTATGTTCTTCGGCCTGATAATTGACCCTTGTGCAGCTCTAGCATTTAGTGGGGGACTTGCAGTAAAGCAGTGCTAGGAAATCTCACTGCTTCTTATTCTGTTGCATATGTTGAAGAGTAGGGTCATGCAGTAGGAGACAGACTAGTAAGAGTGTAATTCTTCCCTCTCCCCAACATTTCTGTGAGTCAGTGTTAAATTTTCTCACTTAAAAGGAATCATTTGAAGGCTGGAGGAATTGCTAAAGTAAACAGAAAGACTTTGAGAATGACCTGTCACTTTCTAAGCAGGAGGGTACCTTGTGAGGTATTTTTCAAGTGTTTTCTTCTATGTACTTTTTAATTCATACTTTTTTTATATCTGTGCTTCAGGAATCTCATATCGCATAGGCAAATTCTACAGCACAGTCTTAAGGATGAGGGAAGAAACTTGTGATTGGAGCTTTCTGACTGAAGAGCTTTTTCATTCACTTTTAATGAGACTATTTTCAGTTGGTCTTAGGCTGAGTGATTTATGTAACAAGAGACACTTCTAAAACTGCCTCTCATTCCTTTGAGCTTAGTTCTTATCAGTAATAAAGTGGCTCGTTTTGCGGTCATCTGTCATCCAGTGGGAAAAATAATGATCTGGGTTTCTCAACAGGAAAAACCTTTGAGCTGGTTTTTAAACCAGAAAACAAACAAAAAAAAAAAAGCGAAGAAAAAAAACTCCCAAAATCCCAAAACAAAACCAAAAACAAACAAGCAAACAAAAAACCCTCCACCAAAACAGACCCAAAACAGAGTACAGCCTAACACTTTCATTTTTGTTTAGATGTTCAAAGAGATTTGCACATCTCAATAAGTACATATGAAATACATTCCGATGTCCATTCTGTATCTTGATCATGGCTTTTGTACTGGAGAATTTATTCTGGGTAAAAGTTCAGAATTTTATTGCCTCTGTTCTGTCAGTGTATGCTGGTGTGTGATTTCAGGCTGAAACTGGTTTTAATTTCAGCCTACAAACACTGACCTTATTAATTTGATAAACAGCCCACAAGACAGCCCAATCTGTAATGCAAGCCTTTTTTGTTGTAAGTGCCATTTAATTTATTTTCTGGCTGCAGCCTTATGTTGAAATCCTAACCTGGTCATACATGCAAGTGTTTTAGAAATGTCTCTAAGGGAAAATACTCTAAATCCGTGAATTGCTGTTGCCTAACAGTGCCTCGCTCCTCTGACAACCAGCGGGTGCACTCAAAGGTGCCTTAATTACCTGACTGACACTGTCACTGAAACGGAACTATTTGTCTCCTCAAGTACTCTGTTGATGGGAGATTTCTATATTTGAAAGTTGTCAGCAGCCAGGAGGTAATGGTGGGGAGCTGATGTGCATCAGAGCCCAGCCAGGCTGGTGGGAGTCACTGCTCGGAGCAGTCTGAACTGGCAGCGCTGACCCCAAAGCAGGTGTGGAGTTGCTGATGGCAGAAACGTGGCTGTGATGAGATGCAGCTGGTAGAGACAAGAGGTGCCGGTGTGTCCAGTTACTGACACCCTCTCGCAGGTCTGGTGACGTGTGTCCGTGTCAGGTTTGTGAAGTGTCTGCTGTTTCTGTTCCCTTCAGTAGAAATTGCAGACCCTTTTCTCTAATGATGGAAGTTTTGTAGGGTTCTAAGCTTAGCAATGTGAACTCGACACCCCAGCCTTTGGGTCCGGTGTTACTCCAAACTAAACTCCAATGGCTATTTCTAGACAACTGCTGACCTGCTCTTTGCCTCCCTGGCATTCTCCTGTTGTGAATTTTACTCGTGCCTTTTTAAAGCCTGCTGAAGCCCTAGTCCTGCTCTCAAGCTCCTGTGGCTTTTTAGTAGGAAGAGGAGCAGCTGTGCTTTTGTTCTTGTGCTTTTACTGGTTGTGACCTGCTTGCTCTTCTAGATTCTCCCTGCTTTTAACAAGAGCTCTCATTTCAGAGGTGACCCAAGGTTGTAGATAACTCTATAAAACAGTTGCTCCTATGAAACAGCTGGCTCTGGTGACTTGCTACATCACACAACAGTTTTTCCTGTCTGAGCCTACAGCAGATGAAACCTCCAAAATATTTTTAAACTGTGCAAATCCTCTAAATACTGAAACATTTCCAGATATTCTGCCCTCTTGAAGGCTCCTAATGAAATCTGCTAAGGAGATTGCTGTATTGAAATAGTTAAACCTTTTATTTTCCAAAAGTTTTTAAGATTATCTAATCAACTTCTAACTTTAACCTTTGATCTGAAGTTCAGAAAGCCAGACCAAAAGAAGTAGGCAAGTCTTAGTTCTCTACCAGGGAGTTAGGACATCTTGTTCTGCTTCTGCTGTGTTAATCTCTGATCTGGCCCCTCCTAATTCCAACAGAGAGTTATGATCAAAGCATAAACCACAGGTTCTTAGAAATCTTCATGTTTACGTTGAATTATTTTCTTAGGAGACAGATATGCTATTTTTAATTCATCTGGGGGAGTTTTAATTTTATTTGTAGAAACACAGCTTAATTTCAAACAATTAAGGATGGGAGAAGTCAGAAGCAGGAGATGGCAGGGACTGTACGTGATTGCAGAATGCAGAGTGTGTAGATACATTGCTACTCCTAACTGTAATAGGAAAAGCATGAAAAATTAGTTTGTCCTTCAGATTTTCTCCTATGAATGTCTTAATCACAACAGCAATAGCAGTGGCTGTTTTGCTCCCTTTATTGTATTATCTTGTTTTCTGCCTTAATCTTTTCATATTTCTTATGCATCCATGCACATGCCCTAGAGGGAAGGAGGCAAGAAGTGGAAGTTTCCTTAGCCTTCCCTCTGAGGTTTAACCAGGGTTAATGTCTTTTCCATTGTTTTGTATAACTTGTTGTTTCCTTTACTTTGCTATTCTCCTGCTGCATTTGTATTCCTCAGTCCCAGAAGTACTGAATCCAAGCAGCTCTCCCTTCTTTTGCATTTTCCTCATCTGTTTGCCAGAGACTGACAAGGTGCAGATTTAATTCTTGGCTCTGATGACAGTCAGGCTCACCGAAACCACGGGCTAATGCTGAGATGTCTTGAAAGAAGCAGCAGTGAATCTGCCAACTCCCCCTTCTCAAAGGTTCAGCCTGTTCAGCATCAGTGTTTGTCAGGTTTGGGGCAGATTTTGGTTCTCACAAAGTTGTGTGGTGATCCCCAGCACTGTTTTCCAGCCTATTTGTGCCAGGCCTCTAAATGGCCAATCAATGCAGGTACTGTTACCTGCTTTTTTTTTCTTTTTTTTCTTTTCTCCCCCCTCCAGGTTGGAAATCAGAGTATTACATTTTCCCATTCTGCTTTCCAGACAAAGTTAAAGGAGGAGGGTTTTTTTGCATTTACCTTATAGCATATCTTGGTTCTGTCACTTAAGTTATAATATAACATGCAAGATATGGTTCCCATAGCAACCAGCTCTGCTGTACATTTTTTCTGCCTCTGGGGGCATGTAAAATTCCAGCTGGAATATTCTTGCATTTATCTGTAATCTTGATCCAAACAAGCTTTCCTTTCTGCTCAGGTTTTCATACCCTTCTCTGCTTCAGCCCCAATGTGCTGAAGCACTAAGCAATGTCACTGATGACTGTGGATGTTTTCTTCCTCTACTGAGTAGAAACATCAGAAACAGGCTTCCTAAATGCCATTCCACAGCCTTGCTGGTGTAGGTGAGGTCAAGGAATCGTGCTGTGGATTTGGAACAGGAAGCCTCAATGTTCGTGGTGGTTTGCTGTTGAAAGTGAATCAGTGGAACAATTAGGACTTCTTGCCCCGAGGGTGCGATTACAGGGAAGTTTTCCTCAGCAGCAAAGCTGGTTTAAGGAGTTCCTGGCTGTTTGGTCTCCACCCTGCCTGGAAAACTGGATTTCTAGTTACTGCAGTGATCCAGTTTACAGTATGGCTTCGTAAGTGGGTGCAGGGGCACGACAGCGAGGTGGTGAACCGTGGAACTTTAATCTCATTTTGTTGCCATAGATAACCCAGTATCTTTGGAGGAACACATAGTTCGTGGTGTTGAAAGAGTCAGTTTTACTGGATATGTGTGTGGGGTGCAAGACAGCTTTTGCTGGGATCCAAGATTGTCCATTGCAAGTGGACTGCCTGATGTCAATATCCAAAAACTCAATATCCTTCTCTTACAAGTAGTTGCAGGTTGGGCTCCCTCAGCTGAGGGTAAGTCTGTGTACAGGTAGTTCCTGCTGACTTGTGCTGTCCTTAGGAGCTACTGCATTATCAGCTTTTGGAGCAGACCGGGAAGCTTGTGAGTTTGAGCAGAAAACCACTTCCCGCTCAATTGCTGCACTGAGAGATTGGCCTTTACTAAGTAGGTGCATTTCCATGGCCCTTGGTGTCAGAGTACACTGAGACACTTGGATGATGAATGACGAGCCATGCTAAATGCTTTATCAGATTGCCCAGTATCTCGTAGGCTTCCTGTTGATGTGCTGCACAGTGTATATTTGATGGGCAGGAATTTTTTTTAGCTGCATTTTTTCCATATCAATCACTAAATGTTGTCTCCTTTCCTTTGTCTTCTATTGGGCTTTGAGATCAGTTGCTCATCACCAGCTTTCTTTAAACATCCTTGTTAATGACAGCATTATTTATATTTATGGTTAGACTTCAGTTCTGACCCTCTTCTCTGTGTCTTGTTTTGTCTTTTCTTGGTATGTGGCCCCTTCTGGGCTTGGAAGAGCTTTCCAGTCAGCCTCAGCCAAACTTAATTTCTTTTTTTTTTCTTATTTTGACTTAGGGCTCACCTTCCTGTACTGTGAGTCTGTACTTGCTACTTCTGCATTTTTAATGAGAAAAATCATGAGGGAATTGTTGTAATCAAGCCTAATGCCACGTATGATATACACCAGAATGCTTCATAGCATTATCTAAAATAGAGGTTTTATTTTAGGGAGGAGTCAAAGATATTTTTTTCTTTTCTGGAGACATTGTAGTGGATTGGTTTTCTCCTTGAAAATCTTGTAACTGTTAATACAGAGCAGGGTACCTTATTTCCAGTGTGAACCTCATCCTCTGGCCGCTAGGTTCTGTCTTACACAGGGAGATTGAGCAGTTTGCACGCGGAGCACAAATCCAGAGTGAAACTGCATTTAAGCGGAGATCCAGCTGTGTTTGGATGTGCTCTCTCTTCCCCAGTTACTCCTAAACTGGTTTTGAAGCTGCCTCAGAAGCTGGCAGTATCTGCAGTCATGCTGGTGTTTTCCAGCAGTGTGGTCACTTTGCAAAGCACATGCTCTGGTGTGGTTTAGGCCCTGGTTCCAGTTCAGCTGAATTAGTTTCCAGTTAATTTTAGCAGTTATTGTATTGGTGGATTGGGAACAGGCCACTGTGCAAAACAGTCATTTTCCTCTTCAGATTCTGATTCCTTGATCTCTTGGTCCAGCATAATGGAGTTGGTGTGGGAATTTGGCTGTATCCTGAGGCAGTGGAGGTTTTACCCTGGTGAGTGTCACACACTTAACTGAGATCCCTGGGACCAACTTTGCATTGAATTTATCAGCCTAATGCTGAAATCCAATCCTGGCCTTCCAGCAGGAGGTGTTTTCCTTAATAGTGAAATTCCCATGACTTCTGCTTTCAAAGTAGCTCCTACCTTGGCTGTGGGTTTCTCTTTGGGGATTTGGTTGTTCTGTTGCTCCATGCCAGGCTTCCTGAGCCAGAATGCTGGGACACAGCATGGAGCAGTGCTTGGAAATGGGGTTTGGCTTTGTTCTTTGTATTCCATGGTGCTGTGCTTAATGAAGTCGCAGTTGAGTTGTGAGTCAGAACCAACTCCCAAACTTACTGATTTGTGAGGTGGAAAAATCACAGCTTCATGGTGCTGTGGTGCCAGTAGCCAAACCCTGAGGAGACAAAGGGGGATGATCCTAAGAACACTTTCTCCAACAGAAAGGTGGCTCTTGGGTTGCTTTTCTGCCGTTTCTTGCACTGGGCATTTTGCTGATCCCTTTTTGCTGTTCTCCTTTCTGTAGAGGACTGGCAAATTCCCCCACTTCTATGAACATCTCAATGTGAAAGTGGTTTTAAAATAAATGTGCTTAAAAAGTGGCAGGCAGGACTGGGAGCAGATATAGCCTGGGTGTGAATCAGCCTTTTCACAACCAGGGCTGGCTCCGTGCGTGCCCTCTCGTCCGTCTACCCCTCCACCCCCTTTTCAGGGTTAAATGCAACCTCTAACTTGGCTAAATAGAGGAATTTTGACCAAATGAATTTGAGCACCATATGATCTGCCTCCTCATGTTCCCTGAGCCCTTTGCAGGAGAAGGGAAATGTTTGTGAACAGAGTCTGCTAACGGAGTCGTGGGTGGGAAGAGGACAAAACGAGTACGTGAAGAACCACATAACTTCACTGGACTTCTAAAACAAGTGACAGTTTGTTCTCCAGATTAAGGCACATTTGAGAGGAAAAACCTGAACAGTGGAAGGGGAGGGACTTTTTTGGTGGGTTTTTATTTTGATATCGCAAGAATTCTTGTCCAGAATAAGAAGCCTCAAAGTTTGTAAGCCAGTACTCTTTAAATGTGAAAACGTGACAGGCTGAAGGCCGGGTGAGTCCTCATGACACACAACAGAGGATCCTTTTCTCAGAACATAAAGGTGAGATTTCAGTGAAGGAGTTCATTTCTAACATCTCAACTCTTAGTTTTCTTCAGTAAAAGAAGAAACTCTTTCACTCTTGCTCTGATGCAGGAAGTCCAGCGTATGCCAAAACAACCTGAGTTACCTCTGGGTGAAACCTTTGCCTAAGACCCATGTCAAAATTCACTAAACATGAGTACGTTTCTCTGCTTGGGTGGGGTAAAGGAAGGCTGAACACTGAGTATTCTTGCATAAAATGTTGGGGGGGTGGTATTATGTAACTTCATTTCTGGGTTTTTTTCATTTTCCTCTGGGTTTTTTTTTTTCTATTTTTCTTAGAGTCTGCTGTGTTAATGTTGTGTCCTCTGCAAATATCTTGAACCAAGCAAAGATTTTTTTTTTTTGGTAAGAGGAAGCTGAAGGTGGCATTCAGGCCAACCAATTTATCCCTCAGTTTATTTCCACTGGGTTTACTGGATGTCTTGGTGTCCAGGTGAGGCTGGTGCCAGTGGGCCAGAGGAGATGGAAAATGAGAAATAGTGGCTCTGCTGGCTGCAGCAAGCTTTTAGATGAGCTCAGCATATACTGCTTTACACAAGCTAAGGGACACTGTGCACCCATGTAGTTGTTTCCTGTGCAGTTTGAATTGTGCAAAATGAGCCTTTCCACGCAGTGTTTGTATTCAAACCTTGCAGCCTCTGCTTTTGTAGGAGAATCCAAAAGGAAGATACTTTTGTAAATGAAAACTGATCTGCACAATTGTTTTGGCCTAGAAATTCAATCGAGATAGTTAATAAAATAAATGTTAAAGAGGAAAGGGGTTTTTTTTGTCTACCTGAACCTGAAGGGTGAGAAGAAAATCAAACTGAAAACCTCCATTGTATTTTCCACTTGCTTCGAGAATTTACAAGGTGAAACTTTTAATTCCCCCAGGCCAAATTCATGAGAGGAAGTTTCTGTTTTTCAGATCCAAAAATAATTTTCTCTTACTTTTTCGATTGTGAGTTGGGAAGAATTAACTTCCCTAAACTTTTTAAAAACTGAACCCAGCTTTTCTAAGCTAGCTGAGTTAGTACTGGCATGTTCTTCCCCTGTAAGTTTCCTGTTCAAAGACAAGCAAAGCTGCAATTTGTGCTGTGCAGTCGTGCCTGCTTTTCTCATTCTTTAAGAACTTCCCGGTACCGCTGACATTGCTTTGTGCCCGTAGCTGTAAAAACCCTACTAGTCCCTATCCAGTCATTAAACCATGGAAACCCAAGTTTGAAGGGGCTAAATGGCACAGGCTTTGGAAAAGAGGCTTAGCTGTCCCATGCTGGAGCAGTAAAAAGCTCTGAGAAGTGTCTTCAGCCCAGATGCAAATACCAAGAGGGCAGTGCCCGGTGTCTGTGAAAAGCAGGGCCTTGCACAAGAGGCCTGGTTCTAGTCACTGGTTCCGTTTATTCCTGGGTGCAGTTTGAAGAAGTGGTTTGCTCTGTAAAGCAGGGTTTGTCATGGAAGATGATGTAATTCACACCATGCTTGGGAGAGAGACTAAACATGCTTCTAGGGAAGGATCTAAGCTATTCCAGTTTTGTACACAGTGAGGAAGTGACTTACTGTCAGAATCCAGCCTCATTTGTTCTCTGTTTAATGATTTCCACTTTTTCCCCTGTTAGGGTCGTACCAGCCCTTAACAGATGAGATTTTTCATGCTATTCCTCTGCACAGAATTTGTAGGAGCTGAAAAAGAGTGCTTAATTTTATCAAGCTTGTTGCCTTCAGCTTGTGAGTCCTGGCAGCACCCTACTTTTTCCATTTCCCCCTTCAGCTTCTCCAGTACTCAGCACTAAACCAGCTGTAGCACCGGTATCTACCTAAAAACCTTCCCAGAGTCCTGTGTGTGTCTATTTTACATTTGGGCTTGTTCAAATAACTTCCCAGTTACTTGTGATCACAGGGGTTTTACAGCCCACCTTGAGGATCTGCACCCAGGGGTGCATTGTTGCCTCTGCTTTCCTGCAGCAAAGGCTTCAACTTCTGACTCTGATCCTGACCATCATCAGTGAATTCCTTTCATATTAAATGATGATAAATTACACTTAACTGTGAATCACTTCTTCTAGTTTAAACTAAGATGTTGAACTCTTCTCTAGGCTCTGTTTTGGATATTATCAAGCACATCGTGGCCAAAGGAGAACACAAGACTGGTGTCCTGGATGAAGCCTGTATAGCCACAATCCTTAAGGAGGTGCTGGAGGGACTGGACTACCTGCATAAAAACGGGCAAATCCACAGGTATTTTATGTTTTTCTCACTTTGTCATAAAATGTTATTGAAACACAGTAGCTGAGCAGACACAGTCTCATCCCACACCTTGCTGTGAGGGCATAAAGAGAGGAAAGTAAAGGTGGGAGCTTAATCCAAATGCAGAATTCAAATGTTTATATTCTATACTCTATTGCTATGTTCTATGACTAGGCCAAATTTGGGTAAAGTTTGGGGTGTTGAAAGTTCTAATATAGAGAATCTCTTCATAAATGTCAACATTCAGCTGCAAAGTGTAGTTGATGGAAAGCTGGAAAACTTCAGCTGGTTTTGTTTCTTGCTGAGCTACAAATTACCAAGAGCACTGCATAGGCAGAGTTGAGCAATTTAATAAGAAGTCCTTCCAGCTCTGATTTTTTTTTTTTTGAGGTTTAACTGCAAGATCAACATCATGAAACTTGAATTTGAGTAATTTCATTTAAAAAAAAACAGGAAATAAAAATAATGGAAAAACTTCTGTAGGCAAAGCCCAGTTAACTAACTAATGGCCTGTGATTTGACAGATCACTGAAATTTATGGGTTTCTGAGCTGCTGTCTTGTTTGGGATATGTTTTTAAATCATATTTTCCTCTCTCCTGGTGTCAAGGTGTGGTGTAGTTCAGTAAGAGACGATCCTAAGTTGGTCTGTTCTGTGTTAAAAAGACTGAGATTCGCAATCCTAAATATGTGCTGAAAATAGAATATACCACTTGCGGTTAATATACACAATCCCAGCCACAGACTTCTGCTGGAACAGCCTCTTCTTTCTTGGGAATTTTGTGAGCTTGGCTCTCTTCTGGTACAATGCCATTATAAGCACTGCTGCTGCTGTGCTGGAGTAAGTTTCTGTCCTCTTATAGCTGCACAAGAAGAGGTAATTTTTTTGCCAAAACATTATTTTAATTAGAAACTACAAGAGGTGTTTATTTCGTATTTTCAGTCAAACTGACTGGCTTTTGCAGATTATTTTGGATTAAAAGGAAAGAAACAGTTGGAAATAATTCAGGTGGAATTCTTCTCCCTTAAAGAAGTCTCAAATTTCGGTTTCCAGTCTCAATTAAAATTCGCATTTAACAAGAATCATTGTCTTCATTGGAGACAGTTTTGATTTCATAGCTGGTTGCTTAACTTTGTTTTTTAGAGATAAGACTTGAGGCAGTTCTGGGAATTTAGAGTAGAGTAATAAACCAACTTACTTGCCAATTACATGGTAAGTTTTTGCTTTGCCATAAGTAATTGACGGAACTGTGTTCATCTGTGACCTGCAGTTGGTTTGCTTGGCTGATTTAGTTATCTTCTGGTCTAGTGAAATTGAAATATATATATGTTAAAGCAGCAGAAACCTGTTAAATCTCAGTTTCTCAGAAGATACTGCATAATGTTTTATGCATTTCAGAGAGGTGGTTCTCCATTTGGCTGGCTGGAGTAGAAAAGCAAAACTAGTAAATGTGGGAAAGATTAGAGAGAATATATTTATGTGTGTGGTGTGGGGATTTTCTTACTGCACTCAGCAAAAATACCACGTTCAAAAAATTCAAACTGCTTGGTCTGAAGAAAATATGATTCATATTGAATCATTTGGAAGTGAACTGGATCAAACCTGCTGTGACCATTCTCATCCTGCTCACTGAAGCATTTTGCCCATATTTCAGCAAAGAAATCAAAGCTGTGTCATTGCTGCAGCTTAAGGTTGTGGTTGTGCATCAGCTCCTTTGCATGCATTTCGTCCCTGTATTTTGGGGCTGCTCCAAATATTGTGTGAAATTTTAACCCAGAAAAGGGTTTGGATTATCTCAGTGCGCTGGGCACAGCGGTCTGGGAAATCTGGAGAGCCGGGATACAGAAGGAAAGTTGTGTGGTTTCCTACCTGTGATGCAAAGCTGTTTTGGCTGTTGGCAGAAGGCAAGCTGACGTGCCTTTGAGGGATGAAACGTGTGTCCTTAATGGAGTTCCTTTGCTGTGTTCCATTTTATCCAGATGTGCGTGTGCTGCTGAGGAAAACAGAGTTTAAAGTTGTAGTGCCGCTGGGACCTCTCCTCATCCGTAGGAGTATCTGTATGCTTTTCCCATTTTGCTTAATGCTAGGGGTCATAATATTGGTCATGCCTGATGGGAAAGGCAGGTGGAAATCTTGCAGCCGTGCCTGAGATGCTCTGAGAGGAAGTGTTTAAAATAACTGAACTTTGGTCCCATGGGTCAGCTTAAAGTTTCTGCCTCTAAAGGAAAGCACATCAGGTGATGGCTGAACTGCAAATACTGTGTCTGTCGTGTGGGGCAGCTGTGCTTGGGGTGAACTTCAGGCCAGAGCAAGATCAGCTGTGAAGGGTCAAAACTGAAGGGCTTTAGTTAAGACCTGGAACAGCCAGCCCGAAGCAAGCAGCCATCCAGCAGAAAAAAAACGTTCAGCTGGTTACGCTAAATATCCCAACTCTGCTCGTATTACACCTTGGGAGAAAACAACTTGATAAAATTAGAGACACAGTATGAGTGAATGACTGTAATTAGCACATCTGAAGTTGGACAGCCAGGCCGGTGGCACAGCCCAAAGGATGAATATTGGGTCCCAAATGTAATTTTGTGGGCACTGTAGACCAGAAGTGGGGCTGTAAATCATTGGTGAGATCAGAGAACATATTTCTGTCAGCAGAGCTGCTCAATGCTTCTAAATTATGCATCATCTTAAATGGGTAAATGAAGTTAACACGTGAAAAACTGGCTTAATAAAATTTTGCTGCTGCTTGAATCTTGCTTTGCCTACGCCCGCCTTGAATTTAATGCCACTTCCAATTAAGGTTTGGGGAGCTGGCTTGGCGTGGAAGTGTAAATCCCTGCTTTGGACAGGAGAGGAGTTTGACAGTATTCTCTAGAGGAGATTAGAAAGCCAAATATCTAGTGAAGGCTTAAAATTATAATTTTTTTCTTGTTTACTTTCCTAATTAACAGCCAGAGCGAGTCTGAGACTTGAATAGACGCCATTGTTCAGGAACAAATGCTGAAGTCTCCCACATTGCCCAAAGCGATGGGTTTTTTTTGCTTTCGTCTTGCAAGGGCTGCTGGGAAGTGTCTGAGGCCTTATGGCAAACACCAAGGACAAGACAAAATCGGTTTTATTTTCATGAAACAGTCTATACCACAGTAACAATTGATTACAAATGGTCTCCATCTTCCTCCGAAATCACCAGTGCCTCGGTTATCTGGGAGTTGGCAGCTCTGTGCCTTCACTGCCCTGTGCCTGTCCCTGTCCCTGGCCGCCTCTCCCGTGCCAGCTGCTACTGTCCCTGTTGTGGTTTCCTGCGTAGCACGGTGATCCCAATGAGGATTTGAAATCCCAGTGATCCGGCTCATGTTAAGTGAGTTAAGTACCTGGGCACCAGCCAGAGCGCTGAGGACAGAGGGCCGGACTCGGAAGCCTTCAGATGAAGCTGTCCTGCAGGAATCTGCTCGGGCACATTTCTTTATGGAAGTCAAACAAGACTGACGTGCTGTGAGGGGTCGCTGCTGGGCTAATCTGGGCTGGGTGACACTCAGGGTATGTTGTACCTCTTCCCCATTTGGACTCTGATTCCTCTGTGTATTTGGGGATTAGCGGCAGTTTGATGAATGACTTAGAAATAAAACTAAAGCAAAACCACCCCAAGAGGTTTTTATTGCTTAAAAAGATTTATTGGAGGGAAGTTCAAGGCTTTCTTTTTCAGGTGGTGCTGCGTATGGCAGGCTGACAAATGAATCATGCTGATTAACTGTTACAAGGTCTCTCTGTCTTTCTCCCTATTTTTATCTCTGAGCTTATCTTCTGTTCATGATTAGCTGTTGTGTAACTGAATATTTTAGTTAGTCCAGGTGAAATAATACACTCTTCAAATATAACCAGATTCTCCTATTGCAGCACAATAAATGTGATATTGGCCTGTTTTTTTGTAAAAACAAAAAAGCCTGGGAAGCGGTTTAGAGTTGCATGCACTTGAACTATTGGCATGGCAGCAATCCAGCTGTTGGTTTGTTTGCTGCTCTGCTTCTTACGGGGTGAGAAGAGCAGCAGCATGTTTGATATGCTGAGTTAGATCAGCTTGTGCTGCCATACACAGTGTTTGGGGGGTTTTTGGTGTCTTTTCAAAATCACAGTGTGGGCAGCAGGGTGCTGGGACAGCTGTTTGAATGTGGCTTTGAAGAAACCCTGGAAACAATATTCTTGCTGTGCTTTTATGCCAAATGGATTCACTTATTTTTTTTTGGAACTTAAGATGATTTTGACAGAATCAAAAGTTTAATTCTTTGCCTCTTTACCCATACTTAGAGTAAATAACTTCTGAAAAATGGGTATCGATATGTGAGTACATACACATCACCAATACTTGCATGTGGGATTTTTCCAGGAGCTCACCTCCAGCAGCAAGTTTTGGATTTAAGATGAAGGAGCTGATGGATATATTTTGGCAGAACTTGGCTGTCCTACAGGATCCAAGCTTAATTTTCATGTAGCTGATTAATGCATTGATAGCCATGCTGGCAGGTATTGTGGTTAAACTGGATTCCAGTGTGCCTCTGAAATACTGTACTTTCATGTTTCTGTAGGAATACTGTGAGAGAACTTCAGCCTCTCCTCTCCGCAGTGCTGTGATCTTGCTTTGGGGAGCGTGTTTTGGAAGTGAAGTTTGGTAGGGGAGGATTGAGGAATGGATAACAGGATGTGGAGTCTTTCCACCTCTAATTGCCAGTTTGATTTTAAGTCAGGACACCAGTAATTTGAAAGTTGGCTATTGCTTAGCTGTGGGAAGTGGAATTTTTTATTCAGAGAGGTACTTTGGTCTCTTCTCTTCAATACTATGGGATAGGTAGAAATAACCCTTAGAGCTGGTTGTTAATATCAATTTTAGAGCTTTAATTTGTAAACAGTTCAGAAGCCAGAAGAATAGAAATGTTCCTGTTGTGTTTCTCAGTGGGAAGGAGGACAAGATGCTGCTCTAGACTCTGCTGGGTGATTTATTCTCCCAAATAAACACCTTGCTGTGCAGTGGCAAGGGCCCAAGGACCACTGAACCCCCACTCTCTGTGCAGTCAGACTGGGGTGTATTGTGGTGGTTTGGCAAACCAGCACGTTTTCCTGATGGCTGTTTCTTCCACTGCATCATCCAGAAATTCATTGTTTGAAAAAAAGAAAATTCCCTGTGGTTGCAGAGAGATAATAGGAACCAGATGTAAATCCCAAATCTGCAGACAGCCAGAAACAATAACTCCTGTGGAGACAGTTTTCCTCAAAGTGGATAAAGAGAGTCTTTGCCCTGAAGTCTAAAAATCTGGGATTTCAACCTCTGATGGTAAATATCATTGCTGCTGAAATCACAGGGGTGCTGGGGCCCTGCAGTGGCTCCAGGTAATGCCCCAACTCTTGGCAGCTCCCTGCAGTACAAGGGTCCAGGTGGGCTCCAGGCTGTCGCAATCAGGTGTTTGCCCCCCATCATTTCCCTCGCACCCAGGAGCTGCCTCTGAACTTCATCACTGGGTGTCCTGCAGTTACTCAAAGTAACGTTGGTTTAGTCCAAAGGAAAATCAACTGTTTGGTAGAACTACTCTGGCCTTTTATAAAAGGGAGGGGAGTTTTTAGGTTTTTCTCTCTGCTTTGCTACACAGAGATGAGAAGCGGGAAAAATGCAATGAAGAGTGGGAAAATAGAGGTTGGGTGATCTCCTAAAGGTTCAACAGCAGTGACAGGTTTTGGTCAATGATCCATGACTGAGTTGTATACTCAAATGATGGTGGTTTCTAGCAATTCTCAAATTGTCAGGAGTGTTTGAATTTGATGTGTTTCCAGGGGGAGTAATCATTCACTGTCTGCACCATTAAATGTATCAAGTGAAACAGACTCTTAGCTTTTACTCTGAAGAAGCCAAGGGCCGTTCACACGTGTACAACACTGTTTGTGACATCTTTCTCGTGGCAGTGCCTTTATCTGGTTTTAGATTGCTGAGACTAGGTCACCCCGTATGGGCTCTTGCAGCATTTCTCCAGCAGCAAAGTAATTGTTTAAATTGTCTTGTTCATCTGTTCTGCTGTGATGATACATGACGTGAATATAACTCACTTCAAAAAGATGGCTTTGGATATTGTTCCCTGTTCTGGTGCACCAGAATTTCTGGCCTTCACAGATCCTAAAAACTGCATATGTGGAGATGCTTTGAATATTTCTTCAGACCACTGCAGTCTTTTCATTCATGTCTTATGCTAAAGCGAGAGAAAAGAGCCACTTGCTAAATTTGCGTGGTAACATATTAAACACACTTGAAAATTCTGCAAGGCTGCATCAGAAATTATTTTTGTATGTTTACTAAATTGAATTATAGCCTGCCTTGCAGAGTTCTAATAAAACTTTGATATTAAAAAGTAAAGTGAATACTTTCAAAAACAAAAGGGAGACAAAATCCACACACATTTAGGAAAACAAACAGAGAAGTGCTACAAGAAATCTATCTCTTCGTGGTGGCCTGGAAAGCATCACCAAGTGAGACTGGAAAGCATCACCAAGTGCAGAAAGGACTTGTTTCCATTGTACAAATACCTGATTTTATAACTGCTTTCTCCATTTTACGGGAATAACTGGATGAAATAGAGATCTTTCTTCCTTTGCTGGTCATGCTTAAAACTGTCATCTTGCAGATTTTGGAGAAGGAAGTCTTGCTGACAGGTCTCTTGTGAGCCCTGGCTGTCTTGACTTTCTCTTCCTGTGTCACATTGCAGACATGGCTGAGCAGGAGCTGTGGGTGGCTTTGTAGATAGGGACAGCTCTTGGCTGCATGGGGAATGCCTTGGGCCTTGTGTGTATAGAGATATACTTACTGCTTCTCCAGAACAGGGTGCTTATTGCCTTTGGCAAATGGAGACCTTTTTGAGCTCCCCTATGTCAATTTTTTGGGGTCTAATTTGATCCAAGTTGGTTTTGTATTTCCCAGAATGACCTTTCATCTTTCCATCGTGGCGGGGAGATGTGTGAATCGCTGACATTCCTGTTTCTTCTGCCACCTGATGCAGCTTGTACTCAAACAGGGGTGATGTACACGTGGTAATTTTTTGGAAATGCCTGTTTCTGAGTGCACCAGGAACATGTTATGGCACGCAGGAGATCTTCAGCATGGTGGTGTCACTGGTATTGCCACATGAAGCAAACCCACCTCCTTCCACATGAAAGAATTCGACATGAAATGCTGAAATAAGACCATGTTATAACTTGACTATTTCCCTCTGTTACCAATGACTAAGGCAGGGTGTCCCAAAAATATCTGGGCCTCCAGGGGTAGGAAGAGACCTTGTGACTCCACAGCTCGCTCTGTGTGTTGCTTTTCATGCAGCAGCTGTTAAAGGGTCTTTGTGCCTTGTCCCCACTGCAGTCCCTAGGAAGTAGGATCAGGAAATGGAAGGGCTGAATAGATGAATTTGTGGAAGAAATCCTGGTACATTTTTAGCTGCTGTTCAATGCATGAAAGCTTGATTTTAAAGCCCGCTGGGCAGAGTCCTTTCCTTATACAGGAGAAAAACCCTGAAGTTCTGACAGAATAGGGGAAACTTTAGAAGTGGTGTATGAAGTTGGAGATGTAGCTTCTCTCCTGCATTAACTGCTGAAGGTTGTCAGAAGTGTGGGCTGTGTGGCAAATCCTCCTTGCCATGAGCTGGTGTTACAGCAGTGATGTGCTTTGGGGTGGATGTGCGAAGCAAAGGCCTCTTTTGCAGGAGGAAGAAGCGGGGGCTGTGAGGGTTGGTGTGGTTAGATCATCTCCATGTTTGGAGGCAGGGCTAGGTCCAGTGCTTGTAGCACTGTTTCCTGGCTGAAGGAGCTGATGTGTCTAAAAACTGCTTTTTAAGGGTTTGGATTTAGCTGGAGCAGCTTGCCCCACATTGATGTGCAGTTGAGGTTGCTCGAGCACTGCTGCTGGGCTGGAGGCTTGGCCATGGCTAGGAGGTGGAGTCCAAGGCAGGCAGGATCTATCCTTGAACCACACCTCTCTTTAATCCTCTGTTAGGCTTGAACCACGTGGGAAGAGGAGGAATTAATGAGAGCGCCGAACCATCAGAGACAAAGTTGGCACAGGAACGAGAAGTGTGAGCTGGACGTAATTTGCTGAGATAAAGGAAAATTGCAGGAGCTGCGATAACGGTGGCTGTGTGACAGACAGGGACGCAGTGAGGGATGTGACACACTGCTGCCTGCCTCACTTCATAACAGAGGCTCGCACCGAGTTAGCCCATGGTCTGCAACTCTTTCTGTACCGCCTCAGCATCTTCCCAGCCCCTGGAGCTATTCAGACAACCAAGATGACAGTGAATTTCAGGCAGATCTCCTACAGCTTTCTTTAGTGAGTTGTCCCTTGTCTGAGCTGACACAGTGAGTTAACCTAAAAGAAATCAAATTTGAGTCATGGTTTCCTGGGCCCCAAGCCCTCTACTTAAAGCAGCAGTCCTCTTCTGCAGCACTGGAGGGCAGAAAATCAAGAGGGTTTGTACCTAGTAAGCACATTATGGAGCCTCTGAAAGATGTTTTATGTTTTTACAATGAAGTGCAATGGGAGATTAATTTCTCATGCAGCCCTTACTGGGGTTTCTGTTTGCCTATGCCAGGCGACAGGATGGAGTTATCTCTCCCAAGAGGTTTCTTTGCTGCACTCAGCGTGATCTGCCTGGATCTTATGGGTAGGGCAGGGAGAAAACAAGTACTTGCTGTACTCTTAAAGCTCTCTGTGATGGAAGCTGACAGTCCTTTCCAGTGGGCTTTGTCTACGCATGGCTCTGTTTGCAAAGCCACGGTCTGTCTGTCAGTCACTTCTGCCTTTCAAAGCCTTGCTTCAGACTGCTTAAAAAAAAAAACCCAAAAAACTTTTAAAATTCCCGGTAACATTGGATTATTCTTCTAACTTCCTCCAGCCATTAAAATGATAATTCAAAAGCCTTTAATTATTCCCACCTGTGTAGCCCCCATGAAGTTGTAGCTTCAAAAATACTTCTACCGTTTGAACCTTGGAGTTAATTATGAGTTGCCTTGTGCTGCTGGCTCAGCTCCTGTGTCGAGGCCCTGGTCTTTTACCACAGCCCAGCAGCTGACAGAGCAGCTCGGAGAAGAGGGAAGCAGCAGTTGCCGTGCTTCCCTGATCCTGGGCAATAAAGCATGTCACTGGGCTGGTCCCCCGCTGGAATTTATGGCAGCCTGGCTGCTGCCGCTGGGCCCTGCTGCCAGTGGCCACGAGGACCTGCTGAGAGGGCTGTGGGTGAGCAGGGATGAAGCAAGCTGTGGACTTGGCCCTCTCTTCCTTCTGCTTATGCCTGGCTCAGCGGGGAGTATGGAAGCTGCTCTGCCAGCTCTCTGCCATTGGAAAACCTTCAAGCTCTGGGAGATGTTTCCGAGTCCGGCTCTGCAGTTAAGTACAGCTCTGTAACAGGCAGTAATTGCACCTCACCCAAGAGTTTGGGATTTTAGGTTCAGTGCTGTGGCATGGAAATGCTGGTGCACACGGCTTTTCTGAGCAGGAGCAAGGACATGCTAATGTATAGCGCTTCCAATACAATTGCCTTGAATGCCTTCTCCTATGTTGTACTGAATGTGCTGACATTTGAGGGTGTAAAAATACTGATATGCCTGCACGCTCCAAGCCTAGTTTACATTTTGCAGCTCTAAATGGTAAAGTTCTTGCCTGTCACCAGCTTTTTATATCTTTGCTTATAAGGCAAAGGGAAGAGGTGACACAGGTAACAGCATATTATTGAAGGGAGAGGAATGTTTGCTGGTAGAGAGACAATAGCACTCCTTTGGTGTAAAATGTCACAGATTGCCTCATATTTAACTGTATGTAGAGATATTGTCCTGGAAGTATTTTACAAATTACTCAGAACAATGTCAACTCCAGCAATTGGTTGCATTCAGCGTAAATATTTTGAGTTATTCATTACTATTAACAGAAAATAGTAATTGTTGCATCTTGCACCTTCTCTTTTTTTAAATGAAACTTGGCAGGACCAAGCACTCCTTCCTCGTGCCAAATTATGCACTATAGAGTTCAGTCCATGAAAATTTATTGTTGCAGTTGATGTAAATTGCATCTAATGGGCAAATGACTCACGGCTGTGCTTACAGCCAGCTTTGTGTTTTAAAGGCACATGCCAGCAGGTTGGAAGCAGAGGCAGAGTAAACAGGGCTTATCTGTTTCCCCTCTCCTGTGGCAGTTTTCTTCTCACTGCTGGGCTGCAGAGCTCCTGGGGTGACACTCTTTGCTCAGGTCCCTTCTGTTGTGTTTGCAGTGGCTGTAATAACCACTGTGGGGTGGGGCCAAGGATTGAGGGCTACAGATGAGGGCAGATCTGATCATTTAGCAGGATTTTAAGGACTCCTTTTATAGTGGGAACAAGCCACCAGGATACAGTTCATGTCGTTTCCCTGTGCCCCACTGAAAATTTAATCATGGGGAATGTGGGAACACGGTGCTTAAAACTGGGGAGCATCATCTCCTTGCCTTCCTGTGCTCCCAAGTCTCCTGTAGCTGGAGCTCAGCTGTAATTTTGTTGTTGGGATGAGATTTGGTCGTACAACACCTCATGCCTACGGCCCAGCCCCATCCTGGAGGCATTAGTGTGATGTAACTCGTGTCTGGTCAAACTGGGAAGCTAAACCAGTTTGGAATGCAGATGAAGAAGGGTTTCTGCCCTGCTGTGAAACCTTTCAAGGCTGATGTGGAGAATCCAGCTCTGCACTGGAGCGAGTCCAAACCGCTCTTCCCACTCTGGTTGTGGAGTACAAGGTAAATAAAAACATGATTGTTATTTTGTGGAAGGGCTCTTGGAGGCTTTATAAGAGAGGAAGATGACAGCTGTGGAGCAGGAGTGTCCAGAACTACTGTAGCATTTGTTAAGCTATTGACAAGAAAGTTTACTCCGGCCTTCTGTAACTTCATTTAAAATGTGATATAATTATTGTTTACACTAAAGCCTAAAGCTGTTTCCTGTTTCCACTATAGTAATTATGCCAGAGGCAGGCCATTTATTCCCACTGTATCAGCCCAGGATATGGCCATTACCACATTAGTGGGAAGTGCCTTCAAATTGTTACACTTGGCAATAACTATATCCTGGAGTAACAAACTTCTCGCCATTCAGCTCACAAGTTTATAAGCATCTCCTGATGAAAATAAACAGGAAAGCACTGATCCTCTTTCCCCTGCCCCATTGCTTCAAATGCACTTAATTAATCTTAAATAGGATTTTAGAGGAGAACCTACTTCAAAGATGCTGCTACTGCACCAGTGTATGCTAAAAGAAAGGGATGTGTGCCTTTGTAACCCCCTGTTACACTGGGGTGGGGAATGGGACAGCTGGAAATTGCTTCTGTGGTACAGTGACTCCTCAGTGGACTTGGTGTCCCCAAACATTTTGCTGTCCCATCAGTTTTGCTGCTCTGGGGTGGAGTGTGCCGGGCTGGGGTGAGTAACGGCCTTTGCCGAGGGCTGGTCACTGGGAGGAAGTGCCACATGGAGTGGTGATTTAATTCTGCAGTTTGACTTGGACGTTTGGCAGTGGCTGTTTTGGCCTCCTGGATTTTATATTGTGGCCATGACTTGTTTTAATTTCTTGAACCAGCTTTAAGCATCATATTTACTGACTTTTGTTTCCAATGAGAAAATATGTAAATTTTAATTAATCCAAGCTGAAGTTAAAAAGAAAACAAACCTCTTGATTTGAGGGGGTTAAGGGCCTGGAGTCCTTGGGCTCATGTTTTCTACGGGATTCAATTTGAGTGCTTGTTTCACTGCTGCTTGCATTCCAAGCCTGTCCAGCTTGCTCTGTTGTGGTGGGATGGTTTGGTGATACGGAATGCCTGCTGGTTTCTGGCCGCTGTCGCTACACCAGGGAAACCTGCCTGAGTTGTTTTGGACTGTGAAGTGCATGATAGTTGAGACTTCATCCTTAGTTTTGCTTAAAAACTTCCTGGCACTTCCTTCGCGGCTGAGTGTGGTCTGTTCTGGGGGCTTGGTGAGCCACACATGCAGTTCTGCCAGAGGGGAAGTTTGGAAAGGCTGCACAATACTGCATGGCCCAGCTTACTGGGGAAGTGCTCCAGCATCCTGGGCTGCCTTGGAGTACAGATGGAAGAGGAAATTACTCTTACTCCAGTAAGAGAATTAATAACTTCAGCAGGCAACCTCGTGCATGCTATTCTTTTCCCCATAACCTGGAACTGGCAGGGCCTCGTGCATCCTGGCTGTCACAGGAGAATCAGCTGTGGGTAAACATTTCCAGCAGGATCGGAGAGTTTCCTGAACACCCTGTGTTCCCTCTGAATTAGTGCTGGTGTTTGGGGGATTCCTGGAGGTGGCTGTGCCTGTGCCAAGCACATTTCACACCGTGTGAGCCAGCTCCTTGCCTAGGACACAGCGGACTTTGGCTCTGCGCTCTCGTGGCTCCATGTGCTCCTGGGGCTGGATCCCAAAGGCGTCTTCTACCTAAATACTGGCAAGGAGCTTTTCCATTCCTCCTCGTTATGGACCATGAACGCTTTGTGGGAGTGCAGGGCTCAGTGAGGTTAGTGTCTCTCATAGCAATTAGCTCAACAGCGCCAATTATATTGGATTTGGCCAATATATGCTAAGGGGGTGGTGTAGCCACCTGCTGACTTCTGCATTTAATCCCTTCAGGTCCTTCATGTATTTGAGAGCCTCCATCCACTGATGCTGTGTTGTCTGCAACAGCATCAGGTGCTGGTTGCAGGAAGAAAACAAAAATCATGCTTCTGGAAGGGAAAGTCAGCTTCTTGAGGCTCTCAGATCTATATGAAACCGAAGTTATATGATACATCTTCATTATTAAAGCAGATTAGAATTTTTCCTGTACTTGCTCTCACACCTGTGTTTCAAAGTGGGATTAGGCTCCAGGATGGACACTACTGGTGTACATTTGGCAGGATTTGAAATACCTGTTTGAAGGCTAAAGGTGCTGTCAGCTGCAGTTTGCTGTTCATCTTTAGTGGGACTGTCTTAAGGACAGTTTTTGTTCTGCCGTGTGCTGGGGAAAAGCCTTGCCGTGCCACTGTCCTAGACTGGATATTGGGAAGAGTCTGACAAATGCTAGTGCTGGAGAGGATGTGTTAAAAATTATCCTGGCCTGGAACTGGCAGTGGCCCAGCCTCCTCTTCAGAATAGCAAAGCCAGGAAGGAGATTTCCAGGGCCTGACTGGGGCTCTTTGGCCAGGCCATCACACCAGTTCTGTTCTCATGATGCACTAGGGAGGAGAGGAAAAAATAGCTTTGGACTTCTTTCTGTATGTGAAAGGATTTGGAATATTTGCCAGAGGCAGTGGAGGGAAAATCTGCTTGTTTTGAGGTTGTTTTCCTCTTTTTGCTCTCGTTCCACGTGGGTTCCTGGGCAGTGCAAGCTTAGCAGCCGTGCTGATGGAACAGTGGTGTCGACTATGCAGTGCTTCTCTTGGCTTGGTGTGGGGAGCAGCCTGTGAAAACAAACTGGAAAACTTCAAAGTGTTTGCAGTGAAAGTGTCATTCCTCTCAAGGATGGAGAAGTGTTGCTGTTAACCTGAAAAACCAGAGCTTTTGGCTAGAAAGAGGATAGTACAAAACATTCATAGCACATGCTGGATGTTCTCGTGTGTTTGTTCATTAAAAAAAAAAAAAAAAAGATAACAGGGAGACTTTTTTTCACTGACCAGGACAATGTGGTTCTGCTCATTAAGCCAGGAGCAAACAACATTTTTCTGCTCTCTGGATTTTCACCAGTGTATGGGGCTAAACCCATTTCCTGAGGAAGCACGGGAACTTCTCCAGGGCTGGAGAGCAGTGAGATGTGGGGCTGGGGGAGAACATGATCAGTTCACTGTCTCTTGAAGTCTCTTCCCCCTAAAGGGGTACATGAGTATCCAACCAGTGCTCGGTTCACTTTTCACCTTTTTAGCTGACTCTAAGAACCTGGGACAAACCACTTTCCTTGCATTTTTAAGGGTACCTTTTGCAAAGTTTTAATTTTTTTTTTTCTGTGTGTAGTACCTAAAATATAAATCATACAAATACTACTTAGTGCCTGTCTACTGAAGTTACAATTGATGTTAAGTCCCTACTATTTCTGCATTATTTGAGGCAAGAAGTACTATTGTAAGAAACAAAGTACAAGAAATAACAACCTTTTAATGTATTCTTGTTGGTTGAAGGAAAGATTTAATGACTTCCACTTATTGTTGCTTTATCTTTCTGCAGGGATGTGAAAGCAGGAAATATTCTTCTTGGAGAAGATGGCTCAGTGCAAATTGCAGGTAACTTGCCTGGTAGCTTTGAGTAAACTTTAGGCATAACTGCTTATCCACGGAAATGGTTTAATGATCAAGGAGAAACCTACATAAAAATGTTAGCTTCAAAAAGCTCCACAGTTCATAAAACAAACAAAAAAACCCCAACAATAAGCAGACCACAAACCAAAACGAAAAACCAATCCAGAGCTTATTATGTCTTGTTATCTTCAAATACTATTACTTGGAATAATGACAATCAGCAGATAAAAATAATTTGCCTGTGAAGTCCTCAGAATCAATAGATCAGATAAAGTTCTTGGCATCAGCTAGTCAGGTTTTTACATCAGCAGGTTTATAGGCTTGGAAGTGGAGTGCACAGACCGCACCAATTTATCATTGACGTGTGAGGTGGTTTTCCAAAGGTCTCTGGTGAAGGGTGGACAGATCCATCAGAAGGAAACGGGCATATCTGATGGTAAAAGTCATTTAAGGAAAGATCAGCCGGTCAGACTGCTCCTGTGGATGCTCCCTGCTCCGCTTCACTTGAGCTGGATGGCGGAGAGGGTGTTTAAGTGGCTGCCCTGGCCCAGCCCAAACTGGGGTGAGCTGGAAGTCTTGGAAGAAGCAGTCATGCAAAGGAAAACTGTTAAGACAGTTGCTTTAGCTAAGACAGATGTGCCTGGAGATGTCTGCTGCAGTCACCGCTGACACGGGCTGCAGCAACAGAGCTGTGCTGGAAACAGTCCTGGCTGGGGGTAGAGCATGGGGAAAAGGATGTTGTGAGGTGTGTTTTCCCCCCTGACCCCCTTCTGATATTTTATTTCATACATGTTCCTACAGACTTCACTCTTCTTTCCAGAAATCAAGAATTATGCCCCATCCCTGAAACCATTCAAGGTTTAATGAGGCTCTGAGCAACCTGTTCTGGTTGAAGGTGTCCCTGCCCATGGCAGGGGGTTGGACAAGATGACCATTAAGGGACCCTTCCAACCCAAACTATTCTGAGTTTTTGGTTACTGTTATTGCAGATTATTAAGTAAGCCAAGATTTTTGGAGAGTACATTTAGAACCGGTGATATTTGTTTTCCTTGTCTTCCCAGCGTGCTGTTTTCCTGTCCTGAGTACAATTTTTCTTCAATTCTCCTTTCCCTCAGTATTGCGTTCTTCCCATGGATCTTGTAGTGCCTTTCCAGTCCTTTGTGCCACCTCTAGCCAGAGGGCAGAGCTCGTGTCCGGTCCTGCCAGCTTGGCAAACATCCCTATACATGTGTAGCATTTTCAATCCCATATTTAATTGGGAAGAGCCATATCCGTGTGTGACAAGGTCTCTAGTGCCCCGTCCTGCTGGTAGAGGCAGAGCAGTGGGTCAGGCCAGTGTGCTGGAAGTTTAGGGACGAGGCAGTGAGTGTTGTGTGAGGGAGAAGTGCCTGTAGCATTGTTTATTCCTTTGGAATATCTGTGCCTGGTGTTGCATCTTGGAATGAAAGATGGAGTTTTTCCACCAGGAAGTAGAACATGTTGCAAGGCAGGTTTTTATAGGTAGCTCTCCTCTCTGCAGAGGACAATAAGCCCTTTTACAGGAGGTAACACCTATTTCTGTTTAAAACCTGAAGTTGCCTTGTTTTCTTTTTTAAATCTCCTGGTGCCCTTAATGCTGGCTGTTATATTTCTAATGAGGTGTAAATAATTCAGTTGTGTGGCAGCTGATGGAAGGTAGGGAGTGGCCCCTAAAACGCTCAAAGGAGCACACTTCATACAGTGAAATCCTACAGTTTTTTCCATAATGGGGCCAAGATATAACACTTTGGATTCGTAATTGCATGGAGCTTTTGATGCTGTTCTGGGAGAGGCTGCAAAAAGCTATAACTCTGAGTGTTTCTGCCAGCCTAGAGAGAGCTGCTTGTGTTTTTCTTCCACAAAGGTGTCAGGGCTTGGCTTTTTTGTATTAAGGCTCCCTGGCAATAGGTACCTGTTTGTGTATTTTTTCTGCTGAGTTGTTTTTAGTTGATAAATAGATTGAATGCTGACTGGTCTTAGCTCTGTGAATTTCAGAGGTTTCATTTTGTCTGTGATTGTACGTGTTCCCCTAGACTGAACTACTCGTGGTTTATATGTGCAACATTTAAATGATGAAATCCATCTCTCTGCATATCCTGCGAAAGCAGCACTGCAAGATGTGCAAAGTTCCCTCTCTTTACAAATTCTTTCTTTGAACATGCAGAAGGACCAACCCTGACACCTTTCATCAGCCACAGCAGGGCCACTAAACCAAGGTCAGAGGGTTCACCGCAGTGGCAGGAAGCACTTTCATTTCTGTGGAGGCAGCTGATGACTTGAAAGAAATGAAAATAAATGAATGAATAATAGAGAAGAGCCTGACCTGGTCGTAACATGAGATTTTGTTTCTGTGGGAATTTCTGACACTTAAGCTTCCTTGCCTCCTGACCCAGGATGAAGTAGCAAAATTTCTCGGGAATTTTTCGAGGGGGAAAAAATGCTGGAAGCAAAACAAGCCCAATGAAACGAGATTTGTTTCAGCGAGATCAAAGCACTTGCCTTTGACAATAATATTAATGCATATTATGAATAATTCTGTTGATTGTTGAGTGCTTCAATTATGAGCTGGATGACATCACCGCGTTCCCATGAAACAAACGCTCTTAAGTTTCGCTGGAAAGTTACACCACGAGATAAAAACCAAAAGATTGATCAGCTGTGGAATGTAGCCTGAGGGTTGGAGTGAATGGGGCACCTCCCTGCAAGGAGCTGGTTTGGTATACAAGAAAAATTTAAATCATGTAGCAGGGAAGAGAGACTTCCATTCTTTTGTAATGACTCCTTCCCTTCTGCCGTTCCTCTATGCAAACTGCCTGTGAACAGTTGTTAAAAAGTTCTTATTCAGTCTTTGGCTTTTGTGACCTTGTGTTCCTGTGTGTTTCCTACTGCTTGACACAATTCTTGTTTCTTGTCCCACATTAAATGTAATTCTTAAATGTAAATGAGGAATGTACATCTCAATCTGGAAATCCTTTGAGGGGAAAAAAGCAAAGATGCATTTGAGATGGAGTGGTGGAAACCTCACTGCAGGACTGTACCTCCACAACGTGTCAGTGAATTTAATTGCTTGAAACTTTCACTGTATGGAATCCACGGCAGTAATTTTGCTGCAGTATTGCACAGTTCTAGCCAGTGAAAATTAAAGCCTCTTTTGTGAATTTTTGGCTGTGCACTTCTGTTAAGGCTGAACAGAAAAAGCAGCTTGATGAAGGTGTGTCAGACTTTTCTCAGGATCTGTTTGTAACCCTGAATTGGTGGTTGTGCATATGGGGAAAGCCACTGTGGGAGCACTGTGAGCTGAGGCGGCTGCAGGTAAGGAGATGGAGGAGAAATCTGTCAGCTCAGGGGCATCTGCTGGAAGTGGGAATTCTAAAAATTCCTCTAATGGCCTGCACAAATTCCCAGCTTGGAACTCCTCCCCGAGTCTTATTTTTACTCATGACTCTATTTTTAACTCTGTCGCTCCTTTGGCTTTCAAAAAGTGCATCCGCTGAACCAAGGAGAAAATTGCCTTTAACAGATCCAGCTGACCAGCGAGACCTAAAGTGAGGCAGTTTGCTTTTATCTTAACATTTCTCTTCTTTTCCCCAAGGGCACTGGCTTGGGCTTGTGGCTTGGCACCAAGTTTTCGGAGCCTGTTACAATTCAGAGTGTCGCTTTCTCAGTTTGAAGTGTTTTCCTGCGCACTGGATCAATCTGTCTTCTGGAGAGAGCAGGACTCTTTCCCAGATACCATTGTTCTGGCCTGTGCTGACAGTGGTTGCAATGTAAATGGAGATAGCCACCTTCTTTTGTGTTCCAGCCTCTCCATGGCAATTACTTCATTTCTTTTAATCAGAGCATAAAACCTCTTTGCCCTGGCATTTATCGGCTCCCTGGAGTCTGAAAGTGCGTGGATAAAAACCACTCTGTCAACATAAAACTGCATCAGCACCAATATTGCTGCATAAACCAGGAGATGGCTTCTCACAGTAAGCAAGGCTTTGCATTTGTCAGTTTATTTAATTATGCAGGACCTATAAATTACTGTGAAATGAAGTGAACGTCTTGATAGACTGGGAAAGGATGGGAGAGGTTGAGGGGAATCTCTCCCAGGGTGTACAAGACTCGCTCAGTATGAGCCATGCTCCAGCCACGGCATGATGTGAGCATCCTACCGAGACTGAATGCAGACTAAATCTTTTTTTCCCCCCGATTTTATCCGCTGGGATATTAAATAATGCTGTCACCCACCCCTGTGAGATTGAATGTGATGATACAAGTGTCCGCTGAAGGCTGAGGCGCACACCCCTCCGTGTGTGGATTTTTTGGTCGTGGGGACAATAACACGATCTCTTCGGGATTTAAAACCAGAGAATTCTTAACGCGCACTCCCGAGAGGTGCCCGCAGTGTCAGCCCTGGCCAGGGCAGGCCGCGTTGCCAAGCAGTTGAAGTAGATTGAGATTTCACTAAGTCGTTGAGGACTTGCTAATTGATCCTGGGCAAATTGCCTAACCCCTCTCTCTTTATCTATTTATAAAACGGGGATAGTTAAGGCCAGGCAAAACTTGTGTAACTGAATTTGTGTAACTTTCCACAAATCCATGCCAGCTTGTCACCGGTTCGCTGTGTTCCTGACTGCTCTTAATTCATTGTACTAAAATAGCGCTCTACATAAACATCGAGCTATGATGCAGGCAGTGTCATTCCCCACTTTCCCTTAGGAAACTCTAACTTTGGGAGATTAAATTGCCTGAACAAGGGGCAAGGCACAAATCTAACTTGGGAGGGGAGTGTCGATTGCAGGGCTCACTGGAGGAGCCTGTGTTGTATCATGAACACCTCAGAGCCTCTTCTCCCTTTCAAAAAAAGGGCCAAAAGTATTTTTCTCTGTGATTGGCGAAGAGTTTTAGGGCCTCTCTTGCAGCAGCATGTTGTGAAATAACTTTTTCTTTGTGTCACTTGTACTGTCTGTGTTTCCTGAAGAGATGTTGCACTATTTGATTGTCGAAACCGCTTGTGAATGTCTCGGAAGGCGATGGGTGGCGTCACCCAGCCTGGGCTTTGTCATCCTTAAGTTACTTTGTGAAGTAGGAGGACAAGTGTGCTTTTACAGATCCAATACCACTGTGCATCCATCTAGACTTTAAAAGGAAAGAAGCCTTTGATTCTTGTTCTCCACTAATCTTCCTTTTGTCTGGTGTCCTACCACCTGCTGCGTTCTCAGCACAAAATTGCTATTTATCACTGCCTTCCTCTTCTTGCTGCCAGGTTTATTCATCTTCAGTGCTTTAAAAGCTTTAAGGTTTGCAGGAAAGCACTAAGTACAACTGCAGATATTTTCTGATGGTGAGCAACTGACCAAGAAGGAAGGTGTCTGGTGAAAAAAACACTTAGTGCTCTCTTCTGAAATACTTTTTGTTTAAAGTGATTTTGAAGTCAAGATTGAATTATTATGTTTTTCTGCCCCTGTTGGTTGAAAACTGCTTTAGGGTCTGATCCAAGCCCACCAAACTCTGTAGGAGCCCTTCTGATATCAGGAGGCTTTGGTCCTGGCTCTTAGTCCACGTTCTTCCTTTCTTTCCCTTCTATGTACCTGTAGGTAGCTACGTGCAATAGCAGGTCCTTGGGTTTTTAGGGTTAAGGTAATGTTACAATATGAGGTGGCCGAGGAGAGCTGATTTTTAACAGCTGCCTTCTAGATTTGGATAAAACGATCTAGAATATGGTAGAAATGCATCTCGAGAGACACACCTGCAGTGGTACCTGTTGTGATGTGGTCCTGCCCCACAGCATTCTTGGGTTGGTGAGTTGTTTGCACTGGGTCTTCCTTTTCATCTTCTACATTTCATGAGTGGTCAGAAAACTTTTTAAGTTTGACAATTTGGATACCTTATTATCAGGAATTGTTGCCTCATGCCATGCTTTTTCAAACACTGCTCTGCAGCTTCATTGCCACTGTAGAGTGTCCTGTAGGGTATGTGGTTTGCAGCACATGTTTCTGCTGGAAGAGACAAAATTGGCCATATTTTGTGCAGAGCCTGCATCAGCAGAATTGACATTCCCATCCTGGATTGGTTTTGCTGTGATATGAGAGTCTGGAGATATACATCTTTATGGGGGTTTTTTTAGCAGTCTTTGGTTTAAATGACTGAAACAGCTCCAACAGATGAATCTTTTCTACATTGCTTCAGAAAAATGAAAAAAAAAAAAAAAAAGATCCTACCACTTCCATCCAGACACCCTGGAGACTGTTACTTGCTCTCAGATTGCTGGAATTTTTGGGCTCCTTTAGGATATCCGACAGTCGGTGGATCCCCAGCAGTGGTGGTTACTGGTATTGCAAGCCAGGTCCAACCGTTTCCAGTTCCTCCCTGTCTCTGGTGATTCAGTCCTTTCCAGTTATCACTGTTGAGAGCCAATGTAAACTACGAGCTGCCAAGGAAGAGTACAAATGTGTAAACACTTCGGAGCTATCCTGAATTTCATGGATTTTCCCATTTTCTAGAGTTAAATCCATTTGCAATAACCTAGTTCCGTTTTAACCTTTCTGGGGGCAGAGAGACTGAGGCGCAGATGGTACCAACTGCTCTGAAGTGGGAATTGAACCTGAACTTGTGGTTGGGGTTGTGTTTTATTGCTTTGCAGATATTTCCTGAGAGCAGGCACATTCTTATCTGAATAGCTGGGGCTTGGATAAAGTTAGTAAGATGACATTTGAGAAGATGGTCTCAAAGTCATTCCTTACAGGGGAGTAGCACAGGCTGTTTGAGCCTGTTTTAGCCCACTGGAAATGAGGGAAATTAATTGGGAAAACATTAAATAAATCAACCATGTAATGAAATAAGCTTTAATTCCGTTTAAGCTTTCTTCAGATGGCAGATGTAAGGGCTTGATTTCCATCTGGAATTTATAAACCCATGTTTGATGTGAGATGTGGTGAATACTGTGTAAGGGACTTGTGTTTTTACTGCTGGAATGCTTTTGCTTTGAATGGCATTTCCTTTCCCCTCAAAATGACCGCATGGAAACTTGAGGTAAGATAATATGTGCAAGTTCAAATACAGCACATCACAATAAAATGCTGATGGCACTTGGACAAGTTTCTATTAGTATTATCTTATTTAAAAGAACTTCTAATTGCTCTTGTGTTTAGAACAATAGATCTTGCGAGACTTCCTGTAATGAGCAGTGAAAGGCAACTTTACTCTGAATCTTTTGGGAAGCTCCTTCAGTTTCCGAGAGAAGCAAAGATGGTGGATACTCACATGGAAAGTCTCAAAGCAAAAATCACTCTTGCAAAAAGTGGGTTTCCAGAAAAATACAAATTGCAGTGCTGATGGGGACAGGGATCCATCTAGTCATTCCAAAACTTCAAGGTTAGCAGGAAGCCAAGATACCTTTGGGAACAGGAAAAGAGCAGGACAGCACATCTGGAAGAGCTGAATCCTAATGACAGGCTTTTCTTCGTGCTGGTTTTAGCTCTGTGATTTCTCTGCAACTTTCTTTAATGTCACCTTGCAGTTACTCGTGTCTAGTACTTGAGTAAGCACTAAGTTCCTGTCCTGGAAGTCTCTAACTGAAGTGAGCTGGAAGCTTTCAGCATCTTCTTCTGAGTGATAACTTCAGAGGTGTTTCTCAAATATTGAAATTCTAATGAGAAGTGACAAGTTGCACTGCTGGTGTGATGCAGCAGGAAACTTGGGACAGCCCTCATATGGATGCCATGACTTGCAAATTGTAATAAGGGATCTTATGTTGCAGTTAATTCTTCAATATAACACCCTTAAGCCATGGAGTGGCTCTGGCTCCTCTGGCCACAGAGGCAAAGGCTTTTACATTTTGCATTGTCAGCAGAGTTTCAAGAATTTTCAAACCAGTCGTGATCAATAAAGTTCTGGTTTTATGTTAAATAGCCCCAGAATTTCAGAGATTTGCCCTCCAAGTCTGTCATCAATCTCAAAAATGGCATTTGAGATTTTGATTGCTTGTACTGTGTTTAGAAAAAAAGCGTGTGTGGATAAAGTTGAGTTATGGGGAATCGAGTTATATATTGAGTTATAGGCCCATAATATAGGCCTATAATTCAGCAACACATAAGTGGTGTAGTTTGGAGCAGATTGGGAAGAAATATTTACACAGTTCTGTGTTAACAGTTTCCCTGTCACTTGATTTTTTTTTCCCCTCCGAACAAAGTGCCATCCTCTCTTGAATGACTTGGTTGCCAGATCTTTTGTAATGCTCTTCTTTGAACAAACATACTTTATCCCATTGCTATCCCTGTGCGCTGCTGCTGGTGACAGATTCTGTTTTCTGTGTCATTCTTAATTGCATGAAACATGAGGTTACAGCATCGTTTTCACATAAAAGAGTGATTTATTCCAAGAAATGCAGTTACCAGTGAGTGCAAAGGACATCCTTGAGCATCCCAGTGTGTGAAAGGTGTTTCAGGTGGGGTGATGCTCTGCAGGGTGTGAATCGCTGTCTGTGAGGCTTCCCTGGACTGTGACACGTTCAGTATCATCAGGAACTGGTCCGAGGTCCCGTTAAAGCACTGAGATTTTGGGCCATGGAGGATTATCAAATAAAGCATATTCTGGTAATAAAACATCCGGAATGAGGGGCTGATACCTCAGTTAGGACAGTGAAATGTTCTCGAGGGACTTTCTCTGCACCCAGCTCGATGGCTGTGGATGTTACAGGATGCTGCTTGAGGGTCAGTACAGTTATGTGTGTGTGCAAATGTAAACAAAGCTCTGGCTGGCAGGGCAGGTTTGTACAGCAGCAGGGCTGCTGGGGGAGTGTGAGCAGCCTCTAATGTGACCAGTGGGCTGTAATGGAAAGTGGAATTTTCCTCTCTGCCGGCCAGGGCTGAAAGCTCTGCTGTCCCCAGGAACTGAATGGCGAACTGCTGAATGGCAGTTCATGTACCAGCACTCTTAGCTAACTGTTGATCATTCCTCCTTTATTAGGAAACCCCTCATGCGTGACTGCATGGTCTGGTACTTAATAGGTGGCTGGGAATATGAGGGGAAAGAAGGGACAGCCCTTCAGTTTGCTCAGGATGTGTTCTTAATAAATTCTGCCTTTGTTTTCTTTTCAGACTTTGGCGTTAGCGCCTTCCTGGCCACTGGTGGTGACATTACCAGGAATAAAGTCAGGAAAACCTTTGTGGGCACACCTTGCTGGATGGCACCAGAAGTTATGGAACAGGTGAATTGTTTTTCCCAGTGTCCTCTGAGCTGATCCGCACCTGGAATTCCCTGTTGTCGTCAACGAACATGCTTATTTCAAACTAAGAGGATAATTTGACATCCTGAAGGGTTTTCTTAAAACCACGGGATTTTCTTTGACTTGCCTATTACAGTCAGACTCGTACTGGGGAATGTTAAGTGTTCAGTAGATTTTTGCCCCATTGCTTCTCTTCAGGCTCCTGCCTAAGGTGGGGGTGGGACAGCTCAGCTGTTGCATAAAGAAGATTAACCTGCCCCTCTCTTTTGCATAAATGTGAGACAGAGTATAAATAGTTTCACACGTGGTAAATATGCACATACACAGCTCAGTAACGTGCTCTTCTGCATCTGCAAACATAAGAATTTGGGGTAGTTAGTTGTGACGTGTCAGAATGGGGAGTTAATTCAGTAAAATAACATGCATTTGACTTCATTCAGGTTTTTAACTTCTCTTGGCTTGTGAGTATCTAGGCTCTAAATGCTGCAGAATGCTTGCATTTCCCCCTTCTTCCTCTGCTCTTTGGGCTCACTAAAAGGTGTCATACTTCTTCCCCTTGGGTGGAGAAACGTCACTTTTTGTCCTCCACTGCTTCTAGACTAAACTACAGAAGCTTTGTCTGTGTGACTTCTGATGAGGGACACCTGGAAACTTTGTTTAATGTAAAATTGCTGCCCGTTTCTGAACAAGACTCACAGAGAAAATCACACCACAGTCTTACCAAGGCATTTGCAGTAGCTATCAATGGCATTGATGCTCAGTGCCACGAGCATTCCGAAAATTATCCCTCATCCCCTTAAAATCAGTTTGACAGGGCTGGGTTTCTGACAGCTGTGTTAAGCAGAAATATAACTGGCCATAAATGGGTTTCCATTTTTCTTTCCAAATTTTTTTAAACAAAAATATTTAAGGAAAACATTGTTTTGTTATAGGAAATCCACCTTGATACATTTCTCTTTGCTGTTGTTCACAGTAAAATATTCTGAAGCTTGGAAGGAACTTGCATAAGACCCCCATGTGTATCTGTGTCTAAAATTAAGTGCAGCTAAACACGAGTGCATTAAAGCGCATTTTAATGCATTTTTTCCAATATCTAAAACTTCCTGAGGAATGGAGATAATTTTGAAGTAGCTTCAATATATTATTGCTGAAGGGCTTGTTCAATGTTTGGCCTTTTCAGTGGCTCCCCATGGTGGCACCGAGGGGCCGGTGCATTCCAGCACTGCTGCAGCCTCCTCGGAGTGCAGGTCTAACAGTGCAGAATAAAGCCACACTTCCCAAGTCAGGATTGTCTTTGCAAACTTGATTCTGAACTGTTTTGCTGTCATATTCTTCTGGATTTTTTTTATTTAATGCTGATTTAAAATAAATAAAGATGGAGTATTTAGTGTTTCCAAAGCTAGATCAGAGCCGTCCCTCGCTTTTCTGTCCTGTGTGTCATGTGCAGGGCACAGCAGCCTGGCCAGGACCCAATGATGCTGCTTCAGGCTCTTTGCAGCTGCAATCCTCGGGAAAAAAGGGAAAAATATCTTAAGGAGGGAGCTAAAAAGGGGCAGTAAAGGTTTCAGTGACAAAGGTGGGGGGATGGTTCCCCACAAATGTGTTTCCAAAGGAGGTCAGTTTTCTAGGGAGTGCAGTACCTCCACCGAGGCTGTGCACATCTACCCAGCTGCAAATACCACGTTAAAGCAGTGTTTGGGATGCTGACCATGATGATGTGAAATCCTTCAATGTCCATTAGATCATCTTTGCTGCCTTCCAGCAGGTGTCACTCTGAGCCACTGGATCCAGCCTGGAAGAGGGACACAGGGCTTGCTCTAGGTTGGCCTTCCACATGTAGATATTATCGACCCAATTCCATCAGATTTACTTCAGCACTGTTAAATTCCTTTAGAATGTTAATATTTGATTGCTCAACATTGTCTTTTAATGCATGGTCACTTGATTTATGGCAAAAAAAAAAAGAAGTTGATGAGAAAAATAAATGTTGATATAAGCTAACTGCAGGGTGGTGACTAATGTATTGGACAGATGTCGAGATGAACTGCTACAGACAGTTTTGAGCTTTATAGCTTTCACTTGCAAGCAGGATTATGTGAAATAATTTTAAAAACCCACACACACTAACCAGTTAAAATCTTGTCAGGAAATGGGAAGTTGTACAGTGTATTGGTGTGCTGCAAGAGTAACTGAAAGATGGAGCTAAGAAATGCCCAAAAGTTATTCTCAAAACCTAAAAATAGTGTGAGAGGACTAAAACCCACCCTTACAATGTATTTCTTCTTGCCCTATGCTCTTTTAAATTGTATTAGATATCTGTGCTTGTTTATTTAACTGGCTTGAAATCTGTTCAAAGTCATGGCATCCATAAACTGAGGCACTTCAAGAAACAACTCAGACGTTTAGGGCTCATGAAAATTATGCTTACAGGGTGGAAGAAATCAGTGCAAGATATAAGTTCCTGTCTCTAAAACAAGTTTTGGTTCAACTCTAGTATTACATGACACATAGTGCAGGAGGGGTTTTTGTTAGTTTGCCAAGATTCAAGATCATCTTTAAGGTAGTTTGGGGAATGCTTTTTGGCTTCATCACAACGAGTGCCTTTCTGAAGCTTGTTAGGTTAGCTGAGCACAATACCCCTGTTAGCTCTGCTCTGATTCAATTTTCATTTTTCCATAGTGTAGTGAGAAGAAACACAAACCATCCTAAGCAACCAAAACGCTTTGATTTTCGGAGCTGCTCTTGAAGTTAGTACATAATGTCTCTCCCCTGCAGCGGAGAAAGCAAGTGCCAAAATATTACCTAATGATAATGAGGAAGTAACCGCTTTGGCATATGAAATATTTTTTCCTGTGCAGGAGGGGAAGTAAATGCTATAAATTTTCCTGAACAAGCCTGTGTTTAATGTCAAGCGCAGAAGCTACTGTTAATTAGTGGAGGGAAACATTAGTCTGCAGGCAGGAATGAGGGGCTTTTACTGGGCTGGTGTGTCATGAAGTTCCAGGATGGAGCATGTTTGCAGTCAGATTGATTAAGTGGTTGACTAAAAGCGTAGTGAGGCGGGTGTCCCAAGGGGTAGCAGCCCATCTATTAACTATGAGAGTTTTATTACACTGTGTAATGACTCTCTGCGTCTGTGTGCAGAAGTCAGAGCCTGGGTTAGCCCAGTGCCCCTTTATGTTCTGCAGCAGAGTTTATGGCAGAGCAGTCCTGGTTGTACAGGGCAGTTTCATCAGACTGTGGCTTCTGAAACACCTCCTTGAAGGTGTGAGGAGCTGGGGGGAGAGAAGGGAGGAAGTGTTCTTTCCATCTCTGTGGTGTTGATCTTTCCAAATCTGAGGGAAAGGGTGTGTGAAAGGGATGGTAGCATAGGACAGTAAGAGGCACACAATAACGTCCTCTCATATTTTTCAGGTCAGAGGATATGATTTCAAGGCAGACATCTGGAGCTTTGGGATCACTGCTATTGAACTGGCCACGGGAGCAGCTCCTTACCATAAATACCCGCCGATGAAGGTGAGCAGGTCTCCGGATAGTTGTGCAAGATAAGGGATCAGTGTGTTCTGTGGATGTTTCCAAGAATTTGGCTAGCATGTTGCACAGAAGAGTTTGTCCTCTCGACTTAGCACATTGCATAGAAGAGTTTGTCCTTTCAACCTGCACTTGTGGATCATGATGTTCTTGGATGTATCTTGAGTCACCTTTTAAAAATATGCCACTTCATCAGCAGCATCTGAACTGCAGTTTTTATTTAGATCCCGAGTCTCACCGTTCTTAAGGAAAGTGCTGTGTGTTTTAAACCTCTGAAGTCAGCAGATGTTTTTAGGGTTATAAATAATGATCCAGAATGCCTTATGGGCATCCAGTGACACTGGGATGGCGAGCCATTCTTTCTCAGTTTTTGGCATTGGGAGAGTGATGTTTTACACAGGCAGATAGTGATAGGACAAAGGGGAATGGCTATGAACTAAAAGAGGAGAGATTTAGATTAGATGTGAGTAAGGAATTCTTTACTGTGAGGGTGGGGAGGCCCTGGCACAGGTTACCCAGAGAAGTTTTGGGTGCTCCATCCCTGGAGGTGTTCAAGGCCAGGTTGGATGGGAATTGGAGCAACCTGGTCTAGTGGAAGGTGTCCCTGCCCGTGGCAGGGGGACTGGAATTAAATGAGCTTTAAAGTCCCTTCCAACCCAAACCCTTCGATGACACTGGACAAGCTTCCATTTTCTGAGTCTTAACCGCTGGAGTGCTGTGGGAGTTGGGTGTCACTTCTTCAGGACCTGGCTGCGTCCCCTCCCACACCACAGTTACAGTGGCATTTGAAAATCCAGCAACTCCTAACTCAGAACAGGCACATCCCTGTATCCCTTTAAATGCCAGGACTTTGCACAGGTTTAACTCTTGTAGAACAGAATTACTTTTAAGAGTTGCCATCTACGTGCAGGGACTGTTGAGAGGCTGAGTAGTTCAGAAGTGCCATTAAATTTCCTACAATATCAGTGGCTGTGGCAGAGCAAAGAGCAGTTCAGGGGAATGCGTTGCTGATTTAGGTGCTGCTGGTTTCATTGGTATTTCCTTCTGGGCTGTGATTATTGGTAGCATTTTGCAGCAGCTTCTGCGAGTTGTACTTCTGTTTATTGTGGTTTGGATGCACGGGATGAAGCTTTGAATACCAGCATCACCTATTTAGTATCAACAGCACCTACTTAGTGCTGTCACATGCTAGACAGAATCGAGTCCCCAGTTCTGTGAGGTTTGGGTTCCAGTCATGCAGCCTGCAAGAAGACTTCTCTATTTTATTTGTTGAATGTAATTGTATTGCACTGCAGATTAATTTTGTTATGCAGCAAAATTACTCATGCATTAAGTGACCCTTCGAGGAGTGGGGAAGAAAGAAAGGAATTCTGTCATGGGCTGTATAATTTCAGCTAGATTGATGGGTTTTTGCTGCCCTAAGCAATATAGCTGTTGAAAGCTATTTAAATGTGCTATGCGCTGTCTCCTTTTCTAAAAATAGATATTCATCTGTATGTAGGTGACAAGTGGAAATGGAAATGAGTAATTTTCTTCCTTTCCTTCAGAATATTTAAGTGATATGAGGGAAATCAGTTTGGCTTGATGGGTGCTTATGTGAGGAATGTCTTCACCTGCTGTCACATTGGTACATGGAAGTGAACTCTTGTATTTTTTTATGTTGCCCTTCTGTCTTTAATTTGATTTCTAGCTGAGAAATACCTCAGGGAGGTATATTGAATCAAAAGCCTTGCACAACTGCTCATCTTGAATGAGGAAAGCTGGGAGAAGTTCTGCTCTGCTTGTGCTTTTAATCCCACAGAACAGGCCTGAAAACGCATTCCAGCCTTGTGTTTGGCCCACAGGCTGCACTGTGGGCCAGGAGATGGGATGGAAAGCAGTAACTTAAATTGTGGGTGTTTGTTGTCAGCACATCCTTGTTGACTCATGCTCGATGAAAGTGCTTGTCTAAAATACATTTTCTCCAAGATCTGTCTCTGACAAAGGCCAAGGAAAATCTCTTTGCCAATAGAAATAATTATTTCAGGTTTTAATGCTGACGCTACAAAACGATCCTCCATCTTTGGAAACTGGTGTGCAAGATAAGGAGATGCTGAAGAAATATGGGAAATCATTTAGGAAGATGATTTCATCATGCCTACAAAAAGACCCTGAAAAAAGGTAAGAACGGATCACACCAAAATAAATTAAAACAAACAAGCAAACAAAAAAACCCTCAAACTCACAAACATCATTATGTTCCCTATTTTTTGAAGTTGTTCTACTCTCTGCCCCTCCAACCTTTCAGTCACAAGGAACACAGCAACCTTGCTGTGTGGCAACAAATTCTCTTGGCTGTCCTTATTTTTGTGGATAAATGTCTGGCGCCGTGCCTGGCCAGGGCACACATCTTCCATTTGGGTTAATGAGAGTGCATCCCAGTCCACTGCCTGCGTAGGGCCCTTCTCCCTTGGCCACCTCCAGCAGGTGACTTCAGTTCATGTTTTGTTCCCAGTCAAAACTGCTTTGTGTGTTTACAAATCAGAAATTACAGGTTGGGCAATATGTGTTTACTTGCAAAACTACATAAATAGACTTTTTAAAATTTGCCAGTGCAGAGAAGGCTTTCAGTGTAGTTTTGACTTGTTTAATTATATGTAATATTTGGTTTGGATGGGAAATCAGGAAAAGCACTGGCAAATTTTACCAATATGTTTTCATCAATACAGATTGCTTAAGTGACCTGATGACACTTTCAGCCTTCCTTGAGCAGTATCTTGACTACTCAGTGACGTAGGAAATATTACCAAGGGGGTGGTGTGTGTGCTGTGCCATTTTTTAATACCTCTTAGGTTGGTTTTTTTTTTTTTCCTCCTCAGTAAGCAAACCTAATTCTGGAAAGGAAAAAGTGCTTTCATAAAATAATAATAATAATAATGAAGAGATTTTTCAGTTCCCTCTTGTGTCAGCTCCAGGAACACAGGCTTCTCACGCACTGTGCAATGAGTCTCTCTCTTCTAACAAGCATTACACTTGAAATGCTTAATGAATCCAGTGGAGTGCTTGATAAAAGTTGATAGCTGGGTTCTTTTCCCAGCATGACATTTTTTTCACCTTCCTAAAGCATATCCTATCCTTGCAGGTTAGGATGTGTGCTGATCAGATTATATATATAATCACTCTGAATCTGGCACACCCCTTCTCTCTCCTCCAGCACTACTGACAGCCACTGGCATCGTCCTGCCTGTGGGAGCAGGAGGCTGGCATATTGCATGGGAGGAGAATTTAGTGCAATTGCTTTTTCATTATTTTAGGGGCTCCCTTGCTATAAGGTTGATGCCTTTTGTTGGACTTGTCTGTGATGAAATTACCCCTGTGATGAAGGGCCTTTGCAGGTCACTGATTAAACTCTGTTACTATTTAAGCACCGTTTGCAGTGTGGGAAATGCTGTAAGCTTTCTCATTTAGGCTTGAGCCTTTAGGAAACTCCTCCTAAATGGACCAAGGGATGTGTCTTACTTTCCAGTATTTATTCTGAAGTCTGACTTGAAGGGGAAAATAGTTTATACTCGTTCATGCTCTTTTAGACCAAGATTGATCATCCCACCTGTGTTTAATAAAACTAATTACACACATTTAATCAGGCATCTCTGAAATAACTGTTACTTGCACAGGGTGAGTACTCCACTCCAGTGATGATTCTGTGATCTCAGTTTTGAGCAAATTGTTTCTGTGATCCTGTTGTTATCTAAGAGTCTCGAGTTCAGCATCAAAACAGGAGCAGATTCTCCCCACCAGTCCCAAGTTACTCATTGCTTTTGAACAGAATAGGCCTTGTTCAGAATACACTGAGTAATTTAAAAGATTGCTGGTGTAAAATTTACGTGGAATACATTGATTTTAGGGGAATTATACAGGAGAAGCTGATGCCCTGACGAGATGCCAACAAGCTGCAGCAGCCTGGAAGACCGTTGGGTTGAAAGGGAGCATTTATAATTGTCTTTTCTGCATCTGTTTTTATTGACAGACCAACAGCAGCAGAACTCCTAAGACACAAATTTTTCACAAAAGCAAAGGTAAGAAAACACTGATTTGTGCAGAGGCTGGGGAAAGGACTTTTCAGAAGCATGACAGGTGTGGGTGACAGCTTTACTGGCAGGAGTGTGGGCTCTTTCACTTGGAGCCAGCAGAGCTGAGTGAGTTGAATGGGTCATTGTGAAGGAACAGAATAAAATCCCCCTTCTGTACCTCCTGTGTATGCTGTTGTTAACAGAAATTATCTAGGAATTCTTGAGCATTTAAATGTCTTTCAGTGCCTTTTGGGTTTGTTCTTCCCTTGTAATGGTGCCATTCTGGCTGCCTGTCCAACCATAAAGGTCTCTGCTGCAGCGAGTGTAACTTGTATTTTAGTAAACTCAATAATCAGTCTGTGTGCAAGGGGCTGAATGAGGCCCACTGTGCAAGAGCTACCTAAAGATATTTCACCCTGTGTTGCCTTATGGAGAGAGAAGATCCTGTGATACAAAACAGTAGGAAACTCCCATTTCTAGCCTTGGAGTGAACTGCCAGCGAGCATTATGTAATTACTGCCTGGAGATTAGTGCATCTGCAACGTGCGAGGTCTTACTGCGGGAGACAGACAGCAGTAACGCAGGGGAGGATTTGTATTTCCATGGGCAGGAGAGAATGTTTTGTCTCTGCTTATTTTTTTTGTGATCAAAATGCACGGGATTTATAGCAGAATACAGATTAAACTGTCAGAAAGAGACTGCATACTTGGGATAGCACAGCAGCATCACCAGTTAATCAGTTTTCAACTCCCGGATTAAGGTGCTTAAGTGGAATTGGCCACATCAGGTTTCTGTACAGGAGCTGGATGCCCTATTAAAGCTGACAGGAATCTAACAGGTGCAACCAGGGGGAGTTGCACTTCCTCCTCATGAGGAGAAGTAGAGGGACAAGTGTTGATCTCTCTGGTGGCCAGTGAAAGGACCCGAGGGAATGGCCTGAAGCTGTGTCAGGGATGTTTAGTTTGAATATTAGGGAAAATTTCTTCCCCCAGAGGGTGGTTGGGCACTGAACAGGCTCCCCAGGAAATGGTTGCAGCCACAAAGCTGCCAGAGCTCCAGGAGCATTTGGACAGCACTCTCAGGTGAGATTGTTGGGATGTCCTGTGCAGGGTCAGGAGTTGGACTGGATGACCTTTGTGGGTCCTTTCCAACTCAAGGTATTGTGTGATTTGATAATTCTATGAACCAGGGAAATCTGGAGGGTGATCCAGTGGATGAAGTGCAGCAGTTTGCTTTAGGGCAAGTTTAATTGATGTCTGGGCTCTTGACAGTATTAACTGGGGTTTCACTGTCCATAGTGGGATTTTAGGCAGCTGATTAGTCTGCATCTGTATGATCTGTATGCTGGATGCACACTTGGTGTCCAAAGTGACAAGATGGTTTACACATTGCTGACCTTTCTCCGTTTGGTTACGCGAGTTCTGGTTCACGTTTCACTTCATTGTCTGTTAAATCTCCTTCGTGCTTTCATTAAGCTGCTGGAGAGTAACATATTAGCATGGGTGGCAATAGAAAATTAACATTATTGTAAATGAGGCAATGCTTAACCCGGCATCTGAAGTGCAGACGAGTGCCAGTTCACACTCGGGGTTGCATTACTGTCACACATCAGCCACTGCCAAACTGACAGCTGGAACTTGAGGGCTGAGGAGTGCAGCTTCTATACATTATTGAATCATATATTTAAATACCATCTAGGTTATGTAAAAGTACGGTTTGATAATGCCGGGAGCCACTTATCAGGAATGACAGAGTGTGTCTTGAGACTCTCCATCCTGCCTGCAAGCAGCCATCCTGGGGGAGTTCTGGGAGCTCTGCGTGGGCAGGGACAGCAGAGCTCTCCAATTGCACCGGTGTGGTGTGGAATACCCAGCCAAATGCCGGGGTGCCTGCCTGGACTGCCCTGCTTCCCCTGCTGCCACAAGTTTGGCCCCACAGTTCAGCAGTCAGAAAATTATATTTTCAGGAGCCCGCATCGGCCAGTCTGGAGCAGCTTCCTGAAGGGGAAATTTAGTACAATAAAGCATCACAGGACCTTCCCAGTATTCAGTCTGTTGTGATCACTGCATTTGCTTCCTCTCTAAACATAAATGCTGTACGTTTTTTCAGCCACTTTAAATCTTGCTGCCCCAATTTCTGTTTACTCCAGCACAGAGGGATTCCTGCATCCCAACCTGTCTGACATCTGAGGTTTGCCTTTGACAGTTGGACAGGCATAAATTTAGGAGTAAGATAAAGCAAAGGGGTTGGATCCAGGTGGTGTAGTATCTGCAGGTGGAAGAATGCCAAATGCCTCAGCAGGGTATCAGATACTGCAGTGTAATATGTATATTTCCAAGTACATCAGAATAATATCCAACTCCTCAGCTGTTAATTCCATGTCACTTTGCATAGGGAGCGTGCCACTGTTAACTGAAAAGGTATTTAGGATGAAACATCATATACTGCAGCCCAAAGCAGGGGAGTTGTTCATATCTTTGGGGGAATAGGGATGAAACATGTAAATAACTTTCTGCTAGAAACAGCTTAACAGTTACTTTATCAGAGACACTGAAGGCATCAAAGGGCATTTTCAGCAATGCAAATGTTTGGTATTTTTTCTTTTGTAGAATAAAGAGTTTTTACAAGAGAAGATGTTGCAGAGAGCACCAACAATCACTGAACGATCCAAAAAGGTACTGAAAACCTCCTGCGTTACAGCTGTACTATTTTTTTATGCTTGTATTCCCATTTTTAATGATAACTACTGCAGTACAGCTTTTTCTAGGTAGAGCTATTCCTTTCAATAAAATAATCAGACACTGTGGTAGGTGATGGAACCTGAAGATGTGCTGGTGCTATTTCTTCTAAAAAAGTCGACTGTAGAAACCGTTTGCTTGAGGTGTAAGTTCTGTGTCCTTGTGCTGAGCAGGTCCGGAGAGTCCCAGGCTCCAGTGGGCGTCTTCATAAGACTGAAGATGGTGGCTGGGAATGGAGTGATGATGAGCTTGATGAAGAAAGTGAGGAAGGCAGAGCAGCAATTTCACAGCTCAGGGTGGGTCCTCCAACTCCACTGTCTCTGTTTTTCCAGTTGTGGTACATCTAAATATATTTGGGGAGCACGTGGCCCTAAGCATGATACACAGCAAGCTGTAATCCCTTCCCCTGAGTTTGGAGCTGAAGGAAAGAAAGCAGACTGAAGGTTGAAGAAATTGTATTGATCTTTTCTGTCATTGTGGTGGGGCACAGCTGGTCTCATTCAGGGATGTTCAGTGTAATTGGAAATGTTAACTCAGACAGCCTGCTCCCAGCTCAGCATACTAATTCACTGCAGCTAGGATATTCCCTCTCAGGGTGCTGACTGCTTGAGATGCTTTCTTCTGGAAGTGTCAGGAGAGGTTTTATCCTACTGCCCTCTCCAGGATGGAGCTGAAATCAATAGGCCCTGTTCTTATGGCTGATTGCTGAAACATGCAGGGCCTGGTTCTGCGCCCCCCAGTTACACTGAAATCGATTAATCCTGTTAGAAAACCTCACAGCATCCCTGAAGTCACAGGAGTGATTGGTGTAGTGCTTGGAAATCCTCAAGAAAACACCACTTTCCCCTCTCCCAGCACATACACAAACCCCCCAAGAACTCAGAGGAGTAATGCATAATGATCAGGTAAAGATTACAATGAATTTTCAGGTTGTCTTCCCCCAGCAGTCACCAGTGTGGCTTTTTTCTGTAAAGGTTTGCCTGGTCCCTTTTCACTACAGCAGGTGGCTGGAAGTGGACTCTGTGTTATAATCACCCTGTAACTGAATTAGTGAGACAGTGAAGGATTTTTAGAGGAAGCTTTTCAATATGAAAGGGAAAAAAGCAGTATTGGTTTGAAGCATTTATCCCTTTACAACTTTTCTCATTTCTCTTTCATTAGCAACATTCTGTTGCTGTCGTGAATAGACACTTGAATATTAAATGCAAGACTTTGCATCTTTTTAGCATCTTTTGAAATGCTTGGGTTTTTAAAAACCACTTGATACAGTAATTCCATACTTTGTGACAGCAACTCTTGTGACTTCTTAAAGGGCTTATTTTGTCCAGCTTCGTATTATACATGATCAAGGAAGATCTCTTGGTACCAGGTGGCTACTACTGAAATTCTTTGATGCTTTATAAGCTGAATTCTTCTAAATTCCTTTTGTAGGTTAGAATATGATCAAATTTTAAGAAGCATTCTTGTAGAACACCCTAATTCTGTTTCAGAGATTATTTAGAACTTGCTGTATCTTGTCTCGAAGCCTGGGGTACCATGACTTAACGCTGTTTACTGTGTTTTGAACAGTACTTACTTGTTTCATGCCTCTTAGGCAGGAAAAAGCAGATTGACACACATGTTTACAAGCTCCTTTTCAAGACAGTTTTTTCTTGATGCTTTGATATATTTTCCTTGTACTGCTGCCTGTCCTGATCGCTCTCCTTTGGGCTGTGCTTGGCCTTTGCTTGTAGGTCTCCCATCCAGCAAAGCTTTAGGGTGGATGTTGGAGCAGTAGGTCTTAATGCAGTTACCTCCCTGTAGATGGATATTACCATTTTTTATATTACCATGTGTATGTAACACAGCACTTTGGGGCACCTGTGTGTTTCAGGATGTCAGGAAGGGCACCGTGGCACCTCACACCTCACTACATGTCTGCCTGGGTACTTGAATTTTTGATTCATTTTCAAGCAGTCCTAGGACTTGTATCCAAACTGCCAATTTTTGTCATGAATATGGTGGTGTTACTGAGGACTAGTGTTTATCCTGTGTTTTTGGCCATATTTCAAACACTCGGGATAAATTCCACCTGTCTGTAAACCCTTCTGCAATTTTAACCAGGCTGTTGGATAGAATAACTTGTGTTAACTAGGTGGCACCTTTTTTTCCTGCCCATTGCAGTGGGGGTGGAGTAGAGGATTTATAAAGGTCCTTTCCAATCCAAAACATTTTGTGATTCTGTGATTCCATCTGTACCTGCATTTCACTGCTGTCAGCCACAAAGTAAAAGGAAGCCCTGCAGATTGACTTAATGTGCCAAAATACTGAAGTATCAACCTGCATAAAATCATCTACATAAATGGAAAGTGTTGGTATTTTTTACTTGTTTTCACTTTACAGAAAAAAATAGGGTGAATTTAGTACGTGCAAACACGTATTTTACAAGTCTCTTCCTAGGACTGCATCTGAAAGCAGGTAAATATTTATTATACCCAGAGCCAGAAATATCCCTTCAGTTCATTGCATGTGGTGACTTCCTGGGTCAACATTACCTTTTGGATATAAAGACCTTCTAAACTTCCTTCCTCTCTGCATTTAAAACCTTCAATTCAAATTAAAGCAGTTGTGCTCTGGGGGCTTTTAAATCGTGCACCTTCTGTTACCCAATAAATCTGTGCAGTGGTGAGTTGTGTGGTCACATGTCACTGCTTACTCACATCATCTTTGATTACTCAAGCAAAAATTAGTTAGAACTAATCCCCAAAGTCATCCTATTTGTGCCTTAGGTAAATGTTTTTTAATGTTTACGCTGTTTTCTTTCTGTCCATGTTTTTCATAAAGTCATGGAATTGTTAAGGTTGGAGAAGACCTTCAGGATTGCTGAGTCCAACTGTTAGCCCGGAACCACTGTGTTCACCACTAAACCCTGTTCCCAAGGGCCACCTCTTCATATTTTCTGAGCACCTCCAGAGACGGCGACTCTGCCACTTCCCTGGGCACCCTTTCAGCGAAGAAATCTTTCCTAATATCCAATCTAAACCTCCCCTGGTGCAACTTGAAGCCATTTCCTCTTTTCACTTGTTACCTTGGAAAAGAGACTGCTCCCCACTTGGCTGCACCGTCCTGTCAGGGAGTTGTAGAGAGTGAGAAGGTCTCCCCTGAGCCTCCTTTTGTACAGGCTGAGCCTCCCCAGCTCTCTCAGCTGCTCCTTGTCAGCCTGGTGCTCCAGACCCATTCCCAGCTCCATTCCATTCTCTAGATTTGCTCCAGCCCCTCAATGTCCTTCTTGCCATGAGGTGTCCAAAACTGCACACGTGACTTAAGGTGCCTCAGCAGTGCCGAAGTACAGGGGAAGAGTCACTGCCCTGGTCCTGCTGCCACACTATTCCTGATACAGGCCAGGTGCCATTGGCCTTCTTGGCTACCTGGGCACTCCTGGCTCGTATTCAACTGGCTCTCACCACTTGTGTTTGTCATTTATCTGGATCAGCTGTCAGCTGAGGGGCAGGGCCGGTGTTTCCATACTTATCTGTACAGTGCTTAGCACGCTGATCTTTCAGACAAGTTCCTTTTACGTAATTCCTTGAGGCATCCAGGTCCACTTGGATGTGAGCTTTGTTCCTGGAAGGACACTGCAGCAGCTGTGGCCTGCACATGTGGAGCAGGGCTGTTTCTCTGGGAGCAATGCCATGTTTTTCACCCCACCTGGTAACTGTCAAGTGAAGGCTGAGCACGCTGAGATGGGTTTCAGGCTTTACCTTTCCGGCTCTGTGACTTTTTTCCTGACACTGCCTGCACACAGTCATCCAGAGCGAACTGTTCCTTCTCCCCTTGTCCAGAGGGCTTTTTGAAACTTGCTGTTCTGAGAGTAAGACTTCTTCACCTTTTCTCACGAGAAGCCTCTGAGTCATATGTTACAAATTGCTCTGATCTGCACTTGTTAAGGTAGTGCAGAAACTGGCTCAGAGTAGGGGCATGATGAGACTTAATGTTCTGCTGTCCAACTTGTACTGTCCAAACAGCAACCTGGTAGACCATTATGTGGAGAAGGAAAAGGTATTTTTTTAATTCCCAGCACGGACCAAACCATCCCACCTATCTCCATACAGTAATTGGACTTATTGGAAGTCAAAGCTGCAGGCTCTCTTAATTGCAGGTCTTTCCAGGAGTACTTGGCAATTCCTCCCTGCTGATGTGAAACTGCTGGTGCAGTGTTATCTTTGTTTTACTGATAAGCAAAGGTTGGTCACGTTGCTTTGCCTGCACTTTCCCCTTTGTTCAACTGGTCTCTTTGTTTCAGTGCTGAGTGTACACCTACCTGTCAGTTCTCTGCTTTGTCTCACACAGAGCACAGCAGAATGCAGGGTCCAAGGGCAGGGAGAGCAGGCCGGGGATTTCCTTCTAAAAAGCAGCCCAAATACAGCTGATTCCCCCCTCCCACCCTGCAAAGGCTCTGTGTGTTTTAAGCAAGCTGGTTGGGAAACTACCTCCCTAAGTAAATGAAGGGAATTTGTTTTCCAGCAGAATTCTGCCAGGCAGATCTGTGTGTATCTTTTTCTGCCAGATTTGAGTAGCTTAAAATGGAGTTTCCCATCTTGGTGCATAAGTAATTTGATCCAATCTGAGTGATCTTCGAGAGTCCTAGATTTTGCTAATGGGTAACAATGATAGCATCTTAGGGTATTGTGTGCCTCTGTGGAAATATTGACTGCAAGTTCTGAAATGTGACGGTGTTTCTGGGTGGTACAATGTGACAACAGATTGTGTGGTGTCCCTTTTATCATGCATCTTAATACACACATGGAACTCGAAACAATTATGTAGGTTTCTCGTGTTCAGTATGGTTCTGACAAGTGCTCCTAGTCAGTAAGCTTCACTTTGGTCTAGGCAATGACATCTTCTTCTCTGTTTTTCAGTCTCCCCGAGTGAAAGAACCTGTACAGAATTCCGAGGTAAGTTACAATTGCAAATGGCTTCTTGAAAAGATGCCTCCTAGTTATTGCTGTTGTTTCAAGGAACATACTTTATTAGCCTTTGAAAGCGATATTGTGTGAAGTAGAAGCCAGTATCTAGCCGAGCTCTGTTTGAAGAGCTCCCTATAAAAGGAATCCTTGGCTGTGTAATGCCAAGAGTTCTTCTTGAGGTTTGTTGTATGTCTTGTCAGCTTGCTGTGGCAAAAGTCTGTCTGTTGTAAGGTAATGAATTGGTCACAAGAATAATCTAAATGAAACAACTGTCTTCTCATTTCCTCCTTAAAGAAACCCCCAAACAACACAAACACAACAGAACACAACTTTAGGATATCTGGTTTGCATTGTCTAATTCTCTGCTTTGGAACCTGTGCTCAGAACTGTAAAAGAAATCTGTTGTAGTATGTGATAGCAAACAAAACTTCAGTTGCAATTTATCATCTTTCTTCAGTTCTGAACTGTTTCTTACATTAGGAATATTAGTGTATCTTATCTGTCAGTGATAGGGACTGCTTATCTTCCAGAGGCTGTGCTATGTCTGTCTTTTCCCTACCTGTGCTGAAAGATAAACAGAGCTGTCTCCTAGAAATTAGTCTTGAGTTGGGCTGTCCTGTTCTTCCTTCATTTGTTTCCAAGAAGTGTTTATAAAGGGAGATCTCGAGAAAGAATACAGGTCTGGCACTGTAATTTGACATAAATTCTAAATTCACACGAAAAGCTGAAAACCAGAATCCCTTTGGGGTGAATTTTCCCACTGGAAGTCTCCTGTCCAGGTTTCCAACATTCGAGGTGATTTATGTTTCCTACAACCTGTCAGTAAGCTGGAGGGCACACTGAAGTGCCATCAAGCTGACAGTTCTTTGGCTCCCATGCCAAGATTGGTTTCTCTGTACTGAATAACAAGAGGTAAAAAAGAGATTAAACTTTCATTTAGCTCTTTTTCTCCACCCTCAAATTAATTTCATATGGGGTTTTTGGGGGGTGGCTCTTTTTGTTTGATTGGTTGGTTTTGTTTTCTGCAAGAGACTAAAGTCAAGTCCAATCCTAAATCTTAGCAAGTGTGATTTGAAGAACTCTGAATTCACTTTCCATTGATACCCAAATTACTCTGACATTTGCTTGGTGAAAGGCTCAGTTGTCGATAGTTATCTCACTGCTTTGCTGGGTTTTGTTCTCTGAAAGGAACTACAAGCCAAAGCAGGGCTGCTCTGCTCTGAGTGTGTGGCTACTTGGAAATAGAAGTAGGACTCAGATTCCAGGAAAGAGGGAGACTGAAGGATAGGGTGCTCTCATCCCAGCTGGATAGGATAGCAAGGCACGCAGCCTTGCCCACAGCGTGTCATTTGTGTCCAAGATCCACAGCCATGCCGGTATCTTGGTTTACTGATGAGTAAAACTTGCAAATGTCAGGACAGGATGGGTCCCTGGACATGAGGACACATTAAACCCCTGAACACCAGCTTGGGAATGGCATTAATGTCCTGGAGGCCTGGGAATGCCCTTGGCACTGAACTTCTCTAAGTGATTTATGTGGCAGACAAGCACTTCTGGGAAAGCTGGTGCTTGAATCAGAACTCTTGAGTTGCTTTTCTCATTAAAACTCCTTTTTGCTTGCAGCTGTTTCCATCAGCTGAGCCTCCAGGTCCTTCACTCAATGCTCCAGCACAGGCACCTACTGAACTACCTCAGGCTGCAGGACAAGCACCTGCACAACCTCCAACTGCTGTACCTCCACCCAGCCAGGCTCCTCCAGCAGCCCCAGCAGCAGCCGCAGCCCCAGCAGCAGCAGCCCCAGCAGCAGCAGCCCAGGTAAGAGCAAACACCCTTCCTGCCAGCTTTCAGGTTTGCCCTTAGCTGTTCTATTCCAGATGTGCTAGAATAAGCTGAAAAACCGTGGAAGTTTGACATATCCTTGGCAACATTAAAATGGCTTTAATACTTAAATCAAACCCCTTCAAATCTCTTTAAAAAAGGCCGGTGTTTAATCCCTGAATTTTACGCAGCAGTCGGAACACGAGCAGCAGTGAAGGCTGGAGCAGTGTTGGTGTCAGTGACACTTTGGATTTGCACTAGCAGAGTATCTGCCACTAGTGCCCAGTACCTTATTTATTGGTAGCTTGTCCTAAGCTGAACTTCATGAACTTGTGTCAGTGTGTTCTTCTCTATGGCTCTTAGTGTCAATAAGCTCTATTTTATAGCTCTATATCGTCAATATATTCTTCCTCAGAGCCCTCTGTTGTCAGTGTGTTATTCTTTATGGCTCTCCTCTGGTTCTTCTTGCTCACTGGTTACTGTTTTGCAGAGCTCTGGGCTTCTCCATGAACCCTTGTTTGTTTTCACTGACCTGGTGGTTTTCAGCTTCAACAGAAACCAGGTTGTGATCAGAAGCCCTGAGCTGCATTGCTGGGCCAAGAGCACCTTGGAGTAAAATGCTAGTCTTAAATGAAAGGTTATATTTTTTTCTCTTGTGAAAAAAACAAGTGATCTAGATGAAAAACACTTGGTCAAGACTTCTGTGCTTAAATTATCGGCCTGGTGTTGTGTCTGTCTTGTTCCTGCAGACATAAAACCCTTGCCTCAGCATGGGCAGTACAAGTGACCGACCCCTCTCTGTTTTGTTTGGGTTGTTTTGGTGGACGTTGACTAACATGTAGCTCTTTACTGGAAATATCACAAGTGCTGTAACAAGTGCAGGGCAACTCCTGGGTCATCCCTACTGGAAATCTGCTGCTGACCAATATAAAATGCTTTGATTACACGTTCCAATAATTACTCAGTAGTAATTTAGAATTGAAAATAGGCAGCTATAAAATTGCTGATAGATGCTCTTAAAGCCTTTGATTTCATGAAAAAAAGGTAACTGAGAGTACGTGCTAATCTGCAAATTAAATTTTTTACTGATACAGTTGTATCAGGTTTTTAAATCAGATGTTTGGGGCAGGGATTAAAACACGGGAGGTCTTAAAGCTGTCATGAATATCCAAAAACCTTAGGTTTTAGTGCAAAGCAGGCAATCTTTTTACATTTAGCACTTCTGAAGTCTCCTGCCATTTTGGCATTTCTCAAAGTTGTGCAGCTTTTACTCTTTTCAAGGCAGTTGCAGAGACCCTCTTGTTTAAGTGTGAAGTTGTCCTGATTCATTGATCTGTTGTCTTTCTCACTGTAGTGCCATGATTCCAATGATGAGTTAAACTTTTACTTGTATCTATAGCTGATCAAGGTTATCTCTAGTTTTAAAGCCAGAGCAAGGAATTGTTAACCTGCTTTAAGATGATGTAATCCCCTTGCAGGCCCCACCTGCAGCCCCTGCTGCAGCTCCGGTACAGGAAGATGTGAGAGTCCCCATCAACCTTGTATTAAGGTTAAGGTAAGGACACAAAATTGTCCTGTTCTGTCAACATGAGCCTTTGTAGAGAGGGACACTGGCAGACTTCTGTGCCTTTTAATTAATAGGGTGGCAGTTAAATGTTGTTTGTCAGCTTGGATTTCATCCGCTCTTCCGAAACTGGGACCTGGAAAAGCAGTTTATCACATCCCCTTCAGTTTGGAAAAACCTGTGTATTGAAAGAGGGTTTGATATTTGTGTAAACATTGGGGTGGGAAGGAGACACTAGCTGGGTTCCCTTAAAGGATTCAGGGATCCAGGGGTTCTGGCCTTGTGCTAGACCATCTTAATCTTCATGCACAACTTCAGACTTCAGCCAGTTCTGAGAGTGAAGAGCTTTTACCCAGTTCAGGGAGTAGATTCTGGTCTATGTCACTAGAAATAGGCAGAAAAAAGGATCACTCACTGCACAAACTGCTGCTTCTCATTAATAGAACCTGCCTCTCATCTCTGGAGGCATCCTGGTCGTTGGTAGGCATTGGAGTGGGGATTCCGAGCATGGCTTCCATAGTGTGTGTGCATCTGCAGCCAGTGAGCACCTCCCTCCTCTGAAACATGCACTCCAGGGATATCTCTGCTGGGGGATATGAGTTGCTGAGACAGTGGAACAGCATGGCCTTGTACCAGAGAGGTGGCACTCACCTATCCTGGACTGGCCCAGATTCTGGCAGGTTGGGAGGCAGACTGTGCTGCTTCCACGTGCACACCCAGGTGATGAGTTTCTGCCTTTGAGGGGGCAGAATGCAGTGAATTCCCTTCACAGACGGATTATTCAACGACAGCATTTTCTTTTGGGCACCTATCAGTGCCATGAAATGGTCTATTTTCTATAAAATTCTCTTCTTTCCACAGGAATTCAAATAAAGAGCTCCATGATATTCGGTTTGAATTCACCCCAGGGAAAGGTGAGCTGGTAGGAAATCCCAGGGTGTGAAGGGGAAGTTTTGTGTTTGGTGCTGTGCAGTTGTGTGTGTGTCTGTCTGCAGTGCCTTCCCAAAGGGCTCCTTGTGGCTGGGCTTGGAGCACTGCTGTAAAACTCATGGCTATGGCCAAAGTGCAGCCCTTCAGTGAATTCACAGCACCCGGTGTGCACCCTGGCATCTGTCTTTTGTAAAGAACGCTTTTGCTGTTTGGTTTGTACAAGCTCCTTCAGGTTTCTGTGTGGTGCCTTCACCAGCTGGACAACTTCTGCTCTGTGGTGATGGTTCTTGGGTTTCTCCCCAACAGATACTGCAGATGGTGTGTCTCAGGAGCTCATTTCAGCAGGTCTTGTTGACGGCAGAGATCTGGTAATAGGTAATTACAAATTCTTTTTTCTGCTCTAACCATTCCAGTCATTTTTTGCATGTTTAAAATTATCTGATTAGTGGGTGATAGGAAAATTTCTTGTGGCCTTGATTCTCTACCCCAGTGGCTCTGCCCAACTGCTGTCAGTTCTGGTGACAGTTCTGTGCCAACATGTAGGCAACCCCCAGTTCCCAAGAAGATGATTTAGCTGGTAACATTGTGAAGCAAATGTTCCTTGTAGTGCAGAATGAAGTCTAATTGATGCATGAGCCAAATCATCATCATCTGACAGAGATGCATTACCAAACTGCTGCACCAGCCTGTCCTGCTCACAGGTCCCGTGCAGCAGAGCCCTGGGACTGGAATCATCCAGGCTTTTGGGGGTTAATTAGGGCTGGGGAAGGAAGTGTGAGGTGCACGTGCCCTGGGGCAGCAGCATGAGTGGTACGGGGGGAACAGCTGCCTCAGACAACACTTGGATAAATAAATGTGTCCTCCTGTGCCTTCTAAACTGTCAGCACTGCCTGTGTATTCCAGCTGCAGCAAGCAAAGCTGTTCCTTGCACACAGGACAGCTGCTAGTGCAGAATTAACTGGATTTCCCGGTGCAGTTGGTCATTTATTGCTATTGATCCCATCACATCCTGGGAAAAATAACTACCTCTGAAAAAGTAGTATAGTAACAATAACATTGTTTTCACAGTTCAAAGCTTTAGATTTAAGTAGACTGAGTCTAATTGAGACCTAAATCTTTCCTTATCAGCGTAAAAATTCAAAGTTTGTTAAGTAATAGAAAGAGGACTAATGAGTTTGGGATGTTTTTCTCCAGCCTGTGCTAATATTTGCCCATTTTCTTTGTGTCTGTGTGATTTCAGTTGCAGCTAATTTGCAGAAAATTGTGGAAGAGCCCCAGGCAAACAGATCCATCACTTTCAGACTGGTATTTATTCCTGTTCCCTAATTGATCAAGTTGTCCCTTGCAAGGAGAAGGCATTGCATGTAGATGTCTACTGCAGGCATCTGATGTATGCACTCTAAATCCTCCCTTCTTTCCCAAAGCTTCTTACTGGTTGTGTAACTGTAGGCACTGCAGGCTCCCTGCTTGTATCCTCTGAGCAGCACCTGGGATAAATAAGCATGAGATGATGTGCTTAATAAACAAATAAAAATGTTGCAAAGGGGTATTTTTGGGGCTTGGGATGTGCACTTGCAGAAATATTTCAAGGCAGGTGGTTGGGCTAAGAATTGCCACAGACTCCTTTCTTGGAGGAAGAGAGTGAGGGAGGGTCCAGATACATTGTCCCTGAGGAGGAAATGGGGAAATGAAGAAGAAAAAAGGAAAATAAGAGAGGTGGGCCAAAAAAGAGAGCCAAAACTGAGAGCAGAGCAGGTGAATCTTTCAGAGGTGGTGAAATTCAGGGGGGGTTACAGTGGCAAAGCGAAGGTGTAATCAGGTTATTGTGAGTGAAGCAGTTAAGTGCTCTTATGTTTTACTCTTCCTGTAAGGAGTTTTCACCTGTTTTGCCCCAGTTATTGCACATATAATGTCCAGTTGGAGCAGACATTGGCAAAACTTCAGTCCCAGCCCTTCGTAGCTTCAAAAAAAAAAAGCAAAACTATAAAAGCACTCAGTTTTAACTGTGGGTAGTGCGAGCTGCTGAATACAGTGCAAAGCTGTCCTGTGTCTGCTTCCTCTCCACGCCCTGTCTGATACACCTGCTTGTGGTTTGTGCTGAAAGGTAGAGCATGTGTGTTGCTATTTGGATCTCTGTTCTTTGTTTCAGGCATCTGGTGTCGACGGCTCAGAAATTCCGGATGATGGCAAACTTATAGGATTTGCACAGCTCAGCATCAGCTAAACATTGGTCCCAGGAGATGTTTCCCAACAGAGAACCCACATGTGCATATTCGTAATGCTTCTGTTAGCCTAAAAAGAAAACCACTACTGCCAAAGAATTGAACTACAGCCCCCTTCCTAGAAGCTTTAACATTTTCCTTAATAGGATCACAAACCTTCCTGAAATTACCGATGACGTTTACACCTTTTGTAAACAACTCTCATGTTTTTGTATCTGTCATCTCAAACATGCAGACCCAACACGTCATTGCCTGCATGTTCATTTTATTATTGCCTTACTTTAAAGAAAAATACTACTGAGTACGAAGCAGGGGGTTCCACTGCTCTGATGATCTTGCCTAAGTGTTTGCTTACATGTGGTTTCATTTTTTTTCACTTGCTATTTTTGCACAAGTTTTAATATTGAACGGATTTTTTTTTTTTTTTGGTTCCTTACCTGCTTCTCCTTCTATCTGAAACACCAATGTACATGTTGTTTGGGTCACCTGGAGTGCTGAAAAATCTGCTTCTCTTTGGCTGTGTGTTTTAAAACTGCTGGTTTGAATGCTTGCACCTGAGAAAGCAAGCGGAGTCTTAACCCACAGGAGGGAGAGCCGCCTTCCCTTGTGTTTGTGTTGTTGGCAAGTTCCCTGACTTGAGGTGTTAGAAGTCAGCTTCCCTTTGTAAACTGCCTTAATTTTTTTTTTTCTTTATCATTTTGGTTCTCTCCACATGAGTGCCAGGCATGGCATGAGGGCTGAACCTTTTAATTTACATTAAGCAGTCCTTCCTGCTGCTT
>VZTA01002530.1:3286-13616 GCA_013398855.1 Mohoua ochrocephala
ACCTTTGGTATTAGTACCTAAAGGTACTTCAGCTGAGTAAGCAAAATTTTGTCCTCCAATCTCTCTCCTCTCTTGTATCTCAGACTGCAGACACCACACGTTCCTATTGCTCGTCTGAAAACTTCATTAATCTGTGAGCTTAGTCTGTGCCTCATGTACCAGCGTGTGCCCACAAGCTGATGTAAGTATGTCATGTCTGGCAGTCATCGGTCTGGTGTGATTTACAGGCAAGGTTGTTTTAAAAACGGTCTTATTGGCAAAAGGATGAAGAGAGAACCTCAGTCTAGAGTCTACTGTAGATTACACTGTGTGGTGCAATTGGAAGGGTATCACATCTTGGTCCATAAAAATAATATATAAATACATATATCTATGTGTATATATATATACACACACACATATATGAAATATTTCAATAGTTGCATTAACCATTTCCAGTTTAGAAAGGTAGACATTAAAATTCTGAGAAATTTTCAGGTATGACCAAGCAACTTTCATTTAAAAAAAAAAAAAAATTAAAATGGAAGATTTTCCACCAAGAAGCCCCAGTTATGGAATTTAGGATCATATTTAATTAGTTTTGGGTTCTCTATCAGCTTCCTTTTGCTTTGGAAAGAATATTGATTTTTTCCCTCTTTTTATGTACTGAAAGAAAAGGCTGTTTTTCCTCTCATAAAACAGAACAAAAGAGTTTGCTATTTCTTTCTGGGAAATTTAAAATGAACAGGCTTTAGAGATTGTTTGAAAGTAAAACTATATAAGACTATTTTATTCTCTCTTTAGAGATTGCAAAGAGTGATTGCAAGGAGTTTTAAATATTGATAAATAACATGGTAACTATTGATTTGCATACAATAACTACTTATTTGCATATGAGTTCCTCATGGAAATAGTAATATTTTTATTACAGGATTTTCAGGGTTTCTCCTCTTTCTGCATGCAGTTACACTTGTGAAACTATTCTTATCTCCCCCCACCCACATAATTTTTCTCTTTAACTGACTGTCGGATTATACCACAAAAGTACTGATCTCCTTTAAGTTTAAATGGGGTATTTTATTCTGTGGGAGACACCTTAAGCACTTTTTCTAAGTCAGTTGCAGACACGGTGATGAATCAATTCAGTCTCAGCAATGCAGAAAGAACAGCAGGTTTGGATAGAAGACAAAGAGTACGTGAGCACAGAGAAGTGGCAGCAGTAGTGACTGCATCTAGTTACTGTGGACTGAGTCCAGATTTTTGGCTCTGCTTAGACAGCACTGCTTTGTTTTGTTGAACAACTGGAAACTAGACAGTCTTATGTTCCCTTTTCCACATTGTGTGAGGAGGTTCAAAGAATCTGCTAGGAAGGATAACAGTTTATACAGGATTCCTATGGTTTTGTAAAACAATTTAGAATCATAGAATCATAGAACATTCCATAGCTGGAAAGGATTCCTAAGCATCCTCAAGATCAACTCCCTGTTTCCTGCAGGATTACTTGAAAGTAAGTCGCATGACTAAGAGCATTGTCCAGTCATTCCCTGAACTCTGACAGACTTCATGCCATGAAAACTTTCCTGAGAAGCCTGTTCCTGTGACTGACCATGCTCTCAGTGAAGAACCCTTTTCCTAATCTCCAAAATGAACTTACCCTGATGCAGCTTCATTTTATTTCCTTCTGTCCCATTGCTGGTCACTAGACAGAGGAGGTCAGTGCCTCCCACCACATGCAATTTGTGCAAAGCTTTCTCTCTTCTTCCTTCCCAGCCCCAGACTCACCAACAACCTTTCTTTCTGGATAAAGACATAATTAGCAGGAGTTGCTGTTACATCACTGACACTTAAAAAATGTCACCTGAGTCCTCATCAGTTATTTCAAGAGGAAAAATTCCAAAATTTTTTGCTCTGTAGGAGAGGAAGATACAGTGGCAATTTTCAGAAACATCTCCAGCTCAGCTTGTTTGATCTAGGAAAGATGTTGGAGTAAACCGTGTGGTTTCCACTGCCACGTATCACCTGAAGCTGTAGCTCAAGGAACTTCAACATTTATTTACACCCCCATATATCAAATAATACTGTGCATATGCACTGGTCTGCACAGATGAGGGCCTTTCTTCTGTCCTTTCTATCCTTTCACGGCATCTTTTCACTGCTCCACCAAAGCAGAATGATGTTTAAAAACTACCACTCATTTCTTGTTAAAGACAATCCTCTTAACTTATTACTGGCATATGCCACCACTGTTTTCTTCATGGACCCCATGCTCATTGGTTTTCTCCTGTTTCCTCCCCTCTGACCTGATTGATAGAAATGAAAAGTGGTTATTATGCATCTCACAGCCATCATTAAAGGAGAAACAGGAAGTATAAGAGATATTTAATAGCTTTCTTAAAAATTTTATATTAGCCTCTATGGGAGGAATGTGTGGTCAATCAATCAAACCCCTTTGTAGTCTCAAATTACCTGTCAGCTATCCCAAAACACTACCAGTATTTTAGCAATGTTCCTTCACCTCTTTTCAGGAATGCTTCTGATAAGATTCTAATTGACATTTTTGCGCAAGCAGGCCGAATAAACAAAAATGACTTTAATGGTTATATTTACTAGTACCTTATCAGACAGATTGAAGTGCTCTGTTTTCCAAGGCACCTCACTCTAGAAAAACTCAGTTTCTTTGTCTGCTGAATTGTGCAACAGCTCACACACTCTCATTGTGCAGTTATCATTATGAGAGAGAATTTGCTGTGGCAGATATCTAAAAAGCACTGCCAGCAGACAAACCTTTAAAAGTCACATTTTCCTCCAGAGAAATTCACTGACTCATCATAATATGACAAGTATGTGATTTCTTCTTAAACCCAATAGCTACTGTAATGCACTAAAATTACAGACTACATTTCAATGAGAATGAGTGAGATTGAGGTATTTGAGAACAGAAAAAGTTTAGATGGCAAGGATGCAGAAGAATTAGACAGCACAAAGTGGGAGGAAAATCCAGAAACAAGACCAGAAGAAAGTAAAAAACCAAAAATCTCAAACACAAACCAAAAAAAAATCAGCCCAATTTGAAAGCAAAATCTGAAGTAGAATCAAAATTATATATTTTTCAGTCCTCTGAAATGGAAGAAATAAGAATTTTTGTATCGTTTCGAAATCCGTGTCACTTCTGAAAATATAAAAATTATAACCATGTCAAAATTTCAAACAAAATCTGAGGAGGAAAAGACTTAGAGTTTGGTTTGTTAAATTTTTATCTCAGTTCAATATGATTATTATAGTATGGAATTTCTGTCTTACGATAACACAAGTACCCAAAATTTGCAAGAACTTGCAAACTACCACACACCTTGAAATAAATGTGTTTCTTTTCATTGGCTCTTTTAATTTCTATTCCCAATATTACTAATGGAGAAGTCAAGTAGTATTTTATACATTTAGCATATGGGAGCATATCTCTTTTATTCTAAATTTTTTCTTCTGTTCATCTTTCTCAACCAGGAATCTGCTGGCCTGTAAAATTCGGACCTCTACTTCATGACTATGCAGCTTTGCATCTCTCTCCTTTATTCTAATGGCCAAAAAAGGAAAAATTTCTTTGTCCAGAAGGTCACACAAAACTTATTTCAAGGACTGGAGCTTTCCTCTTGAATATGGAATAAGAAATGGTACTTTCCCCATTTTATTTAGCTATGCAAAGGCTATCTCTCCCAGGTGACCTGACACAGACCTAGTCAACACCATCCATAATGAAAATCAATGGCACCAAGTCACTAAACAATTACTCCATCTTCTTTAAAAATGCACAAGTCTTCAAAAAAACAAGGATTCAGAGACTGATTAATTTGCCATTTGCTTTGGAGATTGCACAAGTTGCATTATCTAAGATGTTGCCTTTACTTTGTGTTCTCAAAGGATGGACCAAGATCAAAGTCTTATAGAATGTTGTGTCTCCTAAACAAAAAAAGGGGTGGCTAGGTGACTAGATGATGGGAAATACAGATCTGAGCCATGGTTGTGGAAGTTTCGTAAATACCTGTTTGTGTAGGTTCTTAATAAACATTTTTCTTTTTCACACAAACCCTACAAGCTTTCAAACTTCTTTTGAAAGATTCTTCAAACTTCTAAATCTGGGTTGATATCAGAGAAGGCATTTTAGATAGAATAATTTAAATGTAAAACCAGAAAAATACCAATAAAAAATAATTAGAAATTGCAACCAATTTTGACTAGAACTAGCCACTAAAGAACCCTTTTAAAGGTGATATTTTCAAAAGTGTTTTTAAACACTGAGAATTCAGCAGACCTATACTTTTGACTTCACAATTTCGTCACAATCTTCCAAATGGGAAGACCGCATACTTTTTTATTACACAGAAGATCATGTATGGAAGCCTCTGCTGTCATGTGTAACAGATAGTTGCAGGAAAATATATATGTAAGGTGATCAGGGTAGTGAATGTAAAAAGTGACTGGCAGTTTCTGTACTTGCCTGGATATAAAACTAATTCTTAAACCAGTTTTTCAGGTTAATGCGTTATATTCAGAAAGCAGCCTACCTTGCTTTAAGAAAATTATGTTACAGGATCAAGAAGTTTTGTGACAAAGAATCTCAAGAGGGAGGGAGATTTTATACCAGGGCCTGGTTTAGCTGGACGAGGGAAAATTATTTTAAACTGAAAGACAATAGATCTAGATTGGATCTAAGGAATAAGCTTTTTGTGGTGAGAGTGGTGAGACAGTGCTACAAGTTACCAGAGTCATGGATGCCCAGTGACTGGCAGTGTTCAAAGCCAGGTTGGACAAGGCTTTGATCTAGTGAAAGATGTCCCTTCCCGTGGCATGGGGTGGAACAGATTACCTTTATATATCTCTTCCAACCAAAAGTATTCCATGACTCTAAGGTTTCATGACTTTTCAAGTTATTTTGCCTTATCCTTGACACTTGAATAAAGCGGTCCACTAACACTTTGCAGTGGTAGACATGTAGCAGTTCAAGTCCAAAACTACTGTCAGTGTCTAAATAAAGAATCATTAAAAGATGTTGGACATGACTCTTAAATGGAAAGAGATCAACACAGAATAAAAACAGGCTCTCAGACTTTGCTGTGTTGCTGAGTCTGTACAGCAATGACAGCTAGAGATGGACATATTTTTTTCCAAAATATGTAAAAAATCTGATAAGCCCTGCCTAAGACAGAGAGGGCTAGAAGTGTAGATAGAAGTGTAATAAATAGTTTCCTTGGGAGAAGGATGTGCTTTTTCCTTCTGCAAGCACCAATATAATGATTGTGAGGATGTTAATGGCCAAGGTTTGCCCCAGCAAACAGGGAACAGAGGAGGCTTTCAGCCTCATATAAAGTCTTGGATGTTGACTTCCTCCCCATTAATTTCTCTCCTATGTCTTTAAAGTATCATCTAAACCACTGTGGATCTACTTTTCACACTGAGTTTTTCAACAAGGGACCATAGTTTTTAAACAGCAGCTTTCTTTCCAGTATGCTTGATTTTTGTACCTATTCTCTACATTTACATGTACCTGAAAAGATAGGTGCTAGCATAAGTAATAAATACTTATGTATATACATATATGTATATATGTATGTTTTATAATATATATAATATATATGTGTCTATGTATAGAAACGTTAATGTCTATAAACATTAATGTCTAGTAGTTATTTCATTCTCTTTTTTCCTAATTGCTTTCAACTCTTTCCAGAGCCTTCCTATGCTCTAAAACAGTTCATGTAACCTTTCTACTACTATAAAATCTCTTCTACTATTCTTTATATCACACCAAAATTCTTCTGATTTTTCATTGGTAGCTTGGATACCAGTCCCTCTCAGCACAGAAATGTGTATTTGGATGAACTTGTGCTCTTGTTCCTGAGATTATTATTTCTGCCTTTCAACAGGTGTGCAGTGACCTTTTCTGTGGGAGCAATTTTGTAACCATTACAAAGGCATCACTTACATGATCTGATTTCTGTAATATCTGACAAATTTACTTCAGATTCATAATTGTGGAAATAGGGATTGATCTTGCAATGCTGTTGGCTGCAATCACAGGATTAGGACACAGAATGGTGTAGTATTACAATGAAATATCATGTAGACTGTGTAGTGACAAGTCAAGATTACTCGTCACCATGATATGGCATTACCAGAGCCACCAGAACTACCAGAGCCCTGATGCTGGGATATATTTAGGCATCTAAAAGTATTGATGGTGCACCATCCAACCCTGTTATTAAGTCAGTGAGAACTGCTTGATTATCAAGGCTTTTGTAAAATCAAGCTGTCAACTCAGAGACATAAACATAGATTTAGAAATCAAACTTAGCTACCACTTTTTTTAAAAAAAAATTGACATTAGGAGACAAGCATAACAATATTAAAGGTCATGCGTAAATGAAAGAAAATTGACAAGAATACTGTTTCTGACACAGATTTTAATGGCTGACTCCAAAGTGGTAGGAAATCCCAAGTTGTAATGTAGTTTCTCTCCTAAATCAATTTGTCTCTGGTTCATATTATCAATACACATGCTTGAAATGACACTGAATGAAAATTTCAAAATAAGAGCATTTCTTATTTTCTTTCAGAAAGCCAGAGTAGCTGGTTTTTTTGTTTGTTTATTTCTTTGGTGTAACTTTGAGTGAATGCTCTTGCTATTTTCTTCAGTTAAAATTAATACTGCCAAAAATCAAGGACCTTTGCTTCTTTGAAAATCTGTTAAATAATTTGTGCTTCAAAAGGAACTCTAAGTCCTTGCTCAGAATAATAAAAGGAATTGTCCTTAGAGATCTGCATTTTGTCAAGTTGATGCTTCCAGACTGCTGTCTAAACAAAACAAGAGCAGTGAAGGAACTGTGGTGACATAGTGCTCTGTAATGGTAGTGTGAAAGCCAATGATATTGTACAATGTGTAATGATACAATGTGCAATCATATTGCAGGACTAATCCTGTAAAACTGATAGATTGCAGAACTGAGGCTGTAAATCTTACGAGGAGCGGCTGAGGGAGCTGGTGGTGTTTAGCCTGGAGAAAAGGACGATCAGGAGGGACTGCTTGGCCCTCTACAACTACCTGAAAGAAGGCTGTTGAGAGCAAGGAATTGGTCTCTTCTCCCTGGTTACAAGCAACAGGACGAGAGGAAATTGCAATTGCATCAGTGAAGGTTTAGATTGTGTATTAGGAAACGTTACTTCATCACCATGGTTATTAAGCATTGGAACAGGCTGCCCAGGGAAGTGGTTGTGACATCATCTTTGGAGGTATTTTAGAAAAGTGTAGATGTGGCACTTGGAGACATGGATTAGTGATGGACTTGGCACTGCTGGGTCAGTTGGACTCGATGCTCTTAAAGGTCTTTTCCAACCTAAATGCTCCTGTGACTGTGAATCTATCTACTACGTGCATCATCAAATGGGTTTTCTCCTCTGTTACTAGGTGCACACATATTTGTTCCAGGCAAATGCCTGTAACTGTAAGATCTTTTTTAATAGCAATTATGCTTACTAGCTGGTTTTGCTCATAGGGTCAGTAAGACGGAAATCAGGATTGATCCTGTTGGTTAGGCCTACACAAATACAGCAACAAATTTCTGTATGGATTCTTCTAGATATAAGAACCTACTCTCATCTGAGGAAGAGAAATACTGCATGTATCTCAAATAGCTGGACTGAAGAGAGAGAAAGCAGTCTTTCCTTTAAGACACGTGACCAGGATTTATGTAATGGGTGCTTTGTTGCTGCCTTTACCATTTTTCTCCCTCAGTGTGGATCTCTGCTAGGTCCCTAAGCCCTCATTTTCACTGTCCCAGCTCTTCTACACAGGGCCTGTCTGCAAGAAAAGAGAAAAAAAAAAGAAAAATGTATATTCAACTTTAAAAGCTGAGTTGTTCCACGTGATAGAGATAGAGAAATTAGTTAAAAATTTGAGTAGCTTTCTGAAAAATTGCATTGCATTCCCAGGCAAGAAGGCCCCAGAATTCCAGCCCTGTGCACTCAGGCACTTGCCCTGGACACAGGCAGTCGGTGGGTGGGTAAGTGCACACCTGCACCAGCCCTGCCTGCAGCAGCCATCCTGCTCACGCACCCCAGGGTGTGCAGAGCGATGGGACACTGGCTCCTGCTGATGGCTGGGGAGACAACAAAGTGTGTGTGCCTGGAAACACACACTGCACACTGCAGGCTTTCTGTCGTGCTTTCATGCAGTTCCCAACGCAATCTGAGCTGAATTATTTGCAGAATATTTGCACTATTTGTATTCTGCTTTATGCTTGCCAGTTTGTAGCATCTTAATGTTTTTTGTTGTTCTGAAATACGAATACAAATCAACTCTACTGAGGTTATTTACAGAAATTACACTGTGTATTCATATTGTGGCTTTTGCTTGTAACTGGATCAAATAATTTACACTAAGTTTAAAATGTCATTATGGAGTAAACCCCACATCTTTGTAACTCTGTGTTACACAGAAAAATCGCTGCAAGAATATATAGTCCCCTTATTTATAAGTGGTTTTACTATCACAGGGAAAGAAGAAGTAATTAAAAATAAAATTAATAATTAAAAGTTCGAAGCCTATCAAAGCCATTGTAAGAAAGTAACAAAACAGTGTGTCAGAGATCCTCCAGAAGTTATCTTCTTCAACGGAAGATTGATTAAAAATTAGAACGCACTAAAATGAATTGCCATCTCTAAGGGATCCATACAATTCCATCTAAAAATACTTTTATATCAAGAATTTCCCAGCTTGTATTTCTCTTTACATAATTACACTATAGACCAATAATTTTCATTACAATATAATGGACCTGTCATGAAAGCACAGTAACATCACAGTCCTGTGTTTCAGCAATTCAAGGATATCATCTTTGTTTAGTTTTCTTTGTCAAGTGGTGTTTTGAGATTGCTTTACTTTAGTGGAAACATCTGAAAAATAAGTTTCTCATTTGCTTCATCATCTCCCTTTGCTTTTTAAGATTCTGGAGGCATTAGAGTTTGTTAAGGAAAAAGACTGATCTTCCTACGGGCATTCACATTTTTTGGGGTGATGATCTGAAACCAGACCAATTGAAAGTATTCAAAATAGGGTAGTCTTTGCAAAATAAAGGTGCTGTAAAACTTCTAGATAGTTCTTGACATTTTTTCTCATAGTGGATAAGACACAGAAAGAAACACACATAGAAAGAAATCTTTTTTAGTAAGTGACATGATGGGGAAGGGTAACTGATACTATTCAATGAAAGTGTGTTAATGAAACTCAGATTTCAAAAAATTGTCATGATATTCTTTCTGAGTGCCATGTAAATGTACTTCTGTATAACAAAGGAGACCCCTATTATATAGCTGGGTACAACTGAGGTGAAATTACAAGCTCCAAGCTGTAGGTCTTTGCCCTGCTTCTTTATAGATCCTGTGTTGATGATATTATTTCCCAGAAATACAATTTGTATCTCGGTATCCTGATGTCATCACAAAGCCTCTCTCAATGATTTTTGAGCAGTCCTGGGAATCTGGAGAGGTCTCAGCTGACTGGAAGCTGACGAACATTGTCCCAGTTTTCAAGAAGGGCAAGAAGGAGGGCCCTGTAAACTACAGATCTGTCAGTCCCATTTCAGTGTCTGGTAAAGTGAAGGAGAAGATTATTCTGGGAAGTACTGGAAAACACCTGAGTTTCAAAACAGCCACTGGTCACAGCCAGCATGGCTTCATGAGGGGAAACTCCTGCTTATCAAACCTGATTTCCCTTACGACAGGATAACCTACTTAGCTGATCAAGGGAAGCCAGCTGATGTAATCCTTTTGGATTTCATTAAAGCTTTTGATACTGTATCTCACAGTGTCCCTCTGGACTAAATGTCCATTNGCTGGATAAACACTCATGGGATAGGTGAGCAACTGGCTCATGGGTCTGACAAAGGGTTACAGTGAATGGGGCGACATCAGACTGGTGACCTGTCAGTAGTGAGGTCCTGCAGGGCTGCATCCTTGGCCCTGTGCTCTTCAACATCTTCATAAATGACCTGGACACAAGACTGGAAGGGATACTTAACATGTTCACAGATGATACGAAACCGCGAGGTGCTGTTTACTCTTTTATTCCCCCAAAAGCAGGGAAGCCCTGCAGAGAGACCTTGACAAATAAGAGGGCTGGGCAATCGTCAGCTTTATGAAGTTCAACGAGGGAAAGTGCCAGATTCTGCACCTGAAATGGGGCAATCCTGGGTGTACAGACTGGGGAATTTGATACTGGAAAGCAGTGATGTGAAAAGGGACTGAGGGTCCTGGTTGACAGAAAGTTGAACATGAGCCAGCAGTGCCCTGGCAGCCAGGAGGG
>VZTA01002531.1:0-45495 GCA_013398855.1 Mohoua ochrocephala
TGTCCATCTAACCAAGTTTCAAATCATAACAACATAAAAAGTTGATTACTTTATTTTCTAAACATCTTTATGAATTTCTCAGACAGAGATTTCTGACCTCTTGGTCTACAACAAGCACACCAATATCTCATCATTATCTTAACTCTATCCCACAACTCTAGGTTTCAGTACATGAAGAGGCAAAGAAGAAAGCGGGAGACTTTTTCCCTGCAGACATTCATAGAACATGCCATGAGTTCTCTATGTTAAGGAGATGCTCAGAGCAAATATTTCCAAAAAAAGGAGACTCTTAAGATCATGGTTTCCTACAAAAATTTGTGACTGTTGAACAGGCTTTGAAACAGTGCCTTTGTTTTGTACAGGCCCAATTCTTCCAAGCAGTCCTAGATCCTGCAATGCTACATCACTCAAAATGATGTATTGCAACTAGGTCATAAGTTTGCATGTCTCCTTTCTAGCGTTCACCAGACAGGTGCAACTATCAGACCTGTGTGTTAAGTGTGAGATGGATTTGGCAACGGCAACTAGTGCATGCAAAGAGAGTATGTAAAGGACCACCCCTGCCTTATTAGCTCTGAGCAGGAGCTGTGTAGATCATCTCCTTTAAGTGAGCTCCCCAAACAGATTTTTAACCATTAGCAACCCAAAGCCACTATCTCAGAGTGCAAACGAAGGTTTACAATCCAGTTTCTCCCTCTGTGTGGTATCTCTGCTGATAGGTTCCAGCAAATCCAGTGACTCTCCAAAGTGCCCCAAGCAATGTGTCCCTCAGTCCCCGGCAAATTTAATTTCCGTTCTTTCTGAGATCTGACTGTTCACTATATCTCTCCACTGCACTGGTCTCCCTGCAGAAGCCCAGCCCTGGGCTCTGGCCCCTTGGCTGCTAGCCCTGTTCATTCCTTCCCTGACCAGCCCACATATCCCTCTCGCTGCTTTCCAGGTGGTTCTGCAGAAAGCTAATTATCTTTAACCATTAAAAATTAGCATGAAAAAGTATGAAGAAATAAATCAAGTGCACTGGGTATCAAAAATCCATATTCTACACAGATTCACACACAGACAATATTCTCCCTTCAAAGGAATCCAGGAAAGATAAGGAAAACATGTCTGGTTTCAGTCAGACATTCACTCTCAATTTGGAGTCCACAGATCCAGAAAACAGTTGGGGGTAGCAGATCAAAAAGAGAAAACTACTTCCCAAAGATTACTAATGCCTGATGACAAGATGATGTTATCATGGTTTCCTTCATCGTAGAATACCATATAACCTGGCTCTGTTCTTCTGTGAGCAACAGTTAAGCTCAGTGTCCTTATCTCACCACACAGAGCAGTTAGAAAAAATACATTCCTGTATTAAAGCCATCACTTGGGGTTGGTATAAGATACAGTAAGTAATAGAGAGCAGTTAGATTTTTCTACCAAATAATACAAATCAGTTAAATATTTCCATCAAATCACCCTGTCTTAGGAAGGGTTTTGTTAAACGTGTAGCAACTGTAATTGCTCAGGAGGTATGAACAGACTCACCTTTTTTTTTCCTTTCCCTTTTTTCCCCCCCATTTTTTTTGTCACAATAGCCTCAAGCTCATTTAAAGAGCCAGGAAAATTAAATTATGAGTATTATTTAGAATAATAAGAACTTTACACTGAGGTATTCATCACAGAAAAAAATGGAATGTTTGAATTTATTTGTCTGACATTTACATGTGCCATGTTTTCTCTGCTAACCACGAAGCTGTCAATCTATTATTTATGGAAACAAGAGACCAGAAATAGGTGTTCATGGTTTCAGACAAATCTACTGGCCTGTGCAAACACTCATTTCCTCCCTCACTCTGTTTAAAGCCTCTCTACTTTTGAAAAATAGATGATTATTGCATTGAATAGCACCTAATGATGTAAAATTATGATATTCCAAAGGCTGGGAAATGAATACTTTGGCTCTAATGCAGATAGAGTGCTAATCTTGATATTAAACCACTATATTTCATGCAAAGCATCGGTATTTCCTCTTGGAGGTGTCAGCCTTTCTAAGAAGATGATAATACTTAACTGACATCAATTTTCAATTAACCTTTTTATTTATTTATTTTTGCAACCTAGAAATTTCAGAGGGTTTCTGAATTACATTGGCTCTCAGAAGAATTGAGAGAATAGTTTTCAACAGGGAGCTCTTCCATGCATTCCCACTTCTTTTTTTAATTGCAGATATACCTGTATGTGAAGTGTGTGGTTTTTTCCCACACCTGCATTTAACATAAGCTACCAATTAGTCAACAACGCTTCTACAAATCACATCTACCTGCTGAGTGTTGTCTGTGAGATTACTCTATTTTGGGCTACAAATGAAGTAAGGCTGGGTCCACCATCCCCTGTGTGTGCCACGTGGTGGTACATGGCTTCATAGCCTGGAGCTCAGCTTAGGTAAGATACATCCTGTTCCCAAGCAGGATTGTGCGGATCTGCTGTGTCCCCCTCAGGCACGAGGGAAGCAGGAATGGATCCCTCAGGGCAGAGAGAGTCTGAGATGTGAAGTCAGAGTTTTGAGACATGACTCCTAAGACCAACCAATTCGGACCCAAAAGGTGTTATCTTATGCTTAACTGTGTCAGGGCCGTGAGAGGAAACATGGAAGTGTAGAGCCTTAGGTTTAGACAAGAGTATGAGAGCACCTTGCAAGCTCTTGTCTCTTCTAGCCACAGATGAAACAAGCAAGACGAGGAAAAAGAACTCTGTGAAAAACTTTCTAGGCCCTCTATTTGCACTGGCCTGGAATGAATTTCCAAGCCTTTCAGCTATCTCTCAAAAAAAGAGAGAAAAGTCTGACTTTCCTCCTCTTCAGCAAGGAAGCTAAACCTAACAGAGACAAACCAACAAACCAATACAAGCTGCAAGAACACAGGCAAGCTGAGCCAGACCCCATCCACTCTGCTCCTGATAACAGCCTGTGCAAAATGCTTCAGCAACAAGGATAAGAACAGACAAATTTCCTCCACATCCTTCTCCCAACTCAGGGTGAAGGTATAAGGCAGATTGAGACAACATAAATCCAAACACCACTGTGCTCCCCAACAATATAGCCCTGCCCAGCCATTCATCCAGGCGTTGGCACGGACCAGCAAAAGCAGATGACAGAAAAGTAACCCTACAACCAAGAGACGAATGGTCCTATATCTCAGAGACCTGAAACAGCCTCAGGTGTATGCCAGTGCCAGTACAAGAGAGTCGTGGGGAAGGGGCAAATGGACATCTGGCTTTGGATGGGGCCAGAGCACAGCAGCGCCAGTCAATGAAGTGACACTGCCGTGGCACTGTAGCCACAACTTTCAACTGACTTATCTCCACATACTTGTTTTGCAAACATTATTTGGACCCACCTACCTTTTTAGCCCCCATTAACAGCAGCGAGGTCCAAAACTAATTCTGCCCTGAATTAAAAGGTACATGTCTGAAATCTGCTGCCCAGTGATAGCTGTCCTCTCAACCCTCTCCCTTGCTACCTGAAGCATATCAGGCATCTCTCCTTGTATAGAATCTGCTCTATACACCAACAATCCTTACCGCATTATATAATATCAACACATAGTGTATATATATGTCAAAAGAGAGAGCTATAATGTTTTTATAATTATGTTACTTTTTTTAGACATGCAAGGAATTATGCTCAGACCTCCACAAATGTACTCACGATGCAGATGAATTATGGTTATTCACATTATCATAAAAGGCAAAACTGTAAACACCACCTTTTTTTCCCCCTAATAGTCTTTCTTAATGTTCTGTCTGCTTTTTTTGAGCAGTGCTGAGCACTGAACCAACGTTTTTAGAGAACAATCCCTAGTGACTCTGGACTCTCTGTCTTGCATGGTAATGTGATGCTGATCTCACTGTGGGCGTACAGACACAATAGGTTTTCCTCAGTGCTTTACTTTTATTTGCAGATACAGAATGTGACTTTCGAGTTATGTTGTCATCTGTATATTCGAATATAGATATAAGTATACATATATACCTTTTACAGGCACACACACACTTCAATTATACCACGTAAAACTATTTATTAGTATATTTAACAGTGAATACCTCAGCACAGATGCCTAAGGAATTCCTTTGCCTTCCTCCCTTGTGAAATAAGACTCTTTATCCCTACTTTACATTTCCTACCTTTTAAACAGATATTAATATGCAAAGGACCCTCTTCCCATCCTGCCACAACTTAATTTCTTTAAGACAATTCAGCAAAGGACCTTGTGATAAAGTTTTTTGGCAGAGTATCAACTGGATCACTTTTTCAGTGTATTCAGTGATGATCAAACAATCCAAATAGATTTGAAAGATACTAATCCCCTTCCAAAAGTTGTGTCAGTTCTCCCTCCTTATACTGTTCTTAACCTTTTGTCTATTAGTCCTAGGATGGCTTCTAACAGTTCACCCAATTATAGATTGTCTGAATTCCCTATCCTACTTTAATCCTTTTCAAAAGTTAAATTTGTGTTTGCCATTTCACTCTCATCTAGTACCACAACTTGATTTAATCAATAGACCCCATAGCATAGCTGAAGGCTTCCATTTTCATATTTATGTTCCCTCAGGGCTCCCAGATTAATAGCACCTGGTTCTGGTAATTTGTCTGCATTTACTCCATCTATGTCTTCTAAATCTTATTCTTTTGACACTTTCGTTTGAGAAAGTTCTGTTTCAAACTCTGATCCCTGCAATACAAAGCCCTCTGGTTTCAATGTCTTCTTGGTGGTGATGTTCACTGAAAAGAATTGGTTTAATTTTTCTGCATTTTTGCCTCGTGAGAACTGCTATTAAACAATGATCATCTATTGGCCCCACAGTCTTTCTGGCAGGCTTTCTAATATGTTTGACAAATAACTATATTTTTAATTTTTATGTCTTTAGAAAATTGTTCCCCAAAGTCTTTTTTTTTTCCTGCCTTATTAATTTTACATTTAACTTATGTTCTTTTTTCATTTGAATGTGATGTTTATTTTAGGCATCTTAACTCCTGGTAATCTCCCCTTCCTCTGCTGTTTAACTTTGAAGACTTGTTTGGAGCTCTTTTCCAAGTTTACTTTTTCCATAAATAGAATAAATATATCCTGACATTCCAGTATATTATATTTTAGCAATGTCCATGTTAAGCCACAAACATTTTTTTTTTCTTTTGGCAGCTCCTTTTAATTTCTTTGAAGCAGTTTCTCGATTTTGATGTGGTTCTGCATTATTGCAGGGAAAGGGCTAAATCTGAGCCTATTGTGATAATATTGTGTTGCAGCTATTCAGCAGTAATGTTCCGGCTCAGTCCCAGATCAGGACAATTCAAGACTTGGTTCTCCTGACGTTGCTCCAATGATTGCTTTAAGAAGCAGGCATTTTCAGGGCCTAAAAGCTATTCTCTGCAGAACACATCACATCCTGACATTCACGCTTCCCTCCTGGAGCTACACAGGCAAATCTTTTCTGTCAGTGTGATCTCTACCATCTCCATGAAGATGTCTTTGTCGCTGTCAGAAAATCGGGCAAAATTCAGAGAATAATTTCAAACTGTAGACTTTACCTTAATTCTCAATGGACATAACTTGTTTACTTCACTTGATTATAAATAGTCTAGAGATAGGACTAAAACCTGCATCTTCCAACCTTTTTTCTTTAATCGGCATGTTTCTGCTCATGTTCATTTCTGTCCCGAAAAATTTGACTTTTAACATCAGTACACAGATGAATAATCAGCAGTAAGAGTTTCATGCTCAGCTGAAGGGGTTCTCTGCCAGCAAGTGAGATTCCAGGAGAGAGCTTTACCAATCTTGTGACTACTCCCCCAGCAATGCTCCTGAAGCATTCTGTGTCGATGGAATCCTTGCAAAACAATGAAGCAGACCAAACATTCACAGCGTGAACCTCAGTCATCATCTCAGTGCTGGTTTGAGGTCTTGGTCATCCAGGGCGATGGACCATTGTGGTCAGACATCTGACACGGTGCTTTACAGAGTAAAGCTTAGTCCTTTCTTTTGTCCTCAGCACAGCAAAGAAGTGCCTGACCTCACCCTGTGCTGCTTTTCTGCCTCACCCTCTCTGCTGTGTCAGCCACTGGGCTCCTCCAAGCACAGATAGCACTGATGCCCACTCCAGGATGGGAGGAAGGGAGGAAGGAAGTTATTTGCTTTTTCAGATGTTGGAGGAAGCAGAAAGTGGAGTCTGTCTTCACTGCGAGAGTTAGCTTGTAATTTTGTCACTGCAGGAAGCACACAGAGAGCTGAGCCCATGAAAGGCACTACCACTGGCTGCATCTGGCACAAAGATTTCTAAAGGGGATTGCACACGACTTTATTTGCTGCAATAAGCTGAGCCACAATTTTTTCTTTTCCAAGAAGGAATCGTAGGAGAAATTGACTGTATGTCTTATTGTATCGGGAAGCTGGGAATTACAGCAAACCAACACATGGCTTGCTGCACCAACACAGACACAGTCCACATCCACACAATCTAATCAGCTACACTAACTTGAGACAAGATCAGGTTGGGTGATTCAGATTAATAGTTCAATCCAAAAGTACTATCACACATTAAAGTTAAGGCATTTTCCTTTTGTACGGAATTTGAGTTATAAATGGAACTAACATCACAGAGAAAATAAGCCCTGGGCCATTTTCCTATGGAACAATGGAAAATGTGAAAAACAACTTCAAATAATAGTTATTTTATTCTAGCACCTGCATAGCCTTGCTATGCAGTGAATGTTGCTGATTAATAATGAAATCCATCCGATGATGTCTCTCTGTGAAGAGCGTACAATCTATATTTCAAATTACTTTTGAAAATTTAATCATCAGAAAGTAGAATTTGCTCATTAGTTAGTAATAATATATTAAGTTCCTCTGTCTGTCCCCAAATCAAATGGATAAAGCCTAATTAATTAAAGGCATGCCACAGAATATGTGTAATCCCACCGGTGGCATAAAATGTAGCAAAGGAAGCCATAAATCCTGGATGTTAAATGTGCAGCAATGTGTTAATGGAGCACTGGAATGGACTGCGCAGAGAGGCTGTGGAGTCCCTCACTGGAGATGTTCAAGAACTGTCTGGACACAATCCTGTGCCACGTGCTCTGGGATGGCCCTGCTTCAGTAGGGAGGTTGGACCAGATGACCTCCCAACCTTACCCATTCCGTGATTCTGTAACAGCCCTTCACTAACACAGATACTTCATAAAAAAATAGTAGAAATTATTTCAAAATACGCAGTCTAAGTACAGATCTTCCTCATCCTAGCTCCAACATGAAATTTCTCTGTGATGGTTTTTTTCTAGAGCACTACAGCACTCAAGCCTTTAAAAGCTTCTAAAGGGATATTTCTGTTCTCACCCTACAACCAGTTAAAGTGATTTTTATTGGGTAATAGAAAAATCTACTGAAAAGCACAATATATTTTGCATTGCCCACAAACATCTGTAGAAATATCCTAGCTGGAATCATCACTCTAACACAGCAGTCACCATCTACCTGGCAAATGTGCAAAGTTCTTTCTGAGGAACAGGTTACGGTATTTAGCCACAATGCAATAAGCATCACAGTCACAATGTCCTGCAGGAGGGAACAGAAGCGCTCCTCTCTCTCACCTGGAGGTGATGTCTGTGTCCTTGACTTTCAATGGAGAAGGGAATCAAACCTGACCTATACAAGTGGCCATGTGCAAACAGGGCAATGCTTTCTCAGCGACTTGCTCCTAGGAAGCACAGCCTTTGCAGCCCTGAATCAAGGACTGTCCCATCACAGAATGTAGGAGTCCCTGCTCTGCTCTGCCTCTAGAAGGCTGAAGCCTAACCATGACTCAAGTTAATGAAGATGAATTAAAACCTATAAAGGTGCTTTACGTAATTCATTTATCATGTCATGAAAGACATTTTATTTGCTTAAAATTCCTCAACATAATTCCAGTGAGTAGCACAGAAAGAACATTATTTCCAATATTTCTCCTTCTATGTTATATATACTTATATATTTGAAAGCAACCCAATTTAATTTCACTTTAGAGCAATTCACATTTGGCAACCTTTCAGGGGAGCATAACAAATTCAGATCACCATAGGAATTTTATCTAAATTCTGGTAGGAACCAATAGCATTTATTTGAGTAGTTACAGTACATAAACCAGAAAATTAAAAGACAATTTTTCTCAATGTGTTTTATTTTGTTATTTAAATACGGATTTCTATAGAACGTAAGGAGGCTACAGACACATATGCTAAGCTTATTTACTTCACAGACCAATATTGTACATACCAGTCTAAAGACAACAATTCTTACATTTTCCTTTTTGCATTCATTCCATGTCTCATTCCTCATTACAAAACACAGCATACACATTTCTTCCTTTGTGCTCTTTACATATTTCTGTCAGCCATGCCTCTCATTGACAGTGGAATACCCTTCCTTCCCAGCCACAGTATGGGATTTTTAATCATAACCGATTCTCATTTTCATTCTTCTCCCCTGACACTAAACACATTTGCCTTAATTTGCATATTAAAATCAATGTCACAGTCAATCATTAGGAGTTTACTGAACTCATAACAGTTGACGTGGGTATTTTTTTGTCTCTTGGCTGCTGTGTAACACAAATGATCTTATAAACTTCCCATTTGCTCCTCATAGCGTATCCCCTTCCTGCAGAGCAATTTAAGAAATTGCATTCTAAGAAAACAGGTTCCCAAAAGATTGATTTCCAAAGGAAGACAGAATGTGCTTCCCAAACACATACACAGGAGTAGGTGGATGTCAGTCAAGTCATGACAGAGTTCTCCCTGACTCCCACACATTCCTGCGTCTTTGCATTCCAAGGTCAAAGCCAGCTGCTTGCTGACTAATCTTCTCCCAGAGTTCAGTAATGAGTATTCATTTCTGATTCTCCATAATAATAATTTTTAACAAACAGGTTTCTCCCCCACTCCTTGACTCTGAATGTCAAAATAAATTTACTGAACCCAGCAGGAATATGATCAAGTTCAGAAGAAGTTTTAAATTCGGAGGTCTGAAAAATCTTCCACCTCATGTTCACTTCACTATTGCTCCTTCATTAAAATTTCTCCTTTTGGAAACTCGTGTTGATTTTGAAACATCTCTATTTTAGCCAGTTCTGTTAGCATTATTTCCTATTTTCTTATGAAAATTCATGTCTAGCATTTTTTATTCTTCATCATCAAATATTTTTTTCATTTTTTAATTTGCATTAACTTCTTTACATCAAAATTCCTTTCTGAAATCCTTCTAAAACCCGTTCAAATAAAAATGTTAATATTCAAAATTATGAGAGAGCCATCAATTTTGACCTCTTTTAGTGATTAGCCTCATACACTGTCAGATAAGGAGCACACAGCTTCAGTCTCACTCTCAGAACTGCCTACATAAAAATATTTTCAAGATCCACACACATTTTCTACTAAGGTGAATTGATTTAAAATACAGGATAGAGATGGTATCTGCAGGTATTAATTGGCCAACACTTCCATCTCCTTGGAACTGCTACTTACAATTCCTACATTTTCTAAGAGACTGGTGCTTACTAACCAAGTACCTTTTCTCTCCATACCCAGTGTTCAAAATAATGACTCCTCTATTTTGTGATTTTGCTGTTTAGATCTCAAATGGTGTCTCTTTTTCACTTCCTAGTTGAGTAACAGGGCTGGTTCCGAGTAATGCTACTTATATCCTATCAAATCTTTTGTTGTCCCTTCTTTTGCTGATTCTCTGGGCTGGGAAATCTGTTATTTTAAGCTGCCCTTATAACAAGACCGCTGCACACTCCTCCCTGACTCCTTTCTGAAGTTATCACTGTTAGAGGTCCAAATACAGAAGGCATCAACATGCAATACTCCAAATGCAGACTTTTTACTCACAAGACTGGGTTGCGTGAGAACAAGTTCCGCTTGCCAGGATGAGTTCTGTGGCTTGACTTGATCCCCTGTAACTACTGCTGCCAGCAAATGAGCTTTCCTCTGCTCATTTCTGCTGTAGTACAGTCTACTCCCACTCTCTTGCCTGCCCATTAAAAACAGAAAGGGAAAAAATAAAGGCTTTTACCAAAATGAACAAACAAACAAAAAAAGAAACCAAACCAAATAAGCCACCTAACATAAAAAATAATTATAAGATCCATGACTTTTAATAAAATTGCTTTCAAAAGCACTTACCACAATCATCCCATCTTATCTGGCATGGCCTATTGTCAGTATTCATGCTGTTACTGGTCTAATTTATACAGTAAATTTTATAGAGCAGAAATTTTTCTTATTATTACATACATCTGGTATAACGTGGGCTAGTTTGTGTGTGGCATCTGCAAATACCTTAAGAGATGGGGATAAAAGCCTGTTCTCCTATCATGTATCTTCAAATGCTGCATGAAGTGCTTGGTTTTGGGGTTTTCTTGACACAGTACAAGCTCCTAGGTAAAAGGAGAGACCTGGCCGGTTACCATATGGCTGAGGGGAATACTCGATGCCATGTAATAGGATATCACCTTTCTTCAGGAAATCAGATAGTTTTGTGAGGCATCAGCCTAAGTGATGCTACGGCAAGACCTGACAGAGTGAGTGAAAGTTCTTTCAGTCCCACAAAGGCTAAACTATTTTTCCGCATTTTTAAAATGTCAGTGATCACAGAGATATTATATTTATACAACGCTTTTGTAAAAATAAGAACTGAATAAAAAATAGAGCTGAGATTTAAAATAACAAAGCAAAACAGCAGAGAAACTGTTTTACCTCACATGCAGCAAGGGCCACATGCTCACCAGTGGGGGTTACCTCATTTCTTCCACTGTAACAGTGCTGACTGGTGTGCTGGGGATTTGCTGTGAGCAGGCAAGCTCGTAAGGGTTTTATCAAGCAGCTGTGGGATCCTACTTGGCTGCACAGAGGACACAGATATTGAAGATTCCAAAAGGTTCTTAAATCCCAGTTTCCCCAAACTGACTGCAAGAGTGGCCTCCCCTGTCTCAGAGGTCACAGCTCCATGTCCCCGTGGCAGGCTGTAGAGCTTGACTGACCAAGCAGGCTTGACATCACTCCTGATGGCCTCAGCATTTTGATGTGTACCCACTCTCCATGAGTCTGGAAGGTAAGAAATCCAGGAAAACAGCTTCACACAACTTCTCTTTTAATTCTTTCTATGTGAAGGTGTCAAACATTTGTCTTGCAATGAAAACTTCTGCAAATAGCATGGGGGAGGGGATTAGGGGGTTTTTTTTGTTTGTGTTTTGTTTTGTTTTGTTTTGGGTTTTTTAAAATCTTCCTGGTTATTTCCAAGTTAAATAACAAATCAATACTTCTCTTGGAACTGAAAATACTTTTTCAGTCAGTTCTATTTTTAAATTAGATGACTTTCAAAAATATAATTTATCTCCTTAGGGCAGTAATTTGCTTATGAAAACTACCTGAAATCAAGAGAATCCACCAAGCCAGCCACTTCTCTGACCCTGACAAATTAATGTATTAGAACACATGAAAGAAGAAAACATAGCAGAGCAATACTTTTTTCCTCCTAGTTCTGTGCTTGCTAAAGCACTTGAAGTAAAACATCTATTAATCTTTAAAAACATTGAATTTAATTACCCTGACTAATGTTAGCTTGTACCAAATGTTACAGATATGTTTTCCTTCATAAAGTACAAAATGTTCTTCTAATTTTAAATTTGTGTAACTAAATTCCAGCCCTCTGAGCAATTTTCTACCTAATTTCGACTGTCAATTGGCACAAAAGCAGCTTCTCTGCAGTGATCCAGTCATCTAGTTCACTTGTCTTCACCCAAACAAATGTATGAAATGCAGTAGTTCGATGTTTCTTTTTGAAAGTCCATCAGAATAAATTGCATGGGCTTCCATGAGATCACTACAGTTTTTATTGGAAACTCCACAATTGTTCTCTTACACTAACAACCCGGGATCTGACTTGCTTTATGTTGCCAGGTGATCCAGATTTGCTGGGGAAGGGCTGCAGGATACAATACTTGTACTCTGACAAGGTGTTGCAGTGTTGAGCTGTAGGCTACTTCAGCTCTCGGGCAGGATAACAGGTTGTAAAAGGTGAAAATAGATCATCATTGGTCCTGCATTGCCTCCAGCAGATCTCCAGGAAGCCAGACTGGGTGCTGCTTCTGCCACTAAGGATTCAGTGGTAAATACTGAGTGAAAACTAGTTCTGAAGAGGTACTTTTTGCAAAGACATCATCATTCAGAAACAGCAGTCCCCATTCTGAGCCTTCCTATTCCTCTGTTAGCCATGGCAAAATGAACCCAGTCTCACAGGAATTCTCCTCTTCCCTCAAGTCTCCTTTGCACATAGGTGCAAATTAGGCTGGACTGCAAAGCAAAAACAGCAGCTCTTTCCTGACAGAAGGAGAACGAAATGTTTTCTACTGTTTAAGCTCTTGACCAAAAAGAAAAAACAAGCATACACACACACACCCCCCTATAATGTTTTAATATTATTGTTGTACGAATGTAAGAAAAAGAAAATTCAAAGCCTGTTCAAATCCAGCAGTTACAGAGTACAGGGGGAAAAGGATAAAATATAAATTGGTTTGCACAGCTAAGCACAAATATGTGAATCATTAAACTTTTTTGAAGCAGAGATATAGGCACACTGGAAGGGATGAAGATTGTTTTTGCTTTGTATAATCTTGGCCCTATGGTACCAAGTCCAACTGGGATTCTGAGGCTGTCCTATAGAGGGCCGACACATTTTCTCCTCAAAGAACTTGAAAGTCCTTTTAATCCAGTCATGAGATATGGAATGCAAAATGCTAATGAAGTCCCTGGTTCATTAAACTTATCTTTGATGCAGTCTGAGTTATGATTATTCTGTAACAACAAACCACAAAACCAAAACAAAGTCAAATATTGCTGTTAGCTTACTCTCCATACTGAGAAGTGATCCCTACAACTCATTACAAAGAAAATCCACATTGCCAAGAAAAGTCTAAAATTTTTAATCCAGTATCTCCTGGGCACTTACCTGTTTGCTAATGTACATCCATTAGCTCCTTTTTTTTTTTCAGGAATAAGCTTCTTTGCCTGCATAGTGAAGCAAAGTAATTTTATAGTATCTCTATCTTCCATTTCACATTTGTTCCTTGCTAATGGATTCAACGGACCATTCTTAACTGCAGCCTAAAATTGTTGATTATGGCTCACACACACATTCAAAGCAATACTAAACTCTGCATCAGCACTAGTAAATTCAGACATATAAACAGCTTGAAAAAGTCACAGAAAAGGGAGAAAATTCCCTTTCTCAAAAATGCATGGTAATCTGCCAAGACCTATTATAGGTGCAAATGAACACAACAGAAAATAAAAACAGTTATGGCATAAAATCTTAAGATTCAAACTTACTCATGTTAAATGCATGACAGCCACAAAGAGAGAGGGAAAGCACTCATTAGAATGGAAAGGAAGCACTTCATGTATGAATGAGAAATCTTAGCTCAAGGAGCAATCCCTCATCACATCAGTATGCTTTCAGGATGTTTCCACAAACGTACAGAAGAACAAGGTACAGAGAAAGATGCAGAGAAGAGCAACACCACTCAAGGCAGAAACAGCATCTGGACAAGAAAACATGTATAGACCAGAAGTCTTCAGCCTGGAAGAACAAAATCAAAGAAGGATGAAATAAAGGTCTACAAAAGCATAATTTGGAAACTAGGAGCATCAAATATAATGTTCAGAGAACCAAGAAAAAGGAGGTAGCTTTTTGAATGATATGTGGTTTAACTTCAGAACTCATTGTGCGCGAATATTGTCGACAGGAAAGTTTACATAAATTAAAGAAAATTTTAGACATGTTTTCTGATGAGAAAAAAATGCACAAAAGGTTACTAGGCATGAAAAGACACTGTCTCAAGAAATGCCTAAACCATGGGTGTCTGGAAGTTCAGCAGACATACCCAGAGTTTTTTTCTTTCTCTATTTTTCATTGGTTGATGTTAAAGACAGAGTACTTGGCTAGGTGGACCTCATGCCTGAATCCCTGAAATTACTTCATGCACTTCATGCTTCAAAAAATGAAACACTTACCTTCCCGCCTGTTGTTCAGACCTCACTTTCTCAGCTCTTATTTTCTACAAGTTTTATCATTGTATAACTGTCAAAATACTGGATTAACATAATTTCCACATTATATTGAAAAAAAATGCATAGTTGGGATTGTGTTTTATTAAAAGGAGGACCTAGTTGCAGAACTTAATAGCTAGCTTTTAAAATTTAAATCCACTGGTGGAACAAGTAAGATTCCAGGACTTTCAAAAATACACTTAGCTTTTTTGGTGGATTAGCAACTGAAGGAGTTTCACACGAAGAGACAAATTTCAGGGACTAATTATCTAGTGTACAAGAAAGAGAGATGATAGTAAGCACCAACTACAGCTAAGATAAGGGACAGGCAGACAAGAGTCAGAAATGCTACACCATTACCACAGCCATGGCAAGGATTTTGGGGGCCATAGGCACGTTGCCTCAGCACACAGCAAGAAACTGCATCCAAAAAAGGGCTTCACATCCCTCGCTCAGTGAGCAGGGCCAGTGAGACACATGGCAATGTTACAGAAAAACACTGCATAACAGCAAGCCAACTGCATGGGTATGATAACGTGTAATTCATGTATTTTTGCAACACCCAGGCTCCCTGAGGAGCTCACTATTCAAGCAGTAGGTGACCAAAGTTGGGCTTGGAGGAAAAAATGTGACGTTACGTATGGTTTTCATGTAAGAAAATGTCATACATCAGTCATACTTCATAAGACACTGGGACTGCTTTCACTGGCTGCTACTGGGGGTCCTTTCAAACTGGAGGATGAAGCCCCTGCCTAAAATGTAGTTTTGTAGAGCCACATCCTTACACACAAAAGCACAATGTTCCATCAATACAATGTCTCTGGCAAGATACTGCCAAGAGACTGTGATGGAAAGTCTGATTGCAGCCTGATCAAATAACCAAGGGGGAAAATAATGTTAAATAAAACTTTTGACCCTACACAGAGACCTGTTAGCTCATGACAGTCCAGTTCTCCTCTGGAAGTATTAGAGAGGGGAAAAAGGATAAAAACTTAAACTAACTAGAAGAATCTGAAATAACAGTGCAGAATTAGAGAAAAGCTGAAATCTATCACTTACTAAAGTTAGAAGATTGAATAATAACAGCATAAATATGGAAAAATATTTAAAATTAAGAGCAAATTGGGTATTAAAAATATTCAACCCAAGAGAAGAATGAAGATGATCCATCACTCTTTCCTGACCAAAAAAACAGCACAAAATTATTATACCGAACATCTTAAAATATTTAGATTCTCACTGTTACATCTTTGCTTCTTTTTCACACTTAAATGGAAATATATTTCAGTATAAAGACATGGTTAAATGACCACACTAACTTGCTTCCCATTAGCATTTTTCACTGTTGCCATCAATCAGTTGCAGATGGTCCATTACCAGCTTCTGAGATGAAATGTAGTGTCTCAGTACTGCCAGGCACACACCATACTATGGGACACTGATTAGACCTTAAAATGTACATTAGAAAAGCCCAGCATAATTATCAGAAGAAACTATCAGTCTCTAATGCATGAAAGGACCCAGTCAGTAACTTCAGAGTTACATTTTGATATAAGCATTTTCTGCCTCTACAGGAAGTTCCCTTTTATTTTGATAATTTTGCTAAGAGCCTTTTGCAAACTGCCTAAACCTTGCTGAGATTTTACTTCCCATTAGATGCCACAAGCTAGCCAAAATCTTTTTTCCCTCTGATGAAAATGAGGTTGGAGAGCCACATTCACATTTTTCATCAAGACCCTGACGGTAAGCAAACGTGCTGTAAGGGGTCCCTGGGTTTCGTCTCACGGCTTTTCCCAAACCTCCAGCATTCTTAGGCTGCCACCAGGCTGTGGGACCAGAGCGAGCCTTGCTTGAGCTCCCTCGTGCCCTCCCTCATGTGTCAAATGGATGCTCCTGGCGCCGTGCTCAGGGACCCCTGGGGCGTGTGTGTGCACAGCCACACACATCTCACACAGGCAGCGTAAGAGCCAACATCAACACACACCCGGCTTGCAATAAATATGTGGACAGTGTGTGGAATGGCCTTTGCAGACAGGAGGATAAGCTGAACGCAACTGACAACCAGTTTATTCAATTATTACATTAACTAAATAAAAACTGGCCTACGCTGTGATATGGATAACCCCAGAGACAGTGAGCCAAAAAACATTAATGACACCTTGTTGTTAACCAGCCTACCTGACCTCTCTCCCACTTTCTGTAAAAATTTCTTTTGTCCTCTCATTTAGGCTTCAAAATAGGGGCTTCATCACAACAACATGTTTCTTATTTTGCAAACAAAACACTGGAAACTGAAAGAAAAACCCAAGAAAGCTTTTAAAGAATTCAGAAGCATTCTGTAGTGCTGTCTTTCTTCTTAAAGTGCCTACACTGAACAAAAATAATGTGCTTTAAATTACTGCATGAATGAAAGAAGTGTCTCCACTTACAAAAATAAATAGCAGCTGCAATACTTTTGGCTTTTAAGGTTGGGCAAATCAGAAGCTTTGGATTTCTAAAGAAATCAACTTCTCTGTTCCTTATTGGGCACAATCATTCAAATTTATGCCCTCGGCACAGGGCCAATTTACAATGAGAGCTCACTGTAATTTATTAATACAATCTGCCAAGCTGTTAAGTTGCGATACAGTGTGCCAAACAAAGAGAAGTTGGTTATAGTATGACCACTCTCCTTTTCTCATAGGAATGTACCATGACATGTAAGACAGCAGCAGGGCCCTGTAAAACTACTCAATTAGTTTTGTCACCAAGAGACAATTCTTTGGAAGAGGAATTGCTGGCAGTCCGTTGAAGTAGCCATGAAGGCGCTTTGCATCGTTGGGCTGGTCATTGTAGAGGGAGTATTAAGGGAACCCAGCCCCCAAAGACTAACAGGGTTTTTAATTGCTGCAGGACATCAGCCTGCTCTGGGATAAGAGTGACCCTGTCCTGTCCAGGTGTGACTTCACCAGAGAGCTGAGAGGGCTCTGGCCCCCTCCCTACGGCACCGTTTAGAGAGCAGGATACAAAGGCTGTCATTGCCCATAGCTGCCACTCTTCCTCCCCACTGCAGCTGGCCTTGTCCCCTACACCCAGCTGCTGCCATTAATGCAATTTCAATTATTGCTACCAGTTGCTATTCAAGTCTAAAATCCAAGGGTGCAGTCTAGCGCAGGCAAGAATTGAAAATCTTACAACCTACTGTAAGCAAATAATGGATCCCTGAAGCAATTTTTCTACTTTGTGGGATGAGGGGGGTTGAGTTGTTTAACATACCAAAGTATCTATGTTCCCATTGCTTCCGTAGGAAAGAATTTGAGTTGCATGCCATGGAACAGGCAGGGAACTTGAGGTATGTCATGCAAATTTATGCAGAGCTGACTTAAAAGAATAGAAGCAGATTTTCTATATATATGCATGCCAATTACACCATATGATTCCATTTTTATTTCCTCTTCTGTGTCACTCTCCCTTCAGTTTCCTGCTTATCATTTCACACAAGCACATATGGGGGACCACACCTTTCACTTGCACAAACCAAACAAAACAAAACAGCTATTTTTAAGAATCCATCGGCAACTATTCATTCAAAAGCTGTTCAGAGCACTCATCTGGGGTTGCTAGGTGACAAACTATGTATTCACCTATCTCCTTATTAGCAAAAGAATTTAGCAAGAAGAGTAATAAGATGTAACTGATTTAAGCACTGTCCACACAAACTGTGTCAAGCCTGCAGGAACTCAGGCTGTTGACTTGCTCATACTTCGGTGAAACCTTATCCTCCTCAGCTGCAGGGAAGTACAAGTGTCAATTAGACAGAAGCTCCATCACACTCCTGAAAATGTTTTTTCATTATCCTGATTTCGAGTCTAAATATTTGGTTGTAAGTGACACTGCTTAAATGAGACATGTCAGTTTATAACTTGCAGTTGTAAATGCTTTTTCTTTTTTTTTCCCTTTTGTCAAATTCATTGTTGTTGCCAAGACCCTGATCATGAAAACATGAATGAATGTGAATGACTTTTAAGACTGGTAACTTGCAGGAAGGCAGCAGTGCTGTTTGTCATAGATCTCTATGTAAAACAGTTCTATCATTGCTAGAGATACCTCTTAAAAGAGTGCACTGCTATACAACAGATCTTACTGGACATTCATCCACCTTGAACTTTGTGATAAATGTCCTGCACATTCCACAGCCTCATGGTATCCACACAGCTTGGTGTTTAATGTCTTAAAATATCTTGATAGCTAGCAAATGGTCACAGATGTTTTACTAGGCTTTTGTGAGGTTTACTTCCAAGGCTGCAAGGTGCTACTACAAAAACACAGATGGTCTGAGGATGGCTCACTTAATAAGTAAAAAGGATGGGCAAGATAATGAGCACAGGTAATGGAATTGTACAGCAGAACAGTCATCATTCATCCAAAACTCCCATTGCACTCCGTGCAGAGTGAAATCCCACAGAGAACTCCTCAGCACTGAACCAGTCACCTGAGCCTGTCACCTTCCCTTTTTCACAGTGAAATGTGCACCAAGGTGTTGTACGAGGTGCAGTGCTGCATTCGTGCACCTTTCTTCTAGGCCAGTGTGGTGCTAAATCCTTACTGAAAAACCAAAGAACACGCTGTGCAGTACATGGTTCTGTATGCAGACAAACTGGGTACACTCACACCACAGATATTTGTTGCTGGAATAAAAAGAGCTTGAAAAAGGACAAGCCGCATACTGCCCAAGCCATTGCTTTGCATGTAAGGGCCTTACAAATCTCACACAAATTCAAGGACAGATTTGGTGTGCTTGTTCCAAATGACTGCAGGTCAGACGCTGTAGGTGCACCAGGCAGGAGGGGAGAAAGGGACAACAGCTGTTTTTGGTCTCTCTGGACTGCAAGTAATGGTTGCCTCGACTTTTGGTGTTAACTGGCATCTTAAGGACAGTGGGAGGGGAAGGGATGTTGGCCTCCATCCCATTCACTAGGGAGGCACCACTGTATGAACACCAGCTTTAGTTAAGTGTGTGCTTTCATGCACCCGAGGGGTACATTTAGAGGCATTCTTCAAGTGTGGGTATTGGAAAGTGACTCATCAGAAAAAATATAAAAAATTAAAATCTGAATACTGATCACCCTTTTCTCTCACCTCACTGCCTTCCTAAAAGTAGGTTTTTAAAACCTTGTATACATAGTTATTCTAAGGATCGCGCTTCCAGTCCTTCCACCCACTCCATGTAGATTTACTTGAGCTCTTTTACAAGCTCTTGTTTAATAAATATATGCATAAAATTATTCACTTTCTTCCCTGCTCTGCTCCTCTTATCTGCAGATTTCTGTGACAGCATGCCTTCATTTCTTTGTTAAAGTCATGTCATCCAGAATTCCAAATCATTGATTGTTTGAGTCTTCTAAAATTAAACTGTGTTAAGTTAGGTTTGGCTTGGTTTGATTTGGTTTGGTTTTGTTTTCAGAAACCTCCCAGATTCCATGTCCCCTAATAGAGAATATTACTGGTCTCAGTCCACAGTCTGGCTGAATCAGAAAACTCAGCACAGAAAACCAAGCAAGCAAGATGTCAAAATTCTCAGCCTGACAGAAAAACAGCAGCACCAACCGTTGATTTTCAGGTGCCACATCTTCCTGCTCACTGACATATTCTGATTAAAGGCTTACAAGTATAAACTCAGAATGACTTCATTGACTCTGGCAAAATAACTTCAAATTTACACAGCAGAAATCAAGATCTCAGTCCAACTCTCCTTTCGTAGAAGATAGCTCAATCTAGAGCTTTCCCTAGATAAAAGTAGAATTTATGAGCACAAAACTAAAAAACAAACAAAACCAACCCCCGGAAGTAAAACACTTTGGAGCCTGTATCCACTCTTGTACAGTTTCATTTCACAGCATAAAGGATGAATTTGTCCCTTTTTGTTGGCTGAAGTAACTCCTGGTGTTATTTTACATCGCTACATTTCTTTTTTTGTTTTCGTTCATGCCAACAAGACCATGAGTAGGCGTCATATAAGATAAATCTCACTAATTTTAAAAAAGAAAAGCTAGTGAACAGGAGGTGATAAATGCTGTGCTGCCTACTCAGGTTCTGTCACATAAGATGTCACTTCTTTATTTTAATTATATTTTCTGCCAACTCACAAAAGCCAGCGATTTCTACTGCACGTGATTCTACCTTTTGCTATGGAATGGTTCTGCACAGCCAATTGCAAAAAACATCTACTTGTTTCTGTCCCAGTTTTTTTCCATATTCATTTTACGGCTGCTTCCTGATGTTCTATAGAAACTGTCTCTTCAGGAAATGTTAAAACATAAATAACAGCTTGTTCATTGCAAAATGACTCAGACTGCACACAGAATTAATTCTTTTTTCAAGCATTAGTAAAATTCATAGGGAGCCTGAAAGATCATCTGCATTTTAGATAGTTTTTCTACTGCACGCTCACAGCTAGCTAGTTTTGATAAAAAGTTCTACTTGATTAAAAAATTGAAAGCTAAAGAGCTGTGGTATCTAGAATGTACTAACAGTAAATCCTTATCTGTTTGCATGGCAGGTAAGAATTCTTGTCATCCTAGAAGGTGAATTAAATTCTGCTTCAAGCAACACCAGCTGTTTGATCGACTGCTGACATCGGCAGATGCTTTGAGCAGAAGGGCCACCTCTCACAGACCTGGGCTGAGCAATGCCTGCAGCTGAAACAGCACCATGTGTACATGGACCACAGACAGAGGGATGAAATCCCACATTTCACCAAAATAAAATTCACTTTGCAAATGGGCATATTTAAAAACAAAAACAAAAACCCACTTGCTAAACTAGATAAAACCAAAGACTGAGGAGCGTGAACCAAGACTCAAGTGTAAGGATTAAGTCCTGGAGGAGTTGTTAACACAAGGTTCACGCCAGATTTAGAGCTCCTGTGAGTGAAGGAGGTGGAACAGTGGCTTTGACTAATTTTATTTGAAGTAACACATCTCAAGGATTATCTTCAGTAACAGAGTGAGAAGCAATGAAAGAATTATTATTATTATTATTATTATTATTATTATTATTACACTAAACAGGAAATCAAAAGCAGGAATGAGAGAATGGATTTTAGGACAGAACCTAATCTAACCAGGACTAGAAAAAGAAAGAACAGCACAGGAAGGTCAGATATCTTAATCACACACTTGGGTGGCCATCAGATAGCTGAATTATGCTGCAGACAACTTCAGATCCAAGCTTGGGTAGTTCAACTAAATCAAAACAGGTCAGATCACAGCCTGAATGCAAAACTACGTTTCTGAAGTAATCAATGTTGTGATTTTTGTACTATAACTGTCCAGCCAGATTGGTAGTATTTCTGGTCATATATCAACCTTGAACAAAGGAAGAACATAACTGCCTTTTCATTTGACCATTTATATTTCATTAATCACAGTATCCTTATTATGCAGAAAATTAGATTGAATTAGAGATTGAACATAAAATTGAATTACATCTCAAGTAAAAATGTAGATTCCCTAATAGTTTATCCTTGTCAAATGAAACAACCAGCAATTCAATGAGCTCTTCTCTGGGATGGCCCTTCTAGGGACTCCTCGCTCAAGGATAAATGAAGTTCTCCACCCTTTAAGTGCCTGGAGCCCTTCTCTGTAGAAATACTGATCAATTCAAACTCCAGCTCTGCGTCGCAAGGAAGCTTAGGGTCTTCAAAACCATAACCTGACTTGGTTTCCCGGATCCATCTCTATTGCCAGATCCAGCTGAGCACTATTTGTACACTTGCACAGACAAGTATAACTTAGGCAAAAATTGCTAAGAAACTTCAGCATTTTTTTTTTTGACACGTCAAGCCTCTGTATGGAGCGGGGGGAGAGCATCTGCTTTACCTGGCTATAAAGCCAGTCCTTTCTCCTTCTTTTAGGGAAAAAAAATGTAATGGAACATCACTCACCTCAGAGGATGCTTTAATTAATGTTTGGTTAAATTTAGAACAGACATTCTTATGTCCTTCTTTACATTTGCACATTTTGAATTTATCAATACATCACCCATACTATCTATGTGAAATCCATATTTGTTTACAGTATAGCTTTAGGCAATATTTTTCACAAATCATTTGAATTTCCCTGAAGAAAAATTCCTTTCGCTATGGATTTATGCTAAGTTTTTTACGAGTATAAATAAATATTCCTGGCCTGTAAGTTCTCTATTTGTGTGAGACAAACATTAGGTCTGCATAACTGTGAGCTGCTTTGAAGATATACCTCCTCACCAGAGGGGATCTGATTTCTTTGTCTCTCAAGAATATTGCATTTGGGAGCATACGGAGCCTTTATTTTCCCCATCTCTGTTTGGATTTGGAGGTCCTTTCTCCCCTCTTTGGCTCACTGTGTGGCAAGCAGGGCCTTGCTGGGAGAATTTTCCTGACTTTACACTCAGGAGTCTTGGGCTCACAGTTCTACACTACAGTGAACACGATGGTGATGGGTTAATGGTTGGAGATTATGATCTTGAAGGTCTTTTCCCACACTAATGGACTCGATGATTCTATTATTCTTCATTCTAAATGGCCTTCATGCAGTTCACAGTGCCACAATATTCTGCATTCCCTGTGTATCACAGGGAATATTCTGTATGCACATCTTATCCAACACACAACCCCCCACTCCTTCTGGTTCTCTGTAGGGGTTCCTCCTGAAGCAATACCATGGATGACAGGTTTGCTATCAGAGAGCTTTGAGTACCCTTCATCACTTTAAGAGGTTTATACACACTTTAACTGTACATAACTCTCATCTGCAGTAAGTGCTCGTTGAATGAACATGTCAGCATTGCGTGCAATGGGAATAAAATATTTATTTTGAGATCTGTAGAAGCTTCAGGAAGTCACTGTGAAGTTGAATCATATTTACTTTTATGTGCTAGGAAACCAGCACAATGCCTGGAATGATCCAAGAGTTCCACAGTGTGAGAGACAGGACTCAGTTGTGAAACTCCCCTCTCCCTGCAGGGAAGGTCTGATGGGGCATTACTGGCTCAACTGTGCTGATGTGAGAGGCAGCTGATGAGGTGTCATAAACCATCAGGGACCCCTGAAGCACCCCCAGACCCATTCCTGAAGCCTTCCACCAGAGGACTGCACGTGATCCAAAGGTGTTGCAGCAGATCCAGGCTCTGTTGCAAAGGACAGTGTAAAACTTTCCCCCCCCACACAGGGGAGGTACTTGGGTGCTCCCACCTAGCCTGAGTGTATTTTAACCCATCAGACTGTGTTTTGAGGGCTTCTTCCCTGACACCTGATGAATCAAGACAGATCAAGACCATCACTTCAACTAGCAGCAACAATCAAGTCTCGTCACAGATCCATGGGTGGTGGTTATGTATCTTTCTACTCTTATCCTCTCTTTCTCTTTCTTTTTTTTTTTCCTTATACATTTTCTCAAGTAATACTTTTATGCTTTCATATTGATATATTACTGTACATAAAAATAACCAAAATGGCTACATACCTGCTTTCCATTGCAACCAAATTGTTCTAAAATAAACCCAACATAAATATATATATATTTACAAACACCAATCATTAGGTGTTGTTTTACACTAATCTGCCCCAAAGGATCCATTACCAAGAACCTGTGTTGCTCTCACCTTCATGAGGGCAGGTCATAACACACAGTACATCAGAAAGTCTTCAGGAAGCACAGATCTCCTGCTTGCTACCACTTATTTAGTAAGTAACCCTGCAATGGCCCCCCTCCCTCAAAAGCATTTCTAGGGAATGAAACCCAACTCTCTACACTTCCTAAGAGTCCTCATGGGGACAAATCCTTTTATACAGAAGCATTAATTTCTTTTCGCCTTGAAAATCTAGGAAACAGCTCTTCAAGTCAGATCCTGGTTGCATTGCTGCTCTCAGGAGTCCAGTAGCTCAGGCACTTTCTACATTATCGAATGCACAAGCATTACAGCCCAGTAGGCTAAAGGACACCAAAATGTCTCCTTTTACCTTAGTATCTCAAGCAATTTAGCAAATGATTAATGAGCAGCTCAATCATCTCACCAGGGACCTCTGGGGACAAGGTGGCGAAGGAGAGCAGACAGCTAGGTGGTGGGTTAGGGGGTATTGCTGCTGCCTAAAGACAAGCCTATTCTACTCACTAACTGAAGCCTTGGGCTCCTTGTCTCCATGCATGGCATCATACAGAGGATTTGAACAGTTCCACTACTGAGACAATGTTACTTTCTCTCTTTTTTTTTTCTCTCTAAGTTTGCAATCAACAAAATGACCACAGCCATAGAATATGTTCAAAGGAGAGGTTGGTCAGAAAAGGGGAAAATATTCAAAATTCAAATCCTGGAACAACCATGCCCTTCCTCTCCAATGACAAAACCACCAAACTTAAAAGAGGCAAAGGAAAGGTCTGACCCAGCACCCCCAAAAAAAGACATTTCTGTCAGGTATGTAACTACATGCATCCTATAACCAGATCTTGTCCCAAGCAGAGCTGTGATGAGACTGATGACCTCATGACTCACTTTTTGCAAAACCCATCTAGCACAGACAAAGCCTAGCAGGTATAGAGCATTTTACTGTCATCATGAGAAGTTCATTCCTGGCTCACCCACCAGCAGTCAGAAGGAACACTATAAACTATAAAATGTGCACCTTGATAAATGAGACTTGTAGCTGGTGTATTATCCTAGCTTATTCTCTTCAACAGTTCTACATGTTAATGAGGACTCTAATTGGGCAAGCGAAAAATATTCTCACATCAAATATTCCCCTGCCTTTGTATAGCAAGACTGTTGTCCCTCACCAGTGCTACCTGCCTGTCTTGTTTGTCTGAACAAAAATTAGAGGAGCAAATGGAAGCAGAGTTCTGCTGAACTGTTACATCTTCAGGGCAGAATAGAAGAGACAGTAAAGTGCCTAGCACAAGAACTGCACAGAAGCCAGCACTGCCATATGGTAGAAAATTATGTTGAGTTTTTTTGGTATGGGGTTTTTTTTTTTCATTCTGAATAAGAAAAATGAAATCAAAATGTTAACATTGCACTAGGAAGATGTACATTTGTAATCAGCCCATTTAATTTCAAAGAAATGGACCCATTTTTTCAAGATATAGAAATATTTTTGTGATTTCATTCTCTCTGTTCTGTAAAATAAATGTTTTCACCACACAGCTCTTTAAATGAGTTTGCAATAATATAGCAATATTGAAAGAGAACAAGAATATTGAATAAGAACACTGAATATGTTGATATCCTAATTGGTATTCATTACAGAAATGAGTCATTCTCAGTGATGTGGCAACTGCTGCTTGGTTTACTTATTAACAGGTGGTACAGCAGCCAGTGGAATACAAGTTTGGAACTCATAATTCATGCAGGAAGTTTTTTATTAACTGTTCTTGTATTCGAATTGATAAAAAATACAAATATAATTCCAAAAAGTGCAGCAGGTAAGGCATTTTAATTTTAGTTGAAATTACCAAGGCAATCAACACACTTCAGTGAGCACTCTGAGTCTACAAGAGTCTTTTTTTTTCAGCAGAAATTATGTACAATTTATTACATGTTGCATCTTAGATAATGTTAAATTTCATGTGTAAATTTAAAGTGTAAGAAATAACAAATTTACTCAAATCCCACAGAATTTCTCTAGAATTTAGTGTTATAAAACAAACCCCTCTATCTGTACCAGGATATCTCAAAAAGGCACTACCTGCAAATGAGTCAAATACCCTTTTTGAAGATAATGAGCAGGACTTGAACTGTTTCTTGGGGCAGATTCCCCAGCTGTTCTTGAAGACCTAGTTAGGGGAAAAAAAATTATATGACTGTGAAAGTATATGGATACTTGGACATATATTCCTACCAGACTTTGGTATGAATACCAACGTCAATAAATTCAATAAAGACTTACTTGAGCATCATTCACATTGTTCACCACTTCACTGTTCTCATCCCTCTGTCTGTTCTTTCTACTTTCTTGTCTGTTTAACATCATTATAAACTGTGGACTTGTAGCACAATCCCATAAGTTTTTTCCAAGACTGCTTCTTGTGTTTCTTTCTACTTCTGATTTATCTATCTGCTAATAAATTCTCATATTGATGAAAGTTAAACAGACTCAAATTTACTATATGGGGTCAGATTCTCTTTGATGTAACTCCATTTCCCAGCCCAACTGAAAAGACTGTTTCTAATGAAAAAACTGATAGAATATTGTTTAAAAGAAGTCACTGTGAGAACAATTTTTTTCTGTACCATTTTTATGACCCAACTATCAGTGTAGAGATGGGTTTGTTGAGTTATCTAAATGTAAGGAAACAACAGGAAACTTCCACTGAATCTGCTGGTAACTAGGAAAACGTCATTAAAAGCGGTCCAAGTCATATTTAAAATCTTTTTCAAGGAGCTTTAGACCTAATTCTTCTTCAAATGATCCATCTAGGATTTCTCAGTTTCTTTTCTGTCTGCCATTTCTAAAGATCCTTTAGCAAGAAAATTTTCAAAAATAATGTTTTCTTTTTATGACGAGAGTCTTCCTTTAAAAAGAAACATCTGTCAGTAGTTTTGCAGTGTAATTGGGACTTGGAAACTACTGTCCTATGGCTGCTCCTTCCTGCTGCTCACTGGGTGACTTTACACAAGTCTCAGCATGTCTCTGTTACCTTAGCTACCCCTTTTTGTCCTCCCCTGCTAAACTGTGCTGTCATTGTGGCAAGGACTGTGACATACAATCCATGACTATGGTCCCTCACACAATGAGAACTTGATCACAGCTGGGGCCTAGAGACACTGTGGCAACACAAATAATAAAAGAGACCTTGAGTACAGGGGAGGAGCAGCAGGGCAAACTGACCTCACATTCTTGGAGAATTTATTATCATTTCCTACAAGAAATACAATAGAAATTGACTTAAAGAAGTGTCGGAATGTCTTTATCTCAATTCCAACCAGCACTTTCTAAGCACAGGTCTCTGGCTGATATACTAAGAAATTTCTGGCTTCACCCGCAATGAGTTCACTGGAAATGAAGGAAGAGCAAGTTCTGAATTTGCATGAAAGAAAGCATTTCCTCTAGACCACTATTCCACCTATGACAAGGAGGAATATCTGAAAACCAGTCCTCAGGGATGTTGGTTGGACACCTTAATGGTTGGACTCAATCACCTTCAAGGTCTTTTCGAACCATAGCAATTCTATGATTCCATGTTAATATTTCACCCACCTTGCCAAAGTCATTTGACAGTGTCAAAGCCAGCTGGAAGAGAGCTATTGGCAAGTGTTAGTGGGTCCCTTGCACAAGATTTCAGCTGTCCAAGTGGTCTCAAGAAGAGGAGGAAGATGTACAAAAATATGCATGCAACGAGTTGGCAGCAAGGCAGAAGGAACCTGAAGCCATGCTGACATCATCATTAGCAGCAAGGAAGAAACTTCCCATGATTACTGCTTTTCTAGGAAATATAAGATAATATTATGTACCTGAACCCTTACAAGACACAGGTCTCTTAGTGTACAAACTCACTGGAAGATGTTCAGTTTACACAGATTTCAAGATCAATTTCAACTGAAGCGAGAGGACTCATGTGACCAGTAGAACCCACAGCGCTAACACCACTGATGATATGTCCCTCTATATTATTTGAGTTGTCTTTTGACACATTTAGCTAATTTAGGTACTGAATGTCAGATTTATGAAGCAAGTGAACCCTGTGTTACAATTATTGTGCTCCGGTACATTAAAAAAAATTTAAAATGTTTTAGAACTTTGTAATGAAACAGATTTGGAAATAATCATTTTCCCTTGTCACTCTTTCCATTATTAGAAATGCTTCAAGTCCCTTTTTTTTTTTCTGCAAGTGAGTCACCTAAGCCATTTCTAAGCGCTGTAAAGTATCAGGAGAACAGCACCACCACAACAGACACGTGTTACAAAAAACAGGGAACCAGCTTTTCTGATGTGAACCCAAGATTCACGTGCAGTGAAGTACATGTGCTTCAACGTTTCTATTTCTGCACAAAACTATAGCAGTTTTGCACCCACGAGTATTTCAGCTTCATGAACCACAGGAGGATTACTTTTACAATTATAGACTCACATGTCCTAATGTGAATGCATTTTCCACCAAAATCAGAATTTATTTTGTTATAATTTGACTGCATAAACAATGATGATCTTTTTCTGAGCTAAAAGTAAAGGCTTTTCTCAGACATCTACAGACGTCTTTCAAAATTTCCAGCATTATACACTGGTATATGATATAAAGTAAGTATTTAAAAGCATGGAACAGTACATCAGTGTCTCACATATCAGTATTTCACTGCAACTATAAAGAGATAAGTATTTGCTTAAGGAACTCATACGATAGCTTTCCTAGCTGAAAGAATCATCTAAACCTAAGAAAATATAAATGAGTTTGCCTAGAGATAAGGCTTCTAATTTTATTGGCCATATATATGGAAAAACAGCCCAGCAACCCCGATAGTCACTGAATTTCAGGCCTTGCTTGTGACGCAGTGAACACAGGCAACTTCATTTCACACCTTTAGGTAATCGCGGTGCACTTAAAATATTTTTAAAACACTTCCGTATGTGTAACTGTTGGTAAACATATTTTTATTGAGAGGTCCCCCTTAAATTGAAAAGTAACAGCAACTTGTTTTCATTTAATTGACAGCAAGTTATCAGTGGCTTTAGATACACAATGGAAGATCTCCAATAATAAGACCTTTTAAAATAAGCTTTAGCAATCTGGAAAGAACAAGCTGAATCTGTCAGCATGTAAGCCTGTACTTCTCCAACTGTATGCAGTCCTATCTTAATATTCAGCTAGAATTCAGATTGCAAAGAAGGGATGTACATCCCATCTGTGAAAGAAAAAGCCTCCCAGAGATCTGGCCTTTCTTCTTTTCCCCATGGCGGAAGGGAAAAGACTCCTCTGTGTCTCCTGGGCCTTGCAGGCAGCCCAGCAAAGGTATTGCTGCCTGCATTCCCTCATGAGAAGGTGTGGGGGTTGGAAGAGCATTTCCTCCTGAGGGCATGCACACCACGTCCTCCCCACAAGGATATGTATCTCTCTGCACATGGATACATATGCTCTCTCCAGCATAATTCTCTCTCTCTCTGAACATGGTCCCTAAATAAGCAAAGCTAAACTTGAGAGCTCCCTTTCCAGAAAACAAATACACACTTTTGTGACGGAGCAGATAACTTTAATGGTTTTTCAGACGGGAGAATGGAGTTCAGTTTCTCAACACCAAAGAACAGAGCTTCCACCTATTGCACATCTCTTTCCCTCACTGCCCAAATAAAATGCGCACCTATTATCACAAAGGAGAGAAGAGGCAGAAGAGAGAGACCAGCCAGTACCTGCTCCTCCCAGAGATGGTTCTGACTCTTTGTCAAGGAATCCTTTTCTCTCACAAGGCTTGGAGAGGTTTCCTGGCCACAATCCTATTGCATCTTGGAGCAAAGCCACCAAGGACATCAGTTTCTCCTTCTCTGGCCATCTCCTCCATACAACCCTCCTGCCCAGGTTTCCAGGATGAACAAGGACCCAACTCACTCGGTCAGGCTGCTGAGCTGGACAGCATAAGCCCCAGCACTGCACACATCATGCCAGCACTGACCCACCACTGCCTGCTGCTCTCCTCTGAGCCGTGGCAGCCTCCCTTTTTCAACATAATTTGGTTTTAAGGTTATCTGTTCTATGCTGGCCAGTGAATCCAAACTGCATAAGCTACAAACCAGTTAGAACAGCTAGTTGGACTCCCAGGGACTACCTACAAGGAGTGACAATTACACAGCCTTCTGCACAATATGTAAAACCACAAGAATTATACGTTATAACCTAAAAAGAGGTACTGGAGGAGATCTGAAAGAGAACAGATATACCCATAGGTAGCAATCGCAGTTAGAATATTCTAGTTCCGTATTTTGGACAGTTTAAAAAAGTTTGGCAGCTCCTTGCTGAAATCAGAATAAACTAATTCAAATGTAATGGGAGCAACGACAGGAAGTTAATATATTGGATTCTCTGGTTTGGAAATGCAATCTTTGAGTGCATCACCTAAAATATCTCTCACAAATTTGAGTAACTATGCAAAAAACAGCTGAAAAACAAAGCCTAACTTAGTCACCAAGCCACAGCTTTTCAGCAGCCAGGAAAAGGCTTCTCTAAATTAGTCTTTTGTGTATATTTCAATGCAAGTTAGACACCCACATGCCAGTATGTGTGCAAGAGGAGGTGACAGCAGTAAAGGTAACATCAAATCAGCAATACTGTGAACCTTCATAAACCTTATGAGTTCTGTCACAGTAATACCAGGTGGAATAGGACTAATCCCAGCACTGGCTGAACAGTCCTGAGAGTCCTGCAGGTAATAGGATGAAGAACTACCGAGTACACGTATTTTAGCTGACTCATTCACCCAGGCAGCCCCTAAAATCATTGTGTTTCCTTCTTCCTTTGACACTAGGAAGACTTATAGGACATGTTTTCACAATAATGTTCAATCTTAAGGTGGCGGTGAATTGACTCTATTCAGGTACCATACTCTAATGTGATTCCTTCCTAAAATGTTAACAGCAGAAGGAGGGGTTAGAAAGCAGAGTCAGCAACATGATTTCAGGTGAGCACACATATATGCACCCTTAAAAAACCTTAGGAAAATTTTAAAAAACAGCTTTATCACCCTAGAGCAATATTGCACACACACAAGCATTGCTTTAAACTCCATCTGTCACTACTTACCGTCTCACACGCTGCTAGTGCTATCCGATACCTTGCATCTGAAATAAACTCTGGTATTTTTTCACTTCAAGAAAGATGCTAAGAAAGGGAACTCCATTTTTACACTGTGTTGTTATAGAAACAAACTTTTCTAACAGTGCCCTTTTCCACACTCCAGATCCCACTGCTGTTCCAAACAATAGAATAGAAATGATAATAAAACCCCCAGAAGTTTACTGTTCAACAGCCACCTCATTATCAGGTGTTTTGTTTTAATAATTTCCATTAGACTATGAGGAGAAAGCACTAAGCACTGGAGTTGCAAAATATCCCTGAATATCCCTTTTGTTTTTCTACCAGTAACAAAAGGTGTGCTATTGATCCAATTTTTTTTTATGGATTGCTAATTTACAGGCTGGTTTAATAGAAAGAACAGAATGTAACACAGAGTGGTGACAGGACCTTGTTTATCCATGATCTCCTGCACTGCTGCGATCTTGAATGGTGTATTATGGTGTTATTTAGGTTCCCTTGTGTGAAAATTACTCTGCCTAGAAATGCGGAACAGGCACACCAGCACGTTAACAATCCTTTCTCTCAGAGGCGATAAAGGCAATCTACAATCTGATGAGAACACTGTACCAAAGCATGTGATGGTCTGATCTGAGAAGCTGCTCAGTAAGTTCAAATGCCAGCAGGGAAAGGAAAGAGCCTAGCAACAAAGCAAGATGGGCAAATGACTTGTGGCATGTGGACAGTAAAGATGGGAGAACAGGAACTTTAGTCTGAACAGATCTTTAGCAAGGATATTAAGGAAACAGTCTCAAGGTCACATAAAACAAAAATGAAGAAAGGAGATTGAAGACAGCAGAAGCAGCACAGCATGGGACACCATATAATTGCAAGGTCTTCTAGACAAAGTCCTGTCCTCCTTCAAAGAAAAGTTAATTTTTTTCTATTATCCTGAACTTCTGTGTGGTGGAATAGTGATTTTGCCAATTCAAATCTCATCTCACCCACTCCCTTATTCTCCTGATGCAGGATGAATCGATCAGATACAGAGAAAATGTGCTCAGTGAGGAAGCAGAACCAGGCCACCTCCACTACCAGGATGGCACACGACCATTCCTAATCATCAGTATTTTTCTGAACTGACGTTTTATCTGAAGAACAGATTCTTGCCATTATCTATGCAAGTGCTCATTGGCTTAGGAATAACAATGCAGATACAAAAGAAGTTGTACATGTATTCCCACTAATTCTTGACTTCACATTGCAGTATTAATTCTGCTTTTAGTAAAGGAGAAGCTCCTGAATCCTGACCCTGAAAGGGAGGAATCTTATGTAAGGTAAATAGTTATTTGCAGGAACCTCACATTTACTTACCAATACCATATAAATGTGCTTTCTTTCACTATCCTACGTTGTTCTTTTCCATTAGAATCGGGGAAACACATATGTAGAACAGTCATTTTACTCAAAGATCAGTAGTCAGTTGGTATCTTTATCCAAGCTTAAAGTAAAAAGTGTTTCATAGCATCTGGACAAAAAATTGAAATGCTTCTAAAAAGCCAAGATCTGCTGCTGTTCTACTACTGAATGTATTCATGCTCCTTAAAATAGATATGATGCTCAGTTTTGGTTGGTGTCCACATCTCCCAGTCATTAGATACTGCTGTGAGAAGTCGGCATTTGTAGACATAGCGGGAGTTATAAATGCCTTTCCTAAAAAAATGTGTAATTTCTCTACAATTTTGATGCAGATCTTAAGACTGACAAGATCCAGGCACGCTCAAGATCACATGAATAGAGTAGTTTGAAAATAATTATCAAAACTAGTACATTGTGATAAGTGAGGAACTGTGTGTTTTAAGAAAAAAGAATAATTGCATGAAGAATTGTATATCAAAAGAGAGAAAGAATCAAAATAGGGAATGTAAGTCTTCTCACTGATTTCAATACACTTTGTATCAAGGTTTGATGCTCAGTTTTAATGGTCATCTTTACCTACATTGAAGCCTACCTTCCTCCAACAATAGTTTTACTGGATTTGGTGGAATTACCACAGAGGTATTTCATATTCTGAAAATTGGCTGCTGTTTGAGGTCTCCCATAAATCCTGACCTTTTTTCATCTTGTTAGCTTTCTTCTTAAGTTTGAAGGTGAACTCAAAAAGATTCCTTTCAGCTTATCATGACAGTAAGAGGAAGGACCAAACGCTATGCCAGAATCCAAGTTATATTGGCTTTGAACTTTAAACCTGTACCTATCATGAGTTTTATCAGATAGCTTTCTAGTAATCAATTGCCTTTCCTTCATTTCATTTTAACTGTCTTTTCTTATTGCCTTGTATTTATTTAAGATGGTCCTAGAAAGAGTTGCCTTTACAGTGCAAATGAAAAATTTACTCTGCCTTCAGTTCTGCATATTATCATATACTTAGGTCACTGTACTGATTAGAATTTAATTTTGTAGGGATTTAAATGCAACAAACTCACAGTTCATTGGATGAAAGCAGTTTTTCACTGTTCAAGCAAATACAGAATTAATTTCTAATATTTTACATAGAAAAAAAAAGAATGAAAAAATGCTCAGCTGTGTCATAGGTGCAATATACTGAAGGTTTGACAACATCAGGGCATGCTAGCACAAAGCATTTGGCATAGCCAATAAAACTGAGTGTGGAAATCTCATGACATTAAAATGTCAAATTTTATATTTTTATTGAGGTCTTTATTAAAAAAATAAAAAAACAACTTATGGAGCTAGACCAAAACTTTATAGTCACATCTTACAGAACATCCTCTTTACTGACAAACATCTGCTAGAGCAGAATTACTCTGAGCTATGCACAAAGCACACAGCCACATTTTGTCCATCTGCTATTCCTATACATCTGGGGGCTGATTAATCTCACCAAATACAAAAAGTCTGTCATGTAGCATCCACACTATTCACATTCCTCTAGGTGCTGCCAGGGCCTTCATCCCATCAGTTTTCTGTGACCACAGCGTGGTTTCCCAACTAATCAAACTAGAGGAGCAGATACAGCTCTTCTGGATTTTGGTATTAACATACAAAGGCAACAGGACTTCATTATCACAGATGGTTTGTTCGCTGTTTGTACAGACACTGAACCTGTTCCTTTGAACTGAAAAGCAGTTCTATTATCATCTTGAGAAGAAGCAAGCACACAATAAAGAAGAAACAGGTCAGTATGATCATTTGCTGGTCCTGTTGGTTGTTAGGAAAAGGAAAAAGAGAATTTGTAGACGACAAGGCATCAAAAGATGCAAGATAATCTGCTCGTTGATGCTGCATTATGTCTTTAGAGTTAGCTATCATGGCTGGTTGACTCTATTACCAACAAGTATTTTTTTTAGAACTTTGCAAAACCCTAAGAAAAAAAGAAAAAAAAATCAGACAACATGCTTTGTCTAATGATAGGATGCCAGATGGAAAAGAGCTATGATAACAAGCATCTCATAATCTCATTCTAAAGAACAAACCCTCTGTTGAATGCTTGTGCTCCTTAGTCAAATGGACTCTCATGAGTCAAACAGGCTCAGGAACAGCAACTGAATGTCATCAAAATTTTTTGTTCCAATTCTCATAGACAGATCATTTTTCAAAGTGTCTTAAAATAAATCTTTTATTTCTCAAGAAAGTTCTTGGCAGTAATTTGGGCTGATGATAAACAAGCCTCCACTAATTGTATTTAAAGACAGAAGAAAGATGTCTGCATACTGACTTAGTTATGCTTAAGCAGGATGAAGGAACAAAGCAATAAAAACACGACTACACTCTTTCTTTCTTACAAATGAGTTCCAAACAGTTTCTTTATATGAAGAAGCTTGTTGACCTTCTATATAGAAACTACTAGGTGAGTCAAATTTTAATTTTTTATGAAAGCCTCATCAACAATTTTGTTTCATTCCAGAAGAAGCTATTCTTAAACTGACTACATTCAACTTGAGAAGAAACACCACAAACCTATTTTTTCCTTGACACCTCATTACACTCACACTCAGAATGGCAATAATCAGCACTCTCCCTTCTCCTTCCACCTGGAAAGAATTAATTTATCTGCTGCTCTGTGGAGTTTTTACTGGCAAAAGAAACACGAATGACTAAACAGTCTTTAAGAGACCTTAAATACACAAGAACCACCTGCAGTAGAAGGAAAAAAGTGATGGACCATATGAAGAAATTCAGTTTAACTACAGGCTTGTTTGAAATCTCACCAATGTGAAGTATTCATAGGCATGAACATAGATTTATACTAAAATACGTGACTGTGAACTTGTTAAATCTCTAAAAAAGAAAGGAAGCTGACACTACATATGGCAAATGAAACGGTAAATGCAGAATAACCTTGTTTTCAAAAGCCAAATAAAAACAAACACTGGGGTTTTTTCACCTGAGCAAACAACTATGAGAACAAGACAGGGAAGTTCTATGATGAGGTAAATCAACAAAGGGTATCCCCAAATAGAACACAAGTTGTGAGTCCCTGTCCACAGAAATTTGAAGAAGTTGAAGGAACAGTCAGATGAGATTCAATGAGCACACTATTGCCCCTTTCAGACCAATAGCATATATAATTTATAATATATAATTTATATATAATTTATCCTGTATTTTATTTTAGTCTCACTTGTCACGATCGAGAAAGCTACAAAGTTTAGTCAACTTTGGCCTCTAGCCTATCACAAATAAAGCCTAGTTGAGATCTTGTGTCACTCCAGGAACCATGATAATACAGCTTAGCTTACAGTCCATCCACAGATATTGGCAAAATCTTAATCGAAAGGAAAAAATTTGCACTAACTTCCACTTCACAGTTACACAAAGTCCATCTGTAGTTTGCAACATGACTGCTTAAAATATTGTAGGAGTTTCATTCCCAGATTAATCTAGGACAGGCAAGCAAGGCCTTTGGTTATTCAGCAAATGGCCAAGTTTTGATGAAAATGTGTAACTAGAAAGAGGAAACATTTTCTGCAGAATTCAGAAGATGATATTCAGTGGATAAATAGATAGGGACATCTTCTACTTATCACCACAGCTGTCAATTTTAAAAACATGAAACACAAAAAATGACCAAGAGCATCAGAGAAGCCACATGAGGTAAAAGAAATCATGCTCATGTCTTTGCCAGCACACTTCTTTTACCGATGGCCTATTCTGCAGCAACTACCCTGCACTTCCACCTTTGCTCTGGGATCTAAGTTGACGCAGCAAAGCGGAAAGCTCACAAATTTCTGACACTTCTTCTGTACATCTTCTTTGAATACAATATCTTACATTCTGTATGCTTGAAACCAAGATTCAGGTAGGTTGCATGATTTATAGATATACAAAATTCAAGTCCTAATCTGGCCGTCAAATACTATTAAACAGTCTCTGAAGCAGAGCTCCTTTATATAAGACATTTAAAATTGAATGAGAGTTATCACTGGAGACCGTATTGTAGAACAAACTCGTGTCCTGATCAGGTTGGGAGGAAGGAAGAAAAAAAATTAATGTCCCAGTTAGCAAGAATACACAATGTTTTGCAGTGACAAATAAATTTGGCATTTCATGAACAAAAGTAAGAAATTCACAAGGGAATAGCAGAGAGGCAAAGAATCCAACAGTAGAGAGAAGGCAGTGGCTGTCACGCAAATTGTGTGAAGGGCACATAATACTCCAGTGGATTACAGTGTAATGTGTTTTGTTTCTGCTCAGCACATTTCACGTGCCCTTCCTGAAAACAAAAAAAGCACTGCTCAGTCAACCACTGGAAGCCAATGAAAACAGGCAAGAGTTGAATCCTGTCATCCGTGTAGAGATGCATTACAACATGACAAGCATCCACAAACAATGAATTTGTGATGCAAAAATAAATCATAATTCAAGGCCTGCCCCAGCATATTTCAGGTTAGAACTTGAAACTGTCAGAAAGACAGTTGTTCAAAATTTTTCAATGCAGAATAAAACCCCAGTTTTGAAATGGGGTCATAGGGGTAGACAAGGCTGAGATGATGTGCTGCTCAGCTGTAAGAAGCACCTTTCACCATAGTTTCAGAGATTTAATGGGCGTCAAGGACAAGGAGCACATGCAAGAAAAGGGATCTGTGAATGAAAATAGAAAGAACGAATAAAGGTTAGTTGTGACATTTCTCTCAGGTTAAGGCCTTATTCAAAAACAAAATAATGTGGTGTTGAACGAAACGTTCTAGGCTGAAAGACAGGTAAAATATTGGCTGTGATTTGCTGTGAAAGCATCATGCACAACCCTGCAGTCTCTTTTGATCTACGAAGAGCTCATCTCAAGGGAAATGACTTTCAAAAGAAAATCATAAAACATAAAAAACAGTTCCATAATTGCCCTTCTTATCCATATGAAAACACTATTGTCAGGAAAGACATGAAACACAAATTAAAAAGTTCTTCAACATTTTGCAGTCATTAACATTTGTTCTGATCAGAAATTAATATAAGCAAAAAATAAATTTATAATGGACACATATAAAAGAAGACTAGAAACAAATCCTTCCAATCTCCAACTAAACAGTATGGTCACTCTGGTACATCCAATTAAATTGAGAGTGAAGACTCACAAGAACTGTCTTCTCTGGAGTGACTACTGGTTTTTAAAGTATCCCATATTTAGTTCAGATGATATTTCTTAGTATTGATTACGTATTATTATATATATCAATAATAATTCTGTAAAGAACTCTTGAAGCAAGATACCAGGAAACATCCATTGCTTACAGATAAACACATAGGACTACAATGAAGCTCTGATCCCTAAACTTCATTTTTTCTGAAGAAAAGATTCTAAGAACATTATGTGTTTCTCTTGAGAATTGTGATTCAAGATCTTTCTGACTATGCCGGTTTGCCGTGAATGGGCAATTCAGACCACTTAAAGAAGTAACGTCAAAGATATCGGCAAAAGTGATTTTATTGAAATATTATGGTATAAAACTGAAACTTACCAACATTTCATGGCAAGTTTCACTCTGTTATGGTACTGCACAAAGGATACAATAATGATTCAAAAGTATTGAGGCAGAATCAAAGTTACCAAAACAAAGATCAAAGTTACCAAGACAAAATCTTAGTGCACTTTAGTACGAGGTTTTGCATGATGGCCGTCACCTACCAAAGAATTGTCTGGATCTTGGGGAACAACTCTGAGAGGCTTCCCAGCTCAAGGGGAGCTAAATGCCATGCAGCCAGGTTGTTCAGCAGGGAGAGCTTAAAGGTGGCTCCCTTAGTCTGTCATAGTTATGGGGATGAAGTGGTTGAATAGTCAAATTATATGCCATGGGAAAGGTATGCATGAGACTCCTCGCACCCACCACTTTCTTTGCCCCTTGATAAAGGAGTCTTGGAAAACCCACACTCTATTCATATGTTAATCACATGGCTGGTGTTCCAACCTCATGTGCACTGAGGCTCACTGGCTCGTTTTGCCTCTTTGTGGGTTTTGAGAGAACAGATGGGAACAAGAGGAATTGTTGGCCCGGTTAGGGCTCAGGCCTTTACTTCCTTTGGGGGATGAACCAAACCACCACTACTTTAGTTCAGGAGTCGAGTGCATCCACCACAGTTTCTAGGCTTATTCTTCCAATACATTCCAGACCAGGTACAAACCTCTCCCAGTTGAAGTCAGTAAGAGTTTTATTATTAAATTCAGGCATGCAAGAACCTGGATAAAATTATATGGGGAGGAATATTTACTAATTTTTTGTTTTATTTCTTGACTATTCCACCTGCCATCTGAAGTAAGTTATTCCTAACATTCAATAAAAAGGAAGATTCTTTAAGACTTCTTTCCACACCATTCTGCTGACAATGGAAGAAGTAATAAAGAGACCAGTTAACTCTCACAGAGACTGGAGTGCCACAGAGTGTAAAGTACTAAAAACCTGGGAGTATTTGTGTGTATGGGCAGGCAAGAGTGGGTTACACTAAGGAGGTTCAATGTTGAATGCCTATAAAAGTAACCTGTAGTGTAAAAAAGCAGTTGATTTTTCACAAACACTTTTTCTAGTAGATTATGAAAATACCCATTTCCCCAGAACTAAGTAAAAAAAGTAAAGTATAGCTGCATTTGAGCATGGGGAAATAGACTATATCTGTTGAAAACAATCATCATAACTAAATTCAGAAAGAATAATGGTCCTGTCCACTGCTGTAAGAGGATGCTCTGATGGCTCCAGAGTTAATGGCAAACATGTAATTATTGAACCAGTGTATATTTTAATATATATATATTAATAACTTCCTACAGAAAACCTTTTTACCCACAGGTAGAAAAATGTTGTGTCCATACTAGGTAAGACCACCTTACCTTCCCTTTGATCCAACTCACTGTTTCATTATCTGTAGAGAAAAATGACAGAGGGTCAGACCTGCTCTACTGGTGCAAGAATACTCTCCCTTCTTTTCTGATTTTCCTTTCACCATCCTCTTTTCTCCCTAATGTCTCTCTCCTTTGTTTTGTTTTGTTTTCTAAGGATTCATAGATCTTAAGGAAGATCCAAAAGAGTGAATGGAGATATACTCTTGTATTAAACAGTGTCCCTTTCCCTGATCCCAGAGAGCTTGCAATACAGCAGAGCTATGAAGGACTCACTTCAAGAAGGGCCATCTGTCACAAAGCAGTGACTCTGCTGCCTCCTGCCAAGAGCAGAAGATTGAAACCAAGCAGGAAACGACCTGGAAAAGCCACAAACCTGAGAGGGAATAAGGAACCATGAAGGTGCTCTTACATCATATGCCTGGCCAAGGGAACTCCAGCCCTCTTAGTGGCCCTGGTAAAACTGTACGCACACGGTGACAGGAATAGCAGCACACACAGTTGTTCAGCAAATGGTACCAAGAAACTGAAATAGCAACGCAAGGCAGCTGGGGAGGTTGTCTCCTTCAAAAAAAAAGACTCCTTTTGAAGGGTATTTTTGGTGGTAAAGAATGTTTTCGCCAACAGATTTCTGGCAGCCTTCAAAGCAAGACCGTGTAAGTAGGGCACGGGCTGAAGCATTCTTGTGTCCCAGTAACTCTCAACAGCTATAAGAGGCCCCTGGGCAACGGGCAACTGGGTCTAACATACAACAGATTGAGCCTTCAGAGCAACCTGACTACACCCCCCCTTACCTTTTCACCCATTAGCCTATCTATTATTGTCCCCATTTAGGCACATCCTTTTTTTTTCCTTTGAAATTATTCCTGTTTATGCCATCCCTTGCCTATGCTTTTTTTTGACAATTAAAAACTTTATTAAATCAGTACTATTTAAAAAAAATATTGACAAAACTTCCCTGAAAGGCATTGTTTAAGCAGTGTACTGCAATTGAAGACTGGAACACTGAAGAGTCAAGAAGCTAGTGAACCACTATTAAAAAATTGTCTGGGTTTCCAAAAGTGATTAGACCTAATTGTCTTTTCCATACCCACTTTTTTCCTTTTCCAGTTACTGATTGCAAAGTTACACTATGAAGGACAACAGAGTTCCTGCTTTAGTCCTTTTTTGTAAGAATACAAATAACACGGCTACCTAAAGGAACTCAAAAACACTGTAATGACCCTAAGGTGGGACTGCTTCACCCTTCCACTGGCAGTGTTGCACTTGACTGAAAGGGAAGAGTAGAAGGAAATACACTGAAATGCATGTCTTTGTTTTTACCATGTATTTTCCCTATCTATGTGCAATAACCTCTTGCTGTCTCCCATCTTGAACTTTGATTGTAAGTTCTCCATGGCAGGAACCATTTTCATTCCCTGCCCAGCACAATGGGGTGCTCTCCACGATGGTTCTAGTTCAAGAGCTACAGTATAGGATTTTTAGGATTTAGGACTGGTCGCTATAATCATGATCATGTTCAGAATGCTTACTATTTACTTGCAGATGCTTCTTCCTCCATGCTACTTGGTATGAAGCCTTCACTGCAGTGTCATGCAGGTGCTGGCATTGCATAACAGGGCACCTCTTCTGGGTAAGAGGCATGAGGAAGATGAAGGATAAAGGAGATGATTCACTTTCTAGTAGGTAGCAGTTAACCCACAGAGATCCTGTTCCCACCTATATGACTGCACATGGCTACCTGGAAATGTTAAAGAGTTTCAAGTCTCAGCCTAGTCTTGGGCTCAAACTTGGCATCTCCAAAGGGAAATCAGGACATGGACAGATGGGAAGAGAGGTAAGGCAGAGCCAAGGGTCCAGAGAGAGGGGAGATGCCAGTCAGGAAACAAAACCTTGGTTTAACCATATAAAAAGAATTCTGTAATGTTTCCATCTGTCTTCCTCCCTATTTTGTAATTTGTCCACATGAATCATTTCACCCAATATGGGGCAATACTGTACTCGGAGCTGAAGTCTGGTGTTCAGAGCTCCAGTGAAGAACCAAAGAAAAGAGCCAGGCATGTTGGTGACTTGGGCATTGCTTAGCAACAGTGGAAAGATCACCGCTTAATTCAGTTGCTGTTCCCTGAAAAACAAACAAACAAACAAAGAACCAGAAAAAAACAAACACCCATGCCACAGAAAGTCCACTTCTGGTGTTTACCTCTTTACTCTTTTCCTTCTAATTTCATGTATTTTGTTTTGTCCTCAGGCTTGTTCTGAAGTGAGTTTACTACACCTCTCCAAGTTGCAATCTAGTGCTGGTTCATTCTAGCTAGGGGCCAATATCTGGACAGTATGCATAATATTTTGTAGCACAGCCTATCAGAGTATTTAAGGCAATTTGAACTGGGGGAAAAAATTATTATGTCTTAAGACCATCTAGCCATTGCATGCCAGCCAGAAAAAAATCCAGACGTGCTCAGTGCTATGGAAAGGGACCTAGTTGGACCTAGAAAAAAGTCTGCCAAAAGAATGTGGGTGCAATCCTTTCTACCTCCTCCTTTTTACCAGTACAGATACAGCTACTGACACATTTCTTAAGCTCCTGCTGTCAGTTGTCATCTGGAGGAACGTCCCAATCCACTGACAGAGGGAGCTTAAGGAGACCAGTCTCCTAACTTAATCATCTGAATGAATTGCCTAAAGAGGAACACTGTGAATACTTCCTCCGTGTGACTAAACTCATGGAATTTATTCCAGTTAAAATGAACATGAGAAATCCAGACAGGATTGTGCACTGAGATGTAACCAGGACATTATCCACAAGAAGAGCTGAAAAAAACATGAGGTAGATTTACAGTATCTTTTCTTTATGTTGGGCATCATTAACTGTAAACTTCATGCAGCATTTTCCACTGTAGGATCTAAAAGTATTTACAAAATAAAACTTTGGGCACTTGGTGTCTGAAGATGGTATTGTTTTCTCTAGTGCATGGCAAGCCAAAGATCACAAAGCATATTTCAGGCTACACTGAGAGCGAGCCCTCCTGATTTCCAAAGCATACTGTTTGGGTATGAAGCCCATTTTATCCCTGATGAGCAAAACCAATGTGAAATGTGAAGCAAAATATATCATTTTCTCTCTAACAAAAGATTCACGAGTAAATGAAGAGCTTTTAACACACGGTCTTCAGAAGGAAAAGCAAACTTCCTGGTAATTTCCAATATTTTAAGCATCATATCTTGGCTCTACCAAGGTTATGTTTGGAGAATATGTCTAGCAAATTTCAACAGTCATTTTGGCAGTTCTGAAAATATTTGTGAAGAAGAGATTATTTTTTGTATCTTTTTTCCAAAAAGCCTCTGCACCACGTGGAATGGCAGTAATTCATTTAGCAGTAGTGATTAGACAAAGATGTGTTTAGTTTAAGATGAGCTGGGAGAAAGAAACAAAACAACACTGTAGTTCACTGAATGTAACAGCATATATAGTTTATATTTTACTGCAGGGAAATCTGTCAGCATAGTGACTTCACAAGTGTCACTGTTGGACCAAATCATGATGGTCACTTACCTCAAGAGTTTCTGGGAGCAGAGTAAGAAGGGCCAAGCAGAGGCAAGGCACTGAAAGAAAATTAAAGCACAACGGAATCATGAGAACATGACATGCTGGAAAAATCCAAATCTGATAGACAGTTATCAGAACCAGAAGAAGGTAGAGTTTTGCAGAGCTTGATGGAAAGACAGGAATAAAACTCTGAAACAAAAAAGTAAAAGGAAAAGGGACATTTCAGAAGAGTGCGAGTACTCTGAAACAGATGGTCCTTTCAAAGAGAAACAAGTCTAGGAAAAAAGAGGGTGAGCAGATGTTATTGATGCTTCATCTGAATGATCGCTATTACTAAATTCTTCACCAAAACTAGGATTGATGGGAAAAATTACATCATCATCAAGGAAAGGAATGCGTCATTACCAGAGCGCACTCACATGTCTAGACATGCACTTGGGTAGCCAGAGCCAAATACAATTTTGGAAGTCAGATGGAATTCAGAGGAGTCAAAATAAGTGAAACAGGAGCAGCCATATGAAAGCAGATAGTTCGAGATGCTGCTGGACAGAACTGACTCCTGCGTCAATGTCACTGCAAGAGCGGAGCTGTGGGGATGCAGAAAGTGACAAATTAGAACACTTCTCTGCACGTAGATTTTTTAAAATTTCTGATGCTTCATTTCCAGTGAGAATAGTAAGTCTTAAGCACATAGTTGGGATTCACTGTAAGGAGTTTTCAAGAAAAGGAGACATTTTAGTCTGCTTCATTTCAAACTGCGAAACACACAGTGAAATTTTTATTCTGCCAGGGCCTAGACACTGAGAATTCCCTCCCCCTTTATTTCATTTTTCAGGGTTCTTCTCTCCTCAGATTCTTCCCTTCCGAAGGCACAACTACTCCGAAAGCTTTAGTGACTGATTCAGCACTGAATTAGCTACTACTGAAAGTTCAACATGAAGTGTTCTTGAAGTGACAAACACAAGTGGGACTGTCAGAAACTGTCACACCTGGAACTCCCCTACTCTTTTTAAGCTTAATGAGTTTCACTATCCCAAAGGAATTACTGACTGAACTCCCTGACCTCCATTCTTTACTCTCCTTCTGGCCATGACGAGCAGCATGTGAAGCATACACAGACTCTCGGTCCATTCAATTCCTTAGGAAGAAGAGCCATCTTAGTAGAATCAGCTTCCTTTTTCTGTGATTTTGGTCCAACTATGAGCAGAGCAAAGCATATGCCCTGTAATTCCAGTTCTCTGCAACAAGCCTCTTATCTCTTTAGTGAGGATTCAATTGGTTAAAGCAGAAAGTATATTTTATTCTTCCAGAAAATCAATTAGTTGGTCCCTGAAACCAACACACTTCTCATATTATTCTGTTAATTAAGGAAAAATTTCAATATGACTCCAAAAGGTACACAATAGTTTCCACCCACGCTAGAATTTTTTCACTAGCTGTGTTCATTTTTTGTTAATTTGAATCCTGCTCATAGAGGGCAAGAATTGCTAGGGCTCTTGGGAAATAACAACTACAGGCCTGGCTGGATTTTTTTCGGCTGTAACAGGATTCCGTTCTTTATTCCCAGAGCCTGATCTCCAGAATGTGTCACCCATAGCGGCTCTCTTTACTTGCCAAACATCTTTGCTGCAGGACCAGGACATCACCTTGTGACTAAGCATTATTCAGACCTTCCCTCCAAATTCCCACTACTCTGTAGCAGAAGGATCTGCAAAGAACAGCTAGGCAGCAGCCCTGCTGAGAAAGGTCACTCTACCGAACCTCAAGTCACATCACATGACTGGTCTCAGTGCCATCGTCCTGCGGCAGAGGAAAGCAGACACCAGTGCCTGGTAAGAACAGGTGAGTATAGCAGAGGGCCACACCCCTTTGAGCATGTTGTTAGCAGTCATATCACTGTATCAATTGAACTAATATTTTTTAAGAGACAAATGAGTATTTTTACAGCTATTGTTCAAAACAGGATGCAAAGCAGTATAAATGTGGGTTAAAAAGCCCTCTCAGACTCTGCTTCTGGTTGCGTTGGAACATTAACACTTGCCTCTCTGGGATCAAATTGCTCCCAGACAATTTCCCAGTCTTGTGGGATATTTACAAGGACTGTTACATTCTCTTTCTTGAAAACATCAGAAACAGAATAAATTATTAAAAGTACTTTCAGAAGTGTCTTAACCCAGATAAAGACACTGGGAGCTTCACAATGGCCTTCAAATAAGGGCGGGATTTCATTCATTTCCTTTTCATTCTTTATTTAGATGGGGTGTGGAAGAGGAAATCAGCAGTCAGCTAAGAAACTTGAATTATCAAAACATATAAAGTTGTCTGTCTCTACTATAGGGAACCTTGGCTCTTGTAGTCTGCTTATATGGAGGCTTTTTCTGCTTGAAATGGAAGATGGGGGACAGAAAAAAACTGCAGCCTCTCAGTCAAATACAGAGGCTTTCTGGGTGGTTTCCTCAGGTGTGTCATTTAAGTTTCAAGATGAAAATTATGTTAAACTTCTGCACATTTCTTCAGAACCTTTATTTTTAGATATAAGTGATTGGTATAAAATTTACTTTGGATGATAAACACACAGTAAGAAAGAGCAGCCCAGGCAAAGAGTTCTAAGAAAGGGAAATGCAACAACTGTGAGACAATAAGTTATGCATCCTCCCAGATGATCTTCCGTCCTTTCCACATACGCACACAAAGACAACACAACTCACAAAAATGTAGCACTTCCATGACTGTACACATCAGTCTCTTCGAA
>VZTA01002541.1:6449-27240 GCA_013398855.1 Mohoua ochrocephala
CTCCCGACCGCCCCAGTCGGTGCCCCGAAGCGCCGGCCGTCCCTCACCCTCGGGACAAACAGCGGATCCATCTCTGAGGGCGCCCGGGGGGAAGGTGGCCAGCCCAGCCGCACCCTGCCCGCACTCCCTGTGCTCGATGCCATGTTATGTGAGCAGAGTGGGAAACTCTTCCCTCGCCCCTGGGGGCTGGGATGGTTGAGAGAGAGGGTGGACATTGGACACGCAGAGATGAAAGTGGAAGTTGGGCTTGCAGACTTGGGAGACTAGGCTTGGAAATCAACACAGAGATCTGACAGGAGGGAGAGTAAGTACCCCGTGGGCTAAGGAAAAGCACGACGTGGTGGAAGGAAGAGCCATGTGGGAGGATTAGCCTGAAGGAGTTGGGGGGGGCAGAAGGGAGATGGTAGATAGTGGTGATGAGAAAAAAACTGATGAGGATGCGAATGCTTGAATAAGGACAGGTGAGAACCAACAGTGTGGGGAGGCTCAGGGCCACTGAGAGCAAGGTAAGAAGCAGCATCAAAAGGCCCAGCATAAAAGTAACTGCCAGTAAGTCAAGCAGAACTGTGAATGGTGCTTGAGGTCAAATGTCCTATCACTGAGCAGATAGGTTCTCGGGGAGCATCATACACCCTGTGTGTGAAACGAGGCCACCTCTGTTTTGGGAGAGAAGAAGTGCAGTCACCAAAAGGAGACCTGGCATCAGTGAACACATGTCATTCAGACCTTCCCACTCTGCAAGGCCAGTGGCCTCGTGTCCATGAATATTCTCACTGAAAAGATCCCTGGCAGGCTCAAACCCGTCCAGGCGTCACAGCCATCGTGGTGGCAGGGGCAGCTCTTCCCATTAAGAAAAGCAGTGGCATGCCAAGAAGAGCATGCAAGATGAAGGACAGTGCTCAGCCTTCTCCAGCTTCCTCTGGGCCAAGGCTGGTGTAAAACAGGGTCGCTGAGCAGCAGTTTTGCTGGCATGAGACATTTGGCCATCTGGTTGTTGGGACAAGGAGGCAGCAAGCTGGGTCTGCCTGTGAGGAGACTTCACTTCAAGCTCTGAAGTGGCTATGGGGATGATCCTGTCTGCAAGTCAACAACAGCAGGAACTGGGCTGTGTCTCCTTAGGTGAAGGGAGGATCATTTGGAGGAGGAGGAAGCTGGAAAACCTTGTTAACAAAACTCTCCCAGCTGGTCATTTGTAGGGAAGCTAGGAAGGGGAGCTAGGAACAGCTTGGAAAGGTAATACAATGTGAGCACACACACAAAGAAAGTTGTTTAAAAAAAAATTAAACAGGTCCGGGCATGTATTTTTCCAAGTAGGCAGGCATTCTTTATAGGGAACAACAGGAGTGTGGTTTAGCAAGTAATTTTCAACAGCAGCATTTTGTTTGCTCTGATAAAAAGGCTCTGATCTCTCTATCACGTTGCTTGCCTCCAGTGCTGCGTGTTCACCTCTTGCTGTTACCTCCTCCCACACACTCCTATTGATCATCGCATCCAGCAAAGGTCTCATTTGTAATTGCTGGTCAGAGCAGAGATCCTCTGCCTGTTTGTGTGGATCCTCCTGTTTCATTTAGCCACAGGGAAGGCTAAGATTTCAGATGTCACGCTGGCGGTAAACCACTCATAGCAAAGCCCAAGCTTTGCTCCAGGCAGGAGCAAAAACACAACCATGTGCAGTACTGAAAATGATGGGTGTGCGCCAAAACAAAGTTTCTTTAGAACAGAGAAACAACCCAGGCTATGAAAAATGCAACACTTCATACGGAGAGGCAGATATATGGCCTATTCAACTTTAAAAGCAGCATCTGTGAAGCCTGACCAAAAATTCAAACCATATTTTATAGTATGAGGATTACTCATGCAGTGTTGAACACACCAGAGATGCTCAGAAAACATCACTGTTTTCTTTCCAACTTGCACTTCCAGTAAAAAGCTGAATTTAATGTTAGCTACTCCAGTAAAAATATTGTTGAATGTGGAGGCAATTACAAATTTCTGTTTCCAAAAGTCATCCTATCTGTCTGGCTACAGACACCAGTAGAACTGTGTGAGTTTCTGTGCCTGTTACTGTCTGTATCACACCGTCTCTGCAGACACCACCGTCTCTTGTTCTCCATTCACCCAGTCTTGTACACTATGTCTCCAGCACTAGGGGATAAAAAATCAGCAGGATTAATATCAGCAGGATAGCTGAATATTAAGTAAGGGTGTCAGAAGCTACCAGGGGAAGGAACACAAAAAGAGTCAAGACATAAAACCACAAAATCGCTGTTTACAATTACAAAAGGGCAGGTACTTTCAAACAGCATCAGTAGCCAGTCATAAGACAGCTGGCTATGGAATGATGAGCCTGTGGCACTTAAGAGCTCAGCTCTGGATAATCTGCATGAAATTCCATCAGACCTTGGGGACAGACAGCTCTGTTGCACCTAAGGACTTCTCAAAGCTAACTTTCTCCATGCAAATGTTACTGCAGGCAAGGTACAAACAGAACACTACCAATGTGCATTAGCAGCTGTATATCAAATGAATAATTCTGAAAGTCATACATGCTTTTCACAATCACATTCTTCCACCATGATCAATTAATTAAGTGAACTTCTAAAAGCAGGAAAATGATGGAGGTCTATGTTGATGCTGGGGAACAGTTCTGAAGCATTTACGTGTGTTCTAGATTTGGCTTGACATAGAGTTGGATGGATTTTAGCCCTACTGGACTGCAGAGATTAGTGTCAAGCATTTGAACAAGTGCCTCTCCTGAATCAGAGACATGAAAACGGACATCTGGCTTTAAGTGGATGCTTTAAGGCTTTGCAGAAAAACACTGGGCTTTTTATAAGTGCCTTGTTAAATTGCCTTAATTTATAAACCACAGTTAAAAAAATAATATACCATCAATGGTTTTCTGAATCAAGACATTTCTTTGGCTGAAACCTCGAGCAGCAAGGAGAATCTAAGATAAATCAGAGTTCTGCCACATCTGAAGTAATGAGTCCAGAGGCATACTTGAAAGATAACATCTATTTCAGCAGGAGATAGCAATCTATCTTGATGAGTAATAGTTTGGAAAAAAGCCATTTAAAGAAAAGATGGGTTCTCAGAACAACAGTACATATACCAATGCCCACACAAACACTGAGGCTACAAACTCCCCATTAAACTAACCCCATATGGGTGGAAGAATGGTGGGAACAGGTCCCCAGTGGCTTCTCCATTTCTGCAGGCAGAGCTATCTCAGAGGCTGCGCACTACCCACATCTCATTTCAGCCCTGGAAGCAGACTCATAATGATTGTGTTCCAGAGGCTCTACCTTGATGTTTGTCAAAGAAACTGCCACCAACTTTGATTGAAGACCAAATTGTGGCTCCCAGGTTCCCAGCACCTTCCTAGCTGCCATGAAAATAAAAAGGAAAATGGCAATGGGTACATTTTTACGATCCATCCTGAATTCACCATGTCAGCCCAGGTAATTTGAGAAGGAAACCCGTGGTTACTGAGAAGCTTAGCCCACCTCATTCACAGCTTCCCACTTCCTTCTGTAGAGGTGTTTGAAAACACCCTCAAGGCCACAGTACTGACTCTTTTAAACTCCTTGTAGTCAAACATTAACCTCTTAAGTAGACCATGTCTAACTACCACCGAGAAACAGAACTAGGTAACCTCTTGGCCTTCCCTCTTCTCAGGGGCAGGAGGGAGGCACACAGCTCAGAACAGCTATGCCCAAGGCAAGACTAGATGGTCCCCAGGAAGTCTAGAGCACCACGTGTGATGTCCTGGTCCACCACAGTTTGCGTGCTTGATATGGCACAGCCGTTTCCCTTGTTCCTCAACCTCCATCTGAAAAACCAGTGCCATCCCAAGCACCACCATTTCCAGTACGGAAACAGATCAGTGGTTGTGAACTGCTTCAATACTACACTGAAGAAGTTATGGGTACCAGAGAAGAGTAGGAGAAGTCTTGAAATAGTCACCCACAGCTTTTACATTGCCTCTGCCATCAGGAATATCACACCCTTACAGCGGCAGCTACCTTTAATTTAGGTTTATTTAAAATTTCCTTTCATTTCAAAAGAGGTCCCACTGGTAACACAATGCCAATGAAAACTGAAAACTACTGTTGTAATGGCATCCATGTTAAACCTAAAAGGTAGCTGCTACTGCAAAAGCATGAAACTCCTGGTGGCAGACACAATGCAAGAGCTCTGGGTGATTATTTCGAGACAGCATGAATACATCTACCATCATCAAATGAGGTACAAGCATGGGGTCCAACTCCTCACTCCTGCTGGCTCCACAGAAAACAATGTTTTTCAGCAAACCTCTGGGCAGCAAGAGACCATCTCAGTGATCAGAACACCATCATACAGGAGGGGCACTGTGTACAGTCAGTGCCCCATACCGAATGCATCACGGCAATATGCAAAAGCTTTTCCCAAATAGCTGTGCAGTGGAGGAGTGATAACCACCAGTGACTCTCTGAACTGCTGTTCTGCACTGAAGATCCTGCTCAGTAGCGACCGCTAAGCAGATCATGCTGATAATATGCTAAGCCTGTGATGATTAATTTCATTTGCCTAACATGTTTCCAAAGCTAAGTATTATTAAGGCAGAACACTCCTATTTAATCAGAGATGTGTTTTGACTTTGCTTGCACACATATTCAGAGGGAGAGATTTTGACAAATGTAAAGAACTATCTTTTCAGATGTAAGAAGCAACAGTTACCCTGCTCAGAAGCATCTTTCCAAACATACCTGCTTCTATCATCTGTATCCCAGGATTATCTGCTACTGTCTCCAATGTGGCATGATTTAAAAAATTACCAGTGTAATTGAGAGAATATATTCAAAATAAAAATACTATTCAGAAGAGATCAGACTTCTTAGCAGAAACAGGCAGTAGTCCTTATGGCTTTGGGAGTGACAGACGGGTGAAAGTGACCCCCATAATTAAGAAGAGAAGGACAAGGGCCTGAACAGATTGTTCAACTGGAGTAGGAGAAAATACAGTGTGTTTCTTCTTATTGGAAGCCACTAACAGCACACCAGGACCTGGAACTCTTTTTCTCCCTGTTTATATTTTATATATATATTTATATATTTTATAAATCTGTATTTAAAAGTAGGGTATTTTAAAAGGCATTTCAGAAGCCTACTAACCATAAATAATTTCACTTGACTTTCAGGATCAAGAAATCTTGCGTCTAGGCCAGACATGTTCACAAATGTGTGTAGCGAGACAAGAACAAGTGGCACAAAAGCACAGCTCTGTGCCTAGTTGGCAGCATTTTAAACTACTATTCTCTGCTAAATATTCAATATACTAAGAACATGCATGTAAGCATGAGCGTGCAGACCTACAGAAGTAATCTTTCTAGTGGTGTAGAACACACCAGGCTTTGGACACATTTCACCTCAGTAAAAAGAGAGGGAAAATTGCTCTTTTAACGCAATACAGAAGTGTGCTAGAGACCACACAGCTCAACATATGCTAGGCTGTCTGTTTTCTACACTGAAGATCCCCATTCCAAAGAACTATTTAATTTTCTCTTTTGCATCTGTCTGAGACACAACTGGGAAGACTGGTAGATAGCAGACCTTCAATCCTCCTCCTGGATCCAAGGGGAATTCCTCTCCACACCAGCCTAGGAAGATTACAGCCAGCACCCTACCCAGGGTGATCACTCCTCTTGGCAGTCTTTCCTCTCCCCAGAGGCCCACCCAGGACAGGACCTCTATCCACGTACACTGGCTCTTCTCGGATTTGACTCTCAGTTAAGAACATTTCTGGCAATGGCTATCTGGGCACCTGTAGAGCAAAGCTGGATAAAATCACCCTCCTATTCCCAGCTAGAACAGTATTTAGTTTCTACAAGGTGCAATGTTTCTGAAGAGAACAAATTAAAAGACAGACCCTGAATTCTTGAAAAACTTTACACTCCAACAAGCTACCCTAAATAAATCAGAATAACCAAAGCACTCCAGCATCGCAAAACTCCTTAAGTCAGTGGATTTCAGGCTTCTGCTCTGAGTGAAGCATCGATCCTTGTGGAGAGAACACTCTGTCTTTGTGGAACCAAAATTACCAGAAGGACCACATGCCAAGATGTCTAAACACCTTTGCAGCCAATCCCTGCCCTCACACATGCTCTCAGCAACCTGCTGATTTCACAGGTAACAGCACACACTTCCGTCTCTTCCAGAAAACATTATGCATCCATCAGGTTCAATAGCTGTTTTGACTTCAGGGAACCACACAGAAGAGCAATGTTTTTTGGATGAAAGCCAGAGACAGAACCAGATGACAAGAACTGCATGAAACCTGCAATTTCACGCTGTATTGAAGTTCCTGCCTGCCCTTACAGAACTTCTCTTTCACAAAAATTATTTAGCAGCAAATGTGAGTTTTTCTTTGTTGGACTGCAAAAATATTTTGCATTTATAGGAGACATACAAAAAATAATTAAAAGAAACAAAGGAGCTGATAAGCACCAAAGATGTAGCTTACTTTACACATTTATTTATATAAGACAGTATCAACAGTTTCTTGTCAAACATGAAGTATAACACTAGAACCTGCAATTTATTCATGCAATGCAGTTATATAAGCACTTAAGTGACTAATCTCAAATCACTATCAAAAAACTGAAGCACCGTGTGACAATTACAGTCAGTGAAAATAATGATGAAAGTTTCATTAAAAATAGCATCTTACAAATCTTTATTTTTAATCACCGCAATACTGTAGTTAGTGTGCTGCCCAGCCCCAAGTGAAATATACAGAGGTAATTCTGATGACCCTATGTTTAAGTTTACATCCTGAAAACTCCAAATTCTGTCTTCTTCGTGGGTGCATTTAGTGCTGCGCTGAGACTGAGGCCCAAAACCAGTCTCGTGTCAGCTGGATCAATAATTCCATCATCCCATAACCTAGAGAAAAACCAAAAACATAACAAACCAAAACTTTTAATAATTAAAGGAAATCAACATATACAGCTGGTATACTTTCAAACCCATGAAAGTGGAAATGGTTTATATTAAAGGAGGAGGAGTAAAACAGCTAAATTACACTTAAAACAATGGAGTCAATTCACATTGTTCATCAGTGCAACAGACTGGTGTGCATTACTCCATGGAATTTGTCTTCTAGAACAAAGTATACATTTTAGATAAGTGAAGAACGTGAGACCTACATATTTTAAATAGATTCTTCATACTTAATCTCAATCATCTCCTTAAAGAAAAAAGCCCTTTTTGCTTGTTAATGTTCACGTGTAGAATGACCATCTGTCAATGACCTACCTTCTTCTATTAAGAATGTTTGCACCTTAGGGATTATGCCACATCATTATTTACACTATTCAGGTTAATTCAACTGCCAGACGAGGATGAGTTTATTCTTTCATCATTAAAAAGCCAGAATAAATTTCAAGTATTTTCAGAATTTCTGTGGTGGGTTGACCTTTGTTGGATTCCAGGTGCCCACTGGGCCGCTCTATCACTTCCCCTTCTTGGCTGGACAGAGGAGAGAAAGTAAGATGGAAAAGAACCCCTAGGTTGAGATAAGGCAGTTTACAAAAGCATAAGTGAAAGTCTGCATGTGCACAAAGAGAAAAAAAACCTAACAACTTTACTCTCTACTTCCCACCAGCAAGCGATGTCCGGCCGCTTCCCAGGAAGCAGGGCTTCGGCATGTGTGGCATTTGCTCAGGAAAGCAAACACTGTAAATAACCAATGTTCCACCTTCCTCCTCCTTTCCTTGGCTTTCGGAGCTGAGCTGAAGTCGCAGGCTACGGAATATCCCTTTGGTTAATTTGTGTCAGCAGGCCTAGTTGTGTCCCCTCCCAGGATCCTGCCCACCCCAGAATACTCCTGGGGGGAAAATGTTGGAGAGAGAGGCTTTCCAGCTACTAATGCAAAGCACAGCACTGCGAGGGCTGCTGTGGGAAAATGAACTCCACCTCTGCAAGACCAAATACAATTTCTTTCATTTATTTTACCATTAAGTCCATTTCTAAACAACTGGAAGATACTATCCTCCTTAACCCAGGCCCGAAGGCAATTAAATTATAAATGAGCAGTTGTCAAATTCCCAGGCCCCCAAAATCGCCAACACCTGTAAACAGTCTCTTCAGTATTATCCAAAAATTAAGGTCTTTGTGGCATCAGTTCTCAATGACAGCTCCATCCTACCTAAATTAAAATCTATGTTGAAATTCCCAGCAGGCCATGAAACTGTAAATATCGTTATTTCCCCAGCAAGATATTTAAGCAAGATACCACAGTGCCCATTGAAACCCAGTCTCACTTAAACAAACACATACTTTAATCATGATCTGCAGAACATATGCATAGTATCTTTGGTTAAGGCAGGGATGCTCCTCCTCCATCCCATCTTTCCCTAGAAAGACTTTATTTTGCATTCTTTGTGAACTTACTTAAGTGTTGGCTAATGCTTAATTCCTTGTCTGTGGAAAGTTTAAAAATATGAGAAGCAGTCACGAATAGGGTGCCAAGACTGACTCTACCAAGAGAAGGCACAGCCTTTCCTTTCTAACTGAAGTTCCACCGGCAAATTTTATAGAGTTTGGAGATTATTTAGCAAAATCTATTAGACAGGAAACAATATATTTTGCACTTTCAGTCCTAAACGTGCCAACCTAACCCCCAAGAGGACTGCAAACTGTACTTAAATACATGCTGATAAGCTCGAGGTAGCAGCAGCCACTTCTGAGTGTTTTCCATATTTGCTTTATTTTGCCATTTGCTGTGAAAGTAATATTCATCAAATCAGATAAAAATACTAAGAGACTATGAATGTATGCTTTTTATTTTTCAACGTGTATCTATCCCAAGAGGCACAAAATGGAATTGCAGTAGAAGACACCTTTAACAACATCAGGCACGAGGGTTCAGACTCAGCTCCAGGAGCATGTTTTCCAACTACTAGATAGAGAAGAAAAAGGATACCCAGTTCAGAAAGAATGCTACACTATAAACACATCTTATCATGGTGCAGCTTCCCAAGCAGGAGACTGTTACACTAAATGGGGCACAAGAGCAAAACTGAAGTAAAGAAGAAGAAAGGGTTTGGAGAAGGGAAGACTTTGCTGCTAACTGGGCAAAATCAGGCTCTTTCTTTCTTGGGAGTGAAAATCAAATTTTGATTTAAGAAGTCTTGCACCACAGTAGTTGTGGCACTCACTGACCCAGCTGCCAGGTCCCAGCCAGCAGAGAAAGAAGTCTGGAAAAATGACAGAATAGTAGAATGGTTTGGGTTGGAAGGGGTCTTAAAGATCATCTAGTTCTAATCCCCCCGCCATGGGCAGGGACACCTTCCACTAGACCAGAGGTTTCTAGAGCTCTGAGTTGCTCAGAGTTCCATTCAACCTGGCCTTGAACACTTCCAGGGATGGGGCATCCACAGCTTCTCTGGGCAACTTGTTCCAGTGCCTCTCCACCCTTGCAGTAAAGAATTTCCTCAAATGTAAAAAGGAGAAAAACTTCTGGCATGGCAAAAATCCCCGTTATAAACCCAAAATACGAATATAAGAAAACTGTAGATCTATCTAATTTCTTCTCAGTTTAGGATTCTCAGTCAGTACATCCCTTCTTGTGGGCTAGTAACCCAAGCATTGGAATATTCTAACAGCCACACTCGTACCTGCAGGGAAGCAGTACTAACAGCAAATTCTGTTTCAGATGACACAAGAGCTGTCTGTATCATCACTTGGATACATGGTCCAAGCTCCTGCTGTCTGACTCCTGGGAGTAACTGCTTTCCTAAGTGTATCTTTAAATTTTAAGTAGTAACTCAATTTTAAGTAGTAACTCATTAAAATATTTGGACTCATTTGGGCAATACTCCATTGAAAAGAATCACTGCTTCTTACCATACAAAAGCAAAAGCAACTGGAAGCTTTTTTTGTTCAAAATAGCCAAAGAACAGTGTAATTTGGTTTTATAGAGACTTACAAAAGAGATGTTTGAATTTGCTTGATTTTTCCTAAGACAGTGGTTGTAGCTGTTGATATAATCTAGCATGACAGAATGGCCAAGACAGTATTTCCTACACTTCCAACTTCATAGAGTGTCCATTACTAAAGTTTAATGCATATGCTTTTTTTTTCTTTCCCCTTGTATTTATATTTTGGTTTAGTTATGATGAATATAGTCAGATTAATCTGCCAAAGGAATGGAGAAGATCCTCCTTAATAGTAAAAATAAAAGTAGTTTTGTGAGGTCAAATAAAGCCCAATGCTTCTGTTTTCTTAAGACTGAAAAAAATCCCGACTTTATGAACAATCTCAAATACAGTAATATCTATTTTTAAGCAAATTTTGGTTTTTTGAGTGCTACAGGTTTGTTTGCTCTGCATATAAACTTTTTCCCCCCCAATAAATACCTGCAATTAACTTTTTTATTTATGAAACACATTGAAACAGAATGAGGGAATTCATAATACTTAAAATGTTCAACACATCTGCTAAGGGCCTGGAAAGGGCAGGGATGAACTGACTCCAAAAGAATCATCGACTTAGTGCAGTATCGTCCAACCTGCAACTTCATAGTGATTACTGCTGTAATAAACACTTCCAAACATAAAGCACATTTTAATGGCAGATTTGGGGTTTTTTTTCTTTTTTTCTAACAACACAATTTACTTATATTGACAACCGTAGAGATCTGATGTTGCGTGGAAGTCAAGCTGCTTCCGTATGGTCACCCCTGGCTTCTGCTTCTCTTTGTTTAAAGAAAACTGCATTCTCTACTGGGATGTAGCATTAATAATTAAACCATCTATTAAAACCCCATTGGTGGAACATGAGTCACCCTACACTCATAAAATATCTGTAACTGAGATAGTGTGAGTAAAAGAAATGAAGTCGCCTAAAGTAAAATGCTTGTGCAATTTGTTAAGATGCAAACCATTGAAATCTTTTAAGAGACCTGTGAACAGATTAATATAACTCATTAAAAAGGGTGCTGCCTAATGACTGCCATTAATTAAGACTGCTCATTGTGAAAGGTTCTAATCAAAAAATTGGTTAAAGTCTGATTAGAAAATACAACTGCAGGGAACAGTATTGACATCCTGTACATGTAGCAAGTTATCACTTATAAGGAAAATGATATAAACAGAAAAAATAGGGATATTTGCTTGTCTTTTAAGATCATGAGGGCACTTTCCTTCTCTCTCCTTATTACTGCAAAAGGCTTGATTCAAAGCCTAATTGAAGTCAAGTGGAAAGGTCACATCAATCTCAATGGCCATTAAGGGTGAAGCAGACATTAGGCAGGAGGACAGCATGAGGGAGCCTCCAAACCAGCTGCACACGAGCAGCAACACAGACAACAATCTTTGTGTTCATCTACTGGTTTTGTTCTCTCAAAAATGCAAAGCTGTTTGCTGGAGTTTCCTTGTGGACCTTTTTGGTGGAGGGATCTCCACCAAACAAAAACAAAGGCTGTCCAGATTCAGTTTCAATTACAGCACCCTGACATTTGGCTGACAATCAGCTGTGTTTTTACCGTGCTTGGAGCCCAACAGAAAGCACCCTTTAGAGCAAAGGGGACAGGCTACTTCTCCCTGGATTACAGCAAATGCTTGCTAATGAGCGGCTGCTGATGTTGGCTGAGGAAAGGGCTGTCTCCAAGGTGCAAGGTGAGTGGTACATCCTTCCCCTTTAAGTACACTTGCTGCAAAGACTGTAATCTACTTCATCTCATTGTTTCTGCCTGGACAGCCTGCTCCACGGTAATGAAAACTTCTGAACTATCGATCTGAGATCTTGCTTAGGAATTAGATAATGCAAAGCATGAAAGGGCAGGAAACATGAGTATATCCACTGAAATACCCAATTAACTCTACAAGAGAGCAATTAAAAGCTCCTAGACAATGCAGACTGCACCTACTTGAACTGAAAAGCGAGAGAAACCAGCCAGGACTGCTTTGACCTGAGCCACTCACACACTGTTGTCAAAAGCGCTCCTTTGTGAAAAGAGGCATTTAACTTTCGTTGCTTATAGCCAGATAAGCCTCAGTGGGATTTCAGCTCCGACATTTGACTTCACGTCTCAGCTGGGCTTATTATCTTGAGCGCAGCGTCACACGAACCCAACCTCGTGCAATCCAGACCCACGCTAGTTCTCAGCCAACTCACATCTGTGCACGTCACATTTCCTTTCCAAGCGCAAACAGTAACAACTGCATAACCACCCTGCTTTTTCAAATAAGTGACAGGTCACCTAGCACTAAAAGCACCTTCCAGCACCTAGGCTGGGCAGATTTAAGATATTTACTGGGGTGACTACTAGATTTGCAACGTAACTTCACAAAATGGCCAGATATTCTGAAAACATAAACTGGTAGAAGTTGTTCATCAGAGAGCACAAAGCTGGTATTAAACACTCACGTTTCATGTCTAAAAATCTTTGGACATTAAGAAAAATTTAAAATGGAGTATTTTTTAATGCTAGTCTTAACCTTACAGGTAAAACTGCTTTCTTACAGAGTAGTAACTTACTGTTGTAAATACTGACAATCTGTTGGTTTTTGGGAGAGGATAAGTTTTTATGTTGCTATTATATCTAACATATTGAATGTTAAATAAATCATGAGTACAAACAGTCTGAGTGTTTCCAGTGAACACATAAAAAAAAGCAAATGTAAAAAAAAAAAAAATCACATTATTAATCTTCTCTGGGGTAGGGATTAATTTTAAATAGACAGTTTGACTCATTTTTTAAATGTTATTATATGAGTGGAAAATTTTTCTCCTTAAAATCCAGTTATAAAAAATGATAACTCATTTTTTTTTCATTTTTTCTTCTTGCCTTAGGGCACAAGGTCAGCTGTTAAAAATTTCTGTGCTATTTCTTTTACTACCCATTAAAGATCAAGCCTGATGAAGGTATTCATTTGATTAAACATTAAAACTAATGTAGATTTCCCAGGTATAAATATCTCAATTAAGTATATTCCACTATCCCTACAGAAAAGAGTAAAAGTTAACAGTAATTTCATATCTTACTTCTGATCATGAAGAAGGAGCTCTTCCCGGGTTACCTGTCCCTGCTTCCACTGGGTGTACATTTCCTTCTTACTCCTCAGTTTGAGGAGCAAATCCTTGCTCAGCCATGCCAGTTTCCAGCCTGCCATGCTCAATTTCCTACACAGTGAACGAAAAGCTCTTGTGCTCTAAGTAAAGTGTCTTTGAAGAACTGCCAGCTCTAATCAGCTCCTCTGTCCTTAAGGACAGTTTCCCAGGCCATCTCATCCACTAACCCTTTGAACATCTGGAAATTCGCTCTTCCAAATATTTATGGTCCACAGTTTCTCTTTGCCGGCTCGCAATCCCTGAGATCCCGAACTCAGCCAGGGTGTGACCACTACAGCACCGGCTGCTCCCAACCATGACCCCTTTAATGAGCTCCTCTGCACTGGTGAGTGCCAGGCCCAGGAACACCTCACCTCTGGCTGGCTTGTCTGATACCTGGACCAGGAAGTTGTCCTCCACATACTCCAGGAGTCTCCTGGGTTGTTCACTGCCAGCTGTACTGCTTTCACAGCTGACATCTGGGTCACTGAAACATGCTACCCTCTACCGTCATCAGCTGATGAGAGCCTGTGGAAAATAAGCTCTTGGATAGCACAAGCAGAAATACGTGCAGGAACTTTAGCACTGACAGGATGAAACGAATGCAGAATAACAGTAAAAGGCCAAGAAAGCCCCCAAGCTACCTTCCGGATGTATCACTTCAGGATGCCACCTTGCTTCATTAGCCTAACTAGTTCCTGGGCATTTACTAATATACCATCAACCTGAGCTTGGAATGCTGCAAGGGACTTCTCAGCAAACATGAGTATGCTGCACCCATCAGCTGAAGCCCTACATAAACTGCTATCACCCAATACAATCACCTACCATGACCATAACCTGAAATTTGCCAATGGCTTCGGGTCTTCTTGAAACTGCTAGCTCCTTTTCCACTGGCTTCTTCCGCTTGCAGGATCCCACTAAAATAAATTCCTCCTAACACACATGCAGCCACTCATTACATTCTTCAACGGGCTTTAGAAAGGTGACCAGATACTACAGTGGGGAGAATGATACAAAACGTACCCAGAATAAAACACGTAACATAGAAACTCCATGCTACCACATCATCACTTACAGAACCAGCAAAGTAATTCCTGCAAGTGCATGCTGCCTTACGAAAGAGTTCATGGTACCAGGTCCCAGAGATACGGCAGACAAGACATTGGTTCGAATGCACATCAAACGTGGTCTTCGTTTCCGATTGCTCTGTTCTGCCATTCTTTAACATCAAGAGTTAGATGTCAAGTCCCGTGATTACAATTAAGTTTGAGAATGGTTATTTATGTGTTACCTTGCACTGGAATAATAAGGGTTTCCTTCCTCCTCGAACCTCCTAATGATTGGCTCCTTCAAAGCTGCTTCATCTGCCTCAGACAACTAAAAAACCAGATAAAATATTCTGTAATATTTTCTTCTACAATGATAGCAGAGCTTTATATGCAGCATCAACCTGAAGAAAACGCCTAGATGATCTCCCCAAAGTTTTTTTACTCTTCTAGCCCACAATTCTCAATTTTGCATGTTTGACAATAAAATTAAAATAACACTTTTCAAAACAAGTGGGTGGGAAAAGGAGAATAAACATACACTTAAGTGCAAGAGTAATTGGTGATTAGCACTTGAAAAATTACTGAAGCTACTGTACTGAGAAAAAAAATGAGGTTGCCTTAGGCAAGGTTTTTTAATAAAGGAAGTCTGTGCTATTCTAACACTGGGTTTCTCTGTGATTCAGACCGGTCACTGTGTAATTCAGGAAACTTTCAAGTTTCTAACACATTTTACTGATATTTAACTACTACTAATTAATTTTCTTGTACTTCTTTCTGGGTATCATGGATTTGGGAAAGTAAGACAGACAGAAATGGGGGTGAGTATATTCTACCCACAGAAAGAACAAGTCAAGTGTTGAAAAGGAATAACACTGAGATAACATGTTCATACTGCTTCACTATTCTGACTAACTACTCGTGATAAATATGAACAATTTTAAGACAACACAATAAAACCACTCCTTATGGGATCAAGGCACTAATATAACCATAAACCTTGTAATTAAAAAAACCCAACTCAGCAGAAAAGAGTGTGCAGAGAAATTACAAAATATTACTAAACAATATACCTCTAATTTTCAACTAAAATGTTGAAATGAGCAAAAACTTTTCCGAACCTCTCCAGACTTCTACTGTTACAAGCTTCATAATTCTCAATCACTGAATCATTTGAAGATCAACTTTCTCTAAAACTGCCACCTACATAATAATTGGAAAGACACTTTATCCTGACATATTCCTCTTCATGCTCCCAAAACAAGGAGATTCCTGGCCGCTCATCTTGGGTAAAACTAACAACTTTGTGCACAAAGTACAAAAATATGATGGTATATGAAATACTCCTCATTTTAAGCAAAGATAAGAAATGTTATGAATGATCTTCACATTTCAAAGAAGTAAGCAATAACACTTCACAAATGCTTCACGTTTGTCAGTGCACAAGGTGGCGATGGGGTAGTTCACGGACGTCTCACGCTCTTGTACCCCCTCCTAGCTCACAAAGTGACCAAGTCCAGTGAAAGAGTAAGTGACAATGACTTTACTACAAATGAAGGAAGAAAGATGTACCTGTTTTCCCTCCCTTGCTTTTTGGTCCTTAGCTATTGTAGCCAGAACAGTTGCAGCTTGTTCCCCTCCCATCACCGATATGCGAGCATTTGGCCACATATACAGAAACCTCGGACTGAAAGAATACATGTTAAACATTGAGGTAAGACATCGCCGTATCTCCTAGCGAAGAACTAATTCTCACTTAACTACAAATTCATTTTTAGGTATTACAGTATTACAATATATTGGTTTTTTAAAAAGGTGCATTAACGTACTTCAGTGCTTGCAGCATTGTGTTTGAAAATGTAAAAATTCTGTTCATTTCCATTATTCAAACACCTTTTTTTAAAAATTTCTCTTTCTCGAGCCTCTTCAGCTCACATCCTCAACCCACAGGAATTTTTCTCCTAAACAACCCAAATAACTTCAATACCATCAGGAACCTTGAAAAATGAAATTAAAAAATCACATAAGCCATGTCCAAAGGGTCAACAAAAAAATCTTTACGGGTTCTAAAAACCTTACTCATAAAAACAGGCTCATTGAAGTGAACAAGGAGTTTTTACATAAGATGATATACTCTTTCTATGAATGCAGAATAAAGGACCAGCCTATACTGCCCAATGATTGTTTAGGACTTTACAATTTTTCCACCAAGAACTGAAATGGGAGAAAAGGATGTGAACAGGTTGACATGCTAGAAGGTCTCCTCCGTCACCTAATTCAAGGTGAATCATGAGCTTTAACCAGTCTCTACAAATTTCAGGCTGTTATTTACTTATGAACATATTCACTGAGAACTGTTTTATTTTCCAAACAGCACAACTTCTTCAAGACTTCAGATGATTTTTCAGAATGGTACTTCAAGGTTATGCTCTCTTAAATTATTTCTATCTGCTGTCGTAATTTGAAGCAACACTTACCTATATGCTCTTCCACACATCCCATAGTTTCCAGCTCCGTAAGAGCCACCGATAATGACGGTTATTTTAGGTACGTTGGCACAAGCTACAGCAGTTACCATCTTGGCACCATCTTTTGCTATCCCTCCAGCCTCATATTCTCTGCCAACCATGAAACCTAAAGAAATACGTGAACAAAAGGCTCACCAGCTTTATATTATACTACCGTGCCATATGTCATACTACGTGCTTCACAGCACATACAGAAAGAATTGAGGAGCGAATCTTAAGGCAAGGCCTTCACCAGCTGCTGACGGCTGATTTCCAAACAGGCTGGAGATGTAGGTACTACAAAGCACACAAGAGGCTGTCTAGAATGCAGCCCCAACCATTAGTGGCAAAGTCGACAACATAGTGAAACCTCAAAATATTGATCTTACTCACCTGTAATATTCTGCAAAAACACAATGGGAATATTTCTCTGACAGCACAACTGGATAAAATGTGTACCCTGTGGAGAGGAAAAAAAAGAAAAAAAGAAAAGAGTAAGCCATCAAAAGTTGGACAAGTGAAGCTTTCACTACCAGCACTCTGAGGTCTGTGCTAAATCCTTCCACTGAAGTCCACCAGAGTATTTCCATCAGGAAGTGCTATACTACTTCTCCTTCACCCAAAGTTAACTGCAAAACATGCATTCCCTGTAGCAGAAGTAAGAGATCTCCAAAAATGTGTGAGCCCATGGTAAAACAGAAATAACACCCTTAAAATGCATTACTACTAAAACCGAAAAGCTCTACTGCTGTGACTCAGCCAATATGCAGTTAAACCACAGACAGCTTCTGTGTGGTATCTGACATCGAGTTTGGTAAGACTCTATCAGAGAAATTAAGACAGTCAGTCAGAAAAACACATCTCCCCACCTTCTATACAAAATAAAAGTAGTCTCCGAAACTGGGAAAGGCCCACATACATTATTTATTCATGGCCCTGCCAATTGCCGTAACGTTTTTTCCTTTTCCTGAGGAGAGATGCCCTCCCCCTATTTACTAGCAGAAGACCAACTTGCTACCAAAGTAACAAATAGTAGATTCCAAGCCTCTGTTTCAACTAACCTAAATCAATAAAGTTCCTCAGATTATTTATCCGCTTGCCGGTGAACAAAGCAAAACAAGGTTATGTAGCACGGCAACTGAGAAAACATCTAACCTCTTCATATATAAAACCCGCAAAGGTTATAAAAAAAAAAAAAAAGAGAGAACAATAATAAAGTAGAGTCTTCTTCAGAGAAGCATGTGAATAGCATAGTGATGATCACAGGAAAAATGTACAACTCATTACAAAAATGCAAAGGAAATAAAAAGTATTGCTAGAGTATGTTGCTTATAGAAGCAACATCATGGACAAAGGTTTCTCTAGAAGTGAATTTCCTTTTACAGTACTGATATGCCAGTAAAAATCAGAAAATGAAGATTCCTTACATTTTTTTCATTGTTAGGAAAAGTAAGTTGTAGCACTAAATTGTTAGAAACATACTGAAAGTATTAGAAATACTACAAGAGCCATTTTCTACTCAGAAATAACTGTTAAAAACAAATGTCAGATGAAAAAAATGTCATTTACTGCAGTGCTCCAAGTTGGAAGTATTCCTTCAGCACATGAAAGTCAATTTTGTGTATTATTTTATAACAGCAATAAATCCAGTAAAATTACTTCCTTTCTCCACATTTCTCATCAATGCTTCCTTTTTCTGTATATTTTCAATACTGATTTCCTCACCACTAGCTCAAGAAGCCTGTTAGAACAAAACTAGCACATATAATTGCTGTTACAAAAAATTCAACTGACAGTCGTTTCTTGAAAAAATAAAGAATGAAAGCAAACAACACAGACCAAAGTAGACACTTTGCCATACCCAGATACTCTTTATCACCATCACTCCCTGAAGTCCAAACTGTAAAGCACTGTCAACTGTAGTAAAATCACAATATTCCTTCATAGACGGCCCTTCATTCACCTAACAGGTATTTTAGCTCACAGATTTTGAGAGATTGCACAGGTTTTCATTCATTGTTCTAAGGAGTAAAGGTGCTGCAGCAAAGAATGAATATTAAAACTCTGGTAAACCAATGAACTGAGTGCTAGAATCCAGGTTTTAAATTTTCTAGTTATTACACAAACAATTATGTGATTTTCTGTAGTATTTCATGGTTTAGAGGTTAGGAATATCTGTATTTGATGCAATCAGCATGGACTTGTAACAGCTCTAAGTTTCAGGATATACTATTTCAAGTACATATTCACATGAATCCAAATGCTGCTCTGCTACTGGCCTATCTTCTTCACATCAGAAAAATTTACCAAACATCGTTTCTAAAATATGGTCAATTGTTTTTTACCGCTTATTAGCAGCTTATATCTGTTTCACATTTACAAGGAAAATGTGGAGCCAGTTCTCTTTCACTATTTAAAAAAGTTCCTCATTTCCAGAGGAAGTTGTCCACCAGAAGTTTTGTTTCTCAATGGCAAAGAAGCTAATAATCTATTTACCTTTTTTGCTGACTCTGAGAAAAGAACTCCATTGTTTCCAATAATTCCTACTGGGTAACCAAAAATTCTTGCAAATCCTAAAGGAGAAAGATTAATTTGTAAATTTCCACATGCATTTATTTTTTCATCGCTTATAAAGGTAACACTTTATCCTAGCAACAGAAACTGCTATACTTCTGAAGATAAACGTCATTAAAAATATCAGTGAGTGAGCCAGAATAAATCCAGCTATAAAACTAGTAGAAACATATACAGAATAATTATATTTCTACTTACCTGTAACTAAAGTATCCCCATATAAGGCTTTGAATTCATCAAATCTACTTCCGTCTACAATTCTAGCAATGACCTTAAGAAAAAATGGAAAAATAACATTAAATTCCTAATCCGTCAAGGTTTTTAATTTGTTTAGAAGGAAAGACCGTGATAACATATAACTTAAGATCTTTTCATTTATAGAACATCAAGCAGCCCACCATATAAACAGTTTGGATGGCAGGCAAAGCCCATTCAGTTTTTTAAATGTGATTCACCTACACGTTTGTAAAAAATGGAACTTCAAGATTAAGAATGTTCTAACTAAATAGTTAAATTACACAGGAACAAAGTTTTCCTGATTAGTTGAATTTCCAAGAAAAAACTCTGCTTAAACATTAATCAATAGCCTCTCATTTGTAAAGAAAAAAACATACAAAGTCATGAGTCACTTTCTTAGAGATACGATTATTTTTAGGCTTGCTTGAGTTTGCGACATACAAAAATAATGAAGATCTGATTTGAGGTTTCTCTGTGATGCAAAGGAGCCATTTTTAATAAATACAGATCCACTGCTAGCAAGACATTTGTCAGAAGATATTTATTTCGACTTTAAAAGAACGTAAGTTGAACTATTCCAACTTTTGAGAGTGAAGTATGAAACTCAATGAAACCGTTCATCTCTTTTTCCCCTTAATCCAAAGCAAATCCAGTAATGTCTGCCAAACATTTTAAGAGAGGTACATATTAAGACTCTTCCTAAAATACATACTTGGTTAGTAGTGAAAAGGGCCCTGGATGTGGGATTTATGCAAAATACGAGAAAGTATGTTGGCTCAGATGAAGGTTCCAAGGCAGGTAATGACACTAGACCAGCAGTAGAGTACAATAGTATTTGTATGCAGTTGGGAGAAAGCTCAATTATTTGGTGTACTTATACTCCATGAAGCTTTAAACAGTCATCTTTCACAGGGTTAACAGAAAAAGAAAGCCATCGTATTCCTGGGCAAGTCTATAGAATGCTTTGCCAACGAGGAGCTCCCATTTCTGTCAGCTTTTTCAAAATGTTACCAAACTCTCCTCCTTGCTCATCCTTCTTAAAAGTATAACCAAAAGGTACTATCTTCTCAACAAGTCACTGTTATTGCAATGGATCTGCTGGACAAAAATATAAAGAAATAACTACCCAAATCAGGTATTATCAGTTATGACAATACAAAGAGTGATTTCCTGCAACAAAATGGGTGCACGTACGTATGGGCATACGGATGTTGCATCAATACTCATACCTCTTTGACATCAAAATTTCTTTTTAGCTGGTCGCCAACTATTCCATATATTTCATCAGCTGGAAATAAAGGCTCTTCTGATGGTTCTATAGTCACCT
>VZTA01002552.1:12192-34774 GCA_013398855.1 Mohoua ochrocephala
CCCAGGTTTTAATAATACTGCACCAGAGTGCAGTATTACTACCAGAGATGTAGTGCAGAGAAGGTGGTCCTTGCACCGCTGCTTTTACAGTCTGCACCTGTAGCAGATGTTCTGTCCTAGCTACCCTGGGATTTCCTTCAGGTTTATGGGATGTAGTTTTATATAGTATGTAACACTGAAAGTGTTAGTTTGGGGTCTTGTCAGGGCCTTGCAATCAAATTCACAGAAATATGTTTATCTGTTACAAAAAATTTGTCTGTCACATAGAAAAATCAATTGTTCCAATCAAGAACAAGATAAATGTGTGTTCACCAAAAATCAACTGGAAGGTCAATCAGAAGCACAAATTTTCTTCTGATTAGGAAAAATACCTTAGAAGAAGAGTATTTTAGAAGCAGATTCAGTAGAAAATAGAAATTTACAATATTAAGTAAAAAAACCACTGGTCATTCTTTTCATGAACTAGCCTTATGGAATCAGCCTAGGGTCTTAGCTACTCTAATTCACAATCTGCCAGGATAAGACAGTACTGGATTCTTAGAGGAAGAAGGAAGGAGCCAACATCCTCCTTGATTTCTTCCCTAGTAACCACCTTGACTTACAATAAGAAACGGTTCAGGGCTTTCTAAACTGGAAGCCGAATCCTTTCTGCTGTGCTCAGTAGAATCAAAGCATTTTTCACTGCATACTTTCCCTCTACATCCCTAATTCCTGAACCAGGAGAAATACTAAATGTTTTCTTTTCACTTCATGATTGTGTAGACATCCCTTCATTAGTGATTTTTTTCCCTCCCTAAAGACCCATAGCTGTTATCATACAGTATTGTATCATCTTTCCTTGTTCTTTTTCTACACAAGAAGAAATATGTATCTTCATATCTGAATTTTTAAAAGTGGGTGTTGATTAGATTTCACAGGGGAAAAGTGCACCAGGCTACGAGAGCGAGTATTTATTGCTAATCACAAGTGGGTAGAAATATAGCTCACTAATTTTATCCTAATGCACTTCAGAGAGAAGAAATCCAAGCAGTTAAAATAAAAGCATCACGTGTCCTCCATTATTTGCTTGTGGAAACAGTAATACACAGTAGATGGTATTGCAAACATGAACTGGTCCTTTTTTTCCGTTGAAATCAGCGTCACTTGATTAATTTCAGTAGAAGGAGGTTATGCCAAAATGGTAAATATTGTGTGTGCATTATTCCAAGACTCGTGAAACAAATAGCTGCATGTCTTGATTCTATTTTTATAAATGCAAATTAGAATGAAAAATAGCAGTTAATATTTCTGCTGAGCAATGTTGACCTATGCATGCTTGGTCAGTAATTGCAGTGCTGCTCACTGACTAAAGCTATTTCCTCTAGACAAAGCAATTTTTAAATCATGTTATATTTTTCCAGGTACTTTTGTAACTATTAATATGAAACTCCTGTCTTTCAAACTAACTTCTCTCAACAAAAAACCAAAGCCAAGACAAAATTAGGGGTCTGGCAGTTATCTTCAATTCACCATGATTATCTGAAGTGTCTGAAGTATCCAGAATGAGAATGAATGTAAATGGCATTTCTGGAGTTGTGGCTTGTTTTGAAATTCCCATGTCCCATATATATACAGTCAAGAAAGTATTTATATCATCCTTGTAAGCCAGTTAAAAGAATAATATCCATTTGGGCTTTGAGTTTATATTTCAAGAGGATTTCAGAAGAGATACCAGGCTTTCTGTTTCCTGAGGTGAACCCATGCTGACTCTGGCTCTGGAGTGGGCATTATGTCCTATGGCCTTAGAGACTGTGCTGTGCTATGGATATGTCATGGAAGGCAGCCATCCTGTGCTCCCTTAAATAGCCAGTGGGGAGAAATGGGTATTTGGGTGCAGTTTACCTGGCCTGATTCAGATCTTTAGTTTCTAATGACACGAACTATCTGAAAGTATCAGCTTTTTTACATGGATGTTATGGGATGGGTGACATGGTGGGCAGTATCCATCTTTTGTCAGGTGAATCCCATGCTGTGTGCCGCTGTCATGTGGAGTTCATTATCCCACTGCACTGCCTTGCTATTGGCTCATGCTACCTTACACAAAACATAATGGTAGCAAATCCATTGTCATCAGAGGAGTGTGGGGGGTTTTTTTCCTCATTTTCAGGAATTTTGCTTCAGGTGATCCACATCAAGCAAAGGTCTCATTCTTGGCAGAAGTTAAGTAAAATCCGTTCCAATTTCATGCATTTGTGGGGACTCACATGTTGTTTCTGCAGAAAGCACCACTGCTCTGCAGGTCGGTAGGCGGAGTCTCAGGTAACTCTTTCATGAGTTGTTTTGCCTTTTTCCTTCGCCATAGGACCCATTTTTAATTCAGTGTTTATACTGCTTGGTCACAGGACTACTTTGTCTAAACTCAGCAAATGTAGCATACATAAGTGTACTTCAGGGGAAGGGTGAGATACACCATTTGTGTGTGTGTACACAGATGTGTCTCAGACACAGTAGACTTAAAACTTTTGTCATTGTTTCTAGGGTTTGTAATTAGACTGTGTGGTTTCTTCTTATTTAAATTTGGTCAGGATTGTATCATCTACATTCTTGAGGCTTCTCGTGCTTCTTGAAATGCAACCCTGTTGCATCTATTTTTTAAGTGAGCAACTAGCATGCCACTTTTTAGGGGTTTTTCCCCCAGTCATGTGACATAGTAAATTTAAAAAAAAAAAAATTATCTCTCTTAGACTTTTGAACCCTGCAAATGAAGGCAGGTCATTTGTTGAACATTTTTTAGGCTTAAGAGTCGCCTTTTTGCATTTGCTTTCCAGTTGACCCTTTAGTCCTATTTTGAGTTACCAGATGAAAACAAGGTTTCCCTTCAAAGGTTTGTTGCCAGGGTAACTGGCACTGACACCAAAAGATGAATACTTTAACTACTTAGGATAATGCCTACTTTGTGAGCTAAATAAAGAGCTAAATTGCAGAGAAGGATGTTGGATAAATGTGAATTATCAAGGGAGAAAAAGGAAGATTATTAGGGTTGTGGAATTCAGACAGGATTATTGCCTTTTGCACCAGTGATGGGCGCACACACAAGTCATGGTGTGTGGCTCTTGGCTCTCTCACTGATCCATTGAATGGGGCTGGTACTTTTACCTCTGCCTTGACAACATATACGGCTGTGGAAGTGAGAGGCAGGAAGCTGGAATTTTACAGAGGAATGATGGCTACTGTGTTTGCAAGAAGTTTAGTATTTCGATCTTGAGGTTGAGAGGCTTAGCTGCTGCTGGGGGAGTTACTGCCGGAATCCAGAATTTCTCAGCAAAACTCATGCACAGTTTCTGTAAATGAAGGAGAAAAACCTCTCTGTATCTAATATTTGTATAATGGAAGGAATTGTTTATTTTGGTATTTGATTCAAATGTGGAAGCAATCTCAGTTCCTGTCTTCCGAAGAATAATGCTTTTGAGGGTTATGGCAGAAGGTAGCTTTCAAAATTGTTCAGTAATAATACAAAAGTTGTAAGCTCTTGGTTTCTCACAGTTGGTTACTGCACTGAATAATTTCTCAGTCACTGGGAGTTACACCCTATCTAGTTACACACAGATGCAATTTTCACAAACTGTGTTTCATGTGATTTAACTCTAAGAAATACAGAAAAAGTTGGGGTATGGACCTCTGTAAGTGACTCAGTGGGCCGAGCAGTCAAGACTGTTCCTTATAAATCAGTTTTCTGCTGTGATCCAGTAGCTTGTTCATCAGATTTGTTCTGAAGATACAAACAAACCAGTTCTTCTTCTCCAAGCCAGGGCACTGCTAATTTTACCCAAGAAAACAAATACAGTTGTTTGATTAACCATGGACCAAAACCGCTAAGATGGCTCCGAATGCATTTATGCTGGAGCTTACATTTACATTGGAGATCTCTTTGCTGCTCTGTGCAAAGGCTGTCAACACCTGTCACAGTTCTGTAAGAAAAAAGATTTCTGCAGGTTGGCAGCAAGAAAGCCAGCAAACTGCTGCTCTCAGTTTCCATGAGCTTTTATTGTCATAAACCCTTTCCTCTCTGGGGGTAATAAAGAAGGGTCACAGCATACACCATAGAAGCATGACCCAAAGATTACTCTGCCCATGATACATCAGTGAAATGCTGTGCCTGAGCCCCTCCACCAGCAGTCAAAAAAGGGAGTGGGGAGAAGTCTTTTCAAATATGCTATTACTGCTTTTTGTAGGCCCTGCTTTGTTTTGAGTACTTACTCGGGTTGTGAAGTAAGGGTCCAGCCTTCAGCGTGTTCACTGCATCAGTGGTGCCACATAACACAGGATCTAGGGCACTTGAGCCCAGGTAGGTTCTATTTTTAGCAACTGTGCAATTTCATGAAATTAATTTGTGGTATCTTAGATAAGAAAAATAGCTTTGCATAACTAAAAAATATACTAAGAATTAACTTAGGGATATAGTCAATGCTGTCAACTCTCCAGTGCTCCAGTGGGTTCCTGTGGTTACTCTGCAGTCACCAGCAGTGCTTTTCATGGACAACAGAATATATAGTGTTCCTCTGTGAACTTCGCTTGCAATTTGTGCTCATCTGAACAGAGCGAAAATTCTCCGCCTACAAAACCATCTGATAGATTGGAAATGTCTACCTTTCAGAAAAGCAAAACACACCATTCTGTGCTATGTACCACACAGAATAGTAGAAGATACTTCTGGCTTGTTTCCTGTGGAAACCATCCTCAAAATCAGAGCCCCTGCTGTGGAAGCTAATGCCGGAAGAGACCAGGCAAAGCCTGTGACCGACTGTTTCTCATTTCTAACTGCTACATGATTTTGCACAGCAGGCTTTCCAGGGAAGTTCCTGGATTTACAGCTAAATGAATATACTTAGGCTTAAAAAATACACTAACCAGCTGTAAGTAAGAATTCGTAATTCACACAGGACTTTACACCTTATTCATCCAAGTAATGATACTATTTGGGATGATGAAATAAAATTTAGAAAATGAGTGATAACTGTAGAAAGTCAGCTTTCTAGACTTTCTGTGGACTGCTGTGAAATTGTAGCAATCATCCAGATTCCTCTACCAGTTTTTGCAGTACGGACAAAGCTTTGGTCCTTGCTGTTTAAACTCTTCTTTATACTTGTGCACACTGAAAAGTTGACTTAGTTTGTAGCTTAGTTGAAACCAACTGTCATTATAGAATGCTTTCAATATAAAGGGTCTCCTTAAGTTTCACATGTCAAAAAAGGTTAAACTTTTTTTCTGACATTTTGATTTTGATCTTATCTTTGCAAATTATGATCCACAGATAATTTCCCCAACTGTAAAGTTATATCAAATGTCTGTGGATTTCATGGAGGGATGTTGATTTCTTTTTCTTACAGTTGTCAGTGTGTTTATAATGAGCTGAAATACCGGATAATTATTGTAGTTCAATGTACTGTCAATGTCTAGTGAAAACTATTCCAAACAGCCTGCTGTTTTCTTGATATTATCAATGCAATTTGCCTATATAGGCTTTCTTATTCACTGTATATTTTAAAAAACCCATAGTTATTTGTAATTCTAATTTTGTATTCTTCTCACTTATTTTTTGTACTTCAATGAACACTATTTTTCATTTTCACCATACAGCTCCTTAAGCTCTGCTTAACAGCTTTGTGGAAAGGAAGACTCCTAAAATAGTAAACAAAAAACCCTATATGCATGAAACATGCACTGTAAAACTATTTTATTTCTATTTTTTCCATTCTTTTACTACAGAGATTTCAAGGTCCTAAAGGAACAATTCAGATTATCTATAACTGTACAATTAGAGATGACCATGCATGATGAATACGTCACTGAAGGCATACCTGGTTGAACTAGTTGAACCTTGCAGAAGGATGTTCTATGGTTAGAAATAGACATCTAACTTGAAGTTTGAATTTCTTCATTGCTGGTTTGTCTACATTTGCTTTTGTGCCACTCATGTCTCTCTTCCCTCACTGCCCCCATGTATCCATACCATATGGATTATACTCTCTTTGGCTTGTTTTTTGCTGTGCCAGAACAGCCATTTGCTCTTACTCTCCTCATAGACCAGGTTCTTGGGGTTTTTTTGAAAACATTTGACCGGATTTCTCTATTGTATGCCAGATGAACCTCTCACCTATGCCTCTTGATGTTTACTTTTCTGTCGCAATGGGGGATGCGACTCGGGCTGTTAATTGCTCCATCTCTAAGGACGTACACAAGGCCATGTTGGCCAGACCAAAGATGCATTACCTGTGATTGCCAGAGTGCACAGGGACGGAAAGGTGATGTCCTGCTATGCTCCAGTGAATTGTGGCAGTGCTCAGCAGGGAGCTGCATTGACGAATGCTTTAATTGTGCTTCAAAGCTCTTTGTACTTTGACATTCAATTCTCTTCCAGCATTAAGTTCTTCAGCTTGATAGTGCTTTTTGTCAGCGCTTACTTTTTTAAAAGTGCTGGACATGGTATTTCTTTCAATGACTATTTCTTCTAGATTAGTCCTTAAGAGTCTGGGAGTTGAATAGTAGAAATGTCAATTTATTACAGTGTAAAAGTGTATGCTTCTGATTAGTTAAATACTCACGCAAGAAAGTTGAACTCAAGGATTCAATCCAGTGGATGTTAGTGGTAAATTTTGTAGCCTGATGTTGATTTATATTTGAATAAGTCCAAAAGAACTTCGTATGCATTAAGTTAAGTTCAGTGTGGGTTTACACTGATATTAGTGACAAAAGTGGGTGTTAAAGGACACTTGTTAAGTCATCATCAGTGTGCTGGTAAAGCATGAGCAAAATAACTTATTTTAAAACTATCACTATTAATGCAGCCTTTGAAATGAGATTATTTTTTAATCTATTTTATGCGATCAATAAGGTGGGCTCACTTCACCAATCAGAAGTTGGGTATCTGGATTTAAGACATCTATCTTAGTGTCAGCAAGACTCAGCAACTAAAGCTTGTATGTAAATCTATGGAGAGGACAATAGGCACCTTCAGAGGCAAAAATGTCATAACTATCATCTTTGATATTCATTTGAAGACAGGATAAAATGCTTTTTTCAGGCACCCAACTCTTTTACTTAGCTATGAGACAAACCAATTTGACTGTCCTATTTCCTGATATATGTGTGTGCCTGTAGCAGAAGATGGGGAGTGGACTTGGATTGATGCAGGGGCAACAAGAGAAGCAACATTTTTCTTAAAGACCTGATGAAGCCTCCTTGAAGTAGAAAACCTGTTGTGATTTTTATAAAATATAATTCCACGTAAAGTGATGATGGCAGTTTCCTTTAAGGAATTGTTGAGGAGTTTTTATACCGGAATATAAGTGAGTGCAGTAAATTAATTCCAATTAGCTATCCTAGAGATGATAAAATAATCAGTGATTCATACTTATTTGTGCAGACATCTTAGACAGCTGGAAACAGCGCAGGACAGCCACATCAACTTTTCCTTCTATTACAATTTATTCATGCTTTCTGTTGGATGTTACATGAAGATTTTTTGTATATACTGAAGACTAACTTTTTGAATCTAAGTATTTAAAAGACAGGACAGCTAATGTGTATGGGCTGTGCAAACCAGAAAAAGATGATTTTGCAACAGTGAATATTGAAAATTGAAATGCATAAAAGCAATTTGTCATATTTTTTCAGTTTTGATAATGTAGCTTTAAAAAATGGTTTAGTATTAAAATTTCAGAAATAGAATGGCTTTTTCTGTTTATTAATAGTCATTTTTCCATATTCACAGTCAAAAATTGCTTCTAGAAATCAGTGCTGGGGTTTTGAAGTTTTTCCATAGTGCATGGTCTTTATTGCTTGGGATCTTTGCATCCAAATTCTAGTATGGCATAATTGCCCTAGAAATAAAAGTTCAGTCAAGTTGTTTGGTAGGTAAAGAGCATCCTCTTACAGAAAGTCATGTAATGGTATATGTGAATATATTTGCAAATTACTATACAGACAGTTTACCACATATATTATCTTGGGAGACGATTCCCTGGAATCAGGAGTTATTGCCCGTATTTGTGGTTCCTTATAATTTTGTGAGTTATTAGAATTTCACTTTCCCTTTCAGAAAATTGCATTTTGGAAACATCAGAAATGCTAAACAGCATTAAGAAGCCTTATTTAGATGAAAAATTGCTGGTACTTTCATAGTAATTCTATGAATATGGTAATGACTATGGTAATTCTCTGCATGTGCTAATAGTCCTGTTTGGGAATCAGTAACCTTTCCAGTTTGTGCTGTACATAGAGCAGAGCAAAGATATCATACAGAGATATCATATGAGGGGGTTGACTCTAGGTGTTTGTGATTGTAATGGAGATAAGATTCTGAATCTGATCTCTTTTTGATTTGGTTGTAATATAAAAGAATGGCAAGAGCATTTTAGATGCTTAGAAAGAATACCAATCTGGTTGGGTTTTTTTTTCAATTATCCATCAATTCCTGAAAAACAATTGAGAACACGAGTCTGTTACAATTTATTTGTGGCAGCCATGATTCAGCATGCCAAAAGTGGAGCCGTGAAAGTATTTCCTTGATTCTGTATTCTTTGGCAGGAGCATAATGAGTAATAAAATACAATCTCTTTAGAAAAACATGTGCTATCTTTTTTTTGTCTAATAGTAATGAGAAGATTACTTGGTGCTTTTTATTGTCACATCAGGTTGCTAACTGTTGAAACACAAGGCTGTTGCTGTATATTACTGCTCGGAACTAGAGCATGTATGTGTGTGGCCTCATGGGTAACACTGCAGCTTGCCACCTTTTGTCGTTACCACTACAAATAATTAGCTGTGATGTTTCCTTAATTTCTTTAATGCATTAATTAAAATTTATTGAAGTGTTGATAAAAATATATACCTATTTTGTTTTAGAATGAGAATTTTTTTCAGTCTCATTTCTATGAATATTTGTAAATATATATTTCTTCATGCAGTGTAGTGTAATATAAGCAGTAGGTAATTTCTTTCTTTCTGACGCAGAAGTTGAAAATAATTCTCATCTTGTCAGCTGTGACCCCAAAATAAAAACTCCAATGGGTCTGCATAGTATTGAGAGGGGGAAAGGGAGAGTGTGGTAGTACCTGTAAAACGTCAGATCATCTGTAAAGCCATTATTCACTTTATGTGAAGTTGCTTTTTCGTATAATTTTTTGCTGTGGACCTTTTGAGTTATTGTAGTGATGAAAGGAACCTTTGGTAGCTGCTTCTCCAGGTCCTCTATTACTGCATCACTGTGTTTGTTGTCCGAAGGCTTAGACATTTGAGCCAATAATTTAAAAAACATGTCTTCATTTAATCACCCAAATAATTTTAATTTATTGAATTTAGTCTTTAAAGTTGGCAACGCCCTTTCTGCATTTGTAGTTGTCCTCCAGCACTGTTCCACAGAAGTGCAAGTTCTGCAGAAAGTTCCAGTCTGAGTAATTTAAATGATGATGGTAACTCGCTTTATCTAGTGCCACAGTGCTGTGTAGGACATGGGAGGTGGTAGCACCTTCCCAGCTCATTTCTGTTTATTAACAGCACAAAGAGAGAATTCACAATGCATCTGTGGTTAAGAGTGTTTGGTTCATGGGTTACTAAACCTCCCACATTTCGAAGTAGGAAGATCTCTGAATTTCTTTTTCTTTCTTACCTGACAGGGTTAATTCTGTTTAGAATTAAAATATGCTTGGAGTATTCCACACAACATCCTAAGTAGCATACTGGTCAAAGCTGTAAGAAGAGTTATTACTTCAGAACTGTCTTTTGGAGTCCCGTCTTTTACATGCTTATCTGTTCCTACTCTTCCAAACCATGCCAATGGAACACTCTTTATTCTTGAAAGGACATGAGTCAGTGGGCACAAACAGAAGCACACATTTCTTTATACATCCAAGCATCTAAAATTACTTTTAGTGTTGATTTTAACAACTTATGTGATAGGGATCTTTCAGCATTTAAATTCTGGCAGGAAATGTGCCTTTTTTTCTAAGCCTTGTTCCAAGTATTTTAATTCCTCCCTCCCTGTTCAGGGTTTTTCCTCTTACACTAATCTCTTAAAGGCGTAGTCTCTAGGACCAGAGGATTCACCCATTATAAAAAGGGCCTCTGGGAAGATACAAAATAGGAATTTTGTGTTCTGAAAACTGTGTGTTGAAAGCATGTTTGGGAAAATTGAGGTATTGATAGAGTTAACCATGACATCCAACTTGCTATCAGTAGGTTGGGTGGAAAACTGTACAGATAGTGTATATTTTGCCAGCTGTAAATGTAAAATGTAAAAATCAGATGGGAAATTAAAATAGGTTTAAAACAGATTGCAAAACCCGTTTTCATTGAACATGCATGCATCAGAAACAGATCACAGCTCAAAGGGCTGGTCAATAAACGAGATAAAATGTTATCGGTGTGTTGGGGCAACTTGCTGGGTCCAGGCCCCTGGGAGCAGGGCTGGCAGGGTAGAGCTGTGGAGTGACTCAAAGGCTTTGATGCCCCCAGACATAGGTTTTGTCAACTGTATAGCCCTGTACTTCTGGTAGCTTCTAGGCCCGTAGTGACAGCAGAACACACATAAATCTTATCTGCTGAGTTGATGAGATTGAACTGAAAATTACCATGGTAACTCTATCATCATATGAATCAGCTGCCAATCTATGAGGGCATCACTGCATTTTTCTGGACTCTTTGTGCTACAAATGTTTTGTAAGAAACATGGGTTACTTATTGTTGTCACTTCTAGGATTTGCTCTCTGAAGAAGTTCTAGTGCGGGGCTGGAAAAAAGGCTATGTGGCTAAAGTATTGTGCTGCTCCACAGCAAATTAAATTCCCACTGGCAAATAATCTCCTCTTCCCTAGTAGCTGCGTCAGTAATGCCATTAAGACGTTTTCCTAATCCTCATCTTTTAGTGATTGAACTTCTGCTAGAGTACTGTGCAATTCTCCGTGTGTTATCTTTGTCCCTGACTAAAACTTTGGTAGTGTAACAAGATTATCTGTGAGAAAGAGCAGTATTGCATAGCTTGCAGCTATTTTGTCCTGCCATTGAGTCCCCACAAATTAATTAGGTTTTACTCTCTTGAATGCTCTGGGAAACCAAGTCATCTACAAATGCTTCAGGAAATGATAATGATGAACTCGTGGGTGGTTCAGTAAATTAGCAAAATCTCTTGGATACGGAACATTAATAATGAATTTGCAGTGGCAGATCTGATATGTGTATGTGTGTATGTATGTATGTATGTATGTAGAACTGTGCTTTGCTGTGCAGAGATACCCAAGATAACTCTGGCCACGTTAGCTCAAAAAGAGAAGCAGCATAAACATGTTAGTCCAGTCTTCATAGGGTTTGTAAAGTGTTGCACCTCTTACCTCTCAGTCATCCCACTCTAAAACAAAACTATCCCGAATAGCAGCAAATCAGTTGAATACATAGGTATCTGTAGTAAAAAATATAAAGGGGGTGAAAAATATTAACTCCCCCATTACCTATTTCGGAAGTAAAATTAGCGTTATTTGCAATTAGTGTTTTCTTTGTATTTGCATGTTAATAATTTAATATATTCTGGGTATGTGATAAATACAGTGCACATGGTTAAAAACAATTTTCTTGATGGATACCCGCTATGGAATGACTGGCGCAGTTGTGCCCGTTGAGACTTTTACTGAAGTTCTAAAATTATTTCTAAACCAATAACTACAACATTTCCAAGCTATTACCTGCCACAGTAAATTGCAAAATTCCAGTGTTAGAGAAAATGTGGTATCAAAGTATCTGTTTCATATTCATTTACCATCCCTTTTCTATTTGCTCTGCCATGTTGGCATTAATATGGGTTAATAACGTGTCTTATTTGCAGTCATTTGCCGTAGGAACGTCAGCTGTGATGTTCTGCGGGTTTGGTGCCTGCATGGTGGTGGGAGACACTGGGAGGAGTTGGGGGTGGCACCACACACCCCTTGGGCATCATGACACTTCTGCTCTACCAAAAATTTTGCACTTAGGAAACCAGACCAAAATGCTTTGTCTTTGTCATACACGCGTCATGCCTGCCCAGAGGGGTCAGCAGGTTCCACGTTGCGTTGCAGTGCTCCTGTGTTGATGAAATGGTGTCTGTGGGAGCGGTGCCTTTCCCATGGTGATATCCAGGGGCTCTTGCAGGAGTGAAATAACTTTGCAGAGTCCAGCGCTGTTGCAGTTCTGTTTCTTTGATCTTTCCCACAGTTTCCTAAATATGCAGCAATGTAAATATATATATTAACATCACTGTTAGTAATAAAACTATTAAAGTTGACAAAGTACTGCTGCCACAGCGGGTACTAAAATGAGCCTGTGAAAGGCAATAATGTTCTGTTGTGTGCACTTCTAGGGTGCACTCAGATGCTGTTTAATGCTGATTGTCTTACAGGGATAGAAAACTGAGACCAAACAGCATATATAAAAAGAATTGCTCAAGAACAAATAATTTCTCACATTTACTACTCTTAGGCATCTTCTAATTCTTAAAATCACATGAGATGGAACAGCTGATGCATATCTTGTCTCCAAATTCCAACATTTTCTCAAGGCCTGTAGGTCCCCTTTGGACTTTTGAAAGCATTTCTGTTGTTTCCTAAAATGTAAGTTCAAAATCAGCTCTCAGTAGTCGATGTTGCTGGGACCAGATAGTTACTAGCCAGGCATTTTTTAATATCTAGTCTCTGTTGAGCTGTTTGTAGGAGTAGAGAAGAAGCATCTTGAAAAATTCAAGTTACTGGATAAAAATATTACTGGAAACAATAATCTTTAAGACTGCTGTACTGAACTTCACGCATTCTCTCAGATCCTTGCTGTAGATATGTTACCAAGTGTAGTCCTGCTAATTAGTTTGTGTACAATGCCTATTGCATGGCCTTCCAGAATCCCATGTGTATTTTATCCTAGGTAACAATCCTTGAGGAAAGATAACTGGTCCATTAACAATCAGACCTTTCCAAGACACTATATGCAGTGAATGGTATTCTGGAATTCCTTTATGAGAAGTAGCTGTACTTCCCATTGTTACAAATGCTCATATGTATCAGAATTTCTCTTCCCAGAACTGACTGCTTTTTGTTTTAATGCACAGTATGTTAAATAAACTTAAACTACATACTATGAGGAAAAACTGTTCCCTGGGGTAGCATTCTTCCAACATGAACTTAGTGCTAGAAAATGTATTTTTAATGACAGAGAAATTACAGGCTGTCACATAGTCATTTAGCAAGGCTAGAGTATTCTGAGTTTCTGCTGCCATTCTTACTGATTTAATAAAAATACACATAACTGAAAAGAAACTTTTTAAAATATAATTTGATTAAAAGAAGAAGGTGCTTCAAAATCTAAGCATAGGAACTGTAGAAACTGAAAACAGGGTAATGTGAAATACAGTTTGGGATAGCAAAGCAATTTAAAATGGTGTAAAAATGCTATCAATAAAATACATAAGGGGAGATTCTGGAGCGTATCCCTACCCTGGGAAATAAAACTGAAGTTGAATTTCGTGTTATGGTAGCAGTTTAGTGGCAGGGTAAGTCAGATTTATATGAGAATCTAATGCTGAACTTGGTAAAGCATTTGTACACACAAAGGAGAGTAGGGAGAGACCATGGACGACTCCAGTCTGCACAAAATGCAACTGCAGCCTTCAGAGGGAGAAGCAGCGTTGCCTTCTCCTCCTTCAGAAGATTGTTTGCCATCACGGAGAGCTTGTAGGGAAGGACCTGTGAAAGAAGCCGTGGAGTTTCTAGACATGATAAGTAATAGTTTGCATTTTTCCAGTGTTGTTCTGTAGAATCTGACAGCTGCCTGTACCTCCTCCATTCACTGCATGTCACTGTTGATGTACTGGGCTATCACACCGTTCGGTACTAATGTTGGAGTGTGTAAGGCTGAAATTTGTGGAGAAAACATTGAAACTACATGACATTGAGTCTATATCATCTACTTTGCTACAGAAATGGAATTCCTACACTTTCAAGCGACTTGTAGGCAGTTCTTTGAAGGTGTGGCCTGTGTGGGCAGCCCTGTGGTTGACCATGATGAGGTGAAGAACGAGGAATAGAGCAACGGCACGTGTCAGGGAAGAAAGCTGCCTAGGAAAGGGCTGGGGGCTGTGCTACTCCTGATATACTGTGATGGAAAAAGCGTTTTTTTTCTTTTCGGCACGTATGATCTCCCATCACAGTGAAAAGCCTGTAGAGTCTAGCATTTTCACGACAGTGAAATTTAAATGTTCAAGAATATTAGGGATTGTTTCTGAAGTCATTTGGGTATTGGTAGAAGTTCTCTTGCTAAATGTTTCATGCATTTGAAGTAAAGTTATTCTTTCTCCTCAGACAACTTTTAACTTATGGACAAAATTTTAAAACAGAGGAAGAAGTTATTACTGTCGGGGACTGTGCATGAGTTTGTCTTTGTGTAGAGGAGCAGTCCACAAAGGGTATGGTTAGACACCAGTGGGATCCTCAGTTAGGCCTTGCAAGGTCATCATGGTATTTGGGGGGCTGTTAATGAGATGACCATGGAACATAGGAAAAAATTCAAATAATGTGAAGGGATGTGGAGAATAACTATCTTTTGGACAAAATTTCTGCAAGTATTCACAGGGGACTGAACTTGTATTCTCTTCTTAGTTTGCTTTCAGTCTCTACAAAATTATTTTAAATGATGTATAATATTAAGGAATTAGCAATGGAAACATATATTTCTCAAGAAATTGATTACAATGACTTTTAGATAATTTGCGGGGTTTTGATTCATCTCGGAAGGGATAGATGGAGCTCTTGCTGTTTTTCTACAGACTTTGTTCTTTATCCTATTGAGTAATTGAAATTCAGAATTCACACATATTTGATTCTTTGATATATATTTTCATTAAAAGCTTGCCAGTAGTGTGAGCTATGTATGTTTCCGAGATATTCATTAAATGAGATTTGTAACAGTTTACATGATATTCTGACAGTTTACCAAACCTATCAGTCAAAAGCAGATGGCCTGCGTTGGTAGGATTTTTTGGTTAAAATGAATGTATTTTCAACATATATATTTCATTTATAATATATTTGCTAGCAAAATTTTATCCTTAAAACTCAGTTAATCAACCTGCAATACCCTCCTACACTTCAGCTTGATGCTTGAAACCTAAGATATTATCTGTCTGCAGTTCATTTCAGTAATGTATGTGATTATAGAGCAAATTAAATTATATCATATATCAGACCAAGGACGCTGGAAGTACAGCTGTATTCATTTGTCACTTCTTTATACCTACTTATCTAGCTACCCCTTCATGAACATATTGTCCTCTTAGACGTATGGGTCTCCCTGGTTTCAATGCCTCGCTGTTTTGGTTTGTTATTTAATGTGGATGTGTTGGTTATCTCATATGGAGGAGAGGACATGTTACCAGGTGTCTGTCTGGATCGTGGTGCTGTCCAGCCGAGGCAGGAAGGAGGGGAGGTAGGGCATGGAGAGATGAGGGGGCCGAATCAGCAGTGGCTTCAAGAGTGGTCACCTGGTGGTCACCAGAATGAGTGGCTGCACTTGGGAGTTTTCTCGATGGGTTGCCTACATCCCAGTTTTCACAGCTGCAAAAGCAGTAGAACAAAGTGTAGGGCTGTGGCCAGGGCACAGGCGTGCGAGGGTGCCAGTAGCTCTGATTTCAAATGGATTTCTGCCTTTTATGCAAGATGGGAAAACAGGAGACCCCAGCACTGCTGCACAATCTGCGGCACGACCAAGGGAAGCTTGGATACCAGGGCAGAGGCACAGCCTTGCTCGCTGCCTCGATGCAGACAAGGGTAGTGTCGACAAGACCAGCATCCCAGGGCATTTCAAAATAAAGGCATTTCAAAATAAAGACAGTCGCTCCTATCTGCAGGGGTGATGTTGGCACACAGTTCTCAAATTTACTTACATATTATATATGTTTATTCTAACTTAGGTATCATCAGTTATATACCTACGGTTTCTAGCAGTTCGAGAGTTTACTTATTTTCACTAAAACTTTAATGCAAGTTTCTGTATAGCACTAGAAATAATAAAGATAACTCAGCTTAGGTTTTAAACAGTCTCTGCTTAGTTTTTGACCAGGAATAGTTGTCCTGTTTTATGTTCCATATCACTGACAGACAATAATAGGGAGAATAGGGAGAAATTACTAGAACCAAAACTTAATGATATGTGCTGGTAACATTGCAATTTAGTAGGTTAAATAGTAGAAACTATGCTGAGGGAATATTTTAAATAAAGATTTATATGCATAAATACATAGAGAAAAACTGCACTTTTTCTGGCATGTGTTGTTGCTTTTATTAGCATATTTTCTTACATATTTAAGTATGTCCACCAGACCATAAACCAGTTGATTTAAACTGAAAGCAGTTTAGAAAAGTTTATCTATGTATTTTTAGAATCTGAACTATTAAAAGTATACATGTACTGTACATGTACTCTTTTTCCAGTAGCCAGGTAGTGCAATGTTTTTCCACTTACTGTTAATTAGAAAGAGAAGTGAGTAAGAAGGAAGGGTTTTTCTAGGTTTATAATGGCTTAGGTTTTCAGGAAGGAACTGTTAGCCAGACAAATCTCCAACAGTGATACCACCATTGCACTGACATTTAAATTCAAATTTTGGGGAAAAAATCATAACAAAAAGTTTTGACGGGACAGAATTGAAGAATTCTTGGACTTCGAATTTGCTTTCTTTATTAATGCAGGTACCTACTTTCTTAGATCAATGTAATAAATTGCCTAGTGGAGCTTACTCCATTCCTTGTAGGTTTCTTTCAGTGTAAATACAGAGGGAGAGTTGAGTGGAAACTCAAAATCTTTAACAAATGTTTTAATTTCTGTAGGTTTTTTCATGAACCATCCTGAGCCATTAGAAATTTTTTGTGCAGCAGAAAAGCTTGTTCTAAAAATAATTTTATTCTCATTCATCTAAAAAGGCATTCATTATTCTGCTGTATTGTATAAGTTATTCTCTCAAATTTTCTGTCTCATGGTTTGTTTTCTTAAACTGGAATACTGATTCAGATGAATGTTGTTAGTGAGTGTGAAAAAATGTTTATGTTTTTTTTTTCTAAAAGCATCTCCCCAAGAAAAACAATCAAGAGGATCTTGTAAAACCTATTCTCCACTGCTATTACAAGCTTTGTCCTAAAAGGCTTTGAGTTTGGGAGTAAAGGTAATCACACTTAAAAAACCACATTACATCTAATTTAGCAACTCTAACAGTTAACAGTTTTGATGGTCTATTTAGATAGCTTGATTTCAAACAATAAAATTATTATTACTCAATAGAACATAAAATACATTGTCCTAAATGCATAAATGATAATTTTTATTGGACAAATTACTATATAGTGTTACTACTGTGAACATTCAGAATTAGGACAAGAAATAGACAAACTATAAATTAAGTTTCTTCAGAAGAAAATTCATCAAATTTGGGGAGAGGTATTAAAAAGGTAAATTGGAGTAAGATAGATATATACAGATAGCCAGGTCCTTTTCCAATGGTAATCAATTTAAAATTTATTACCATTTTAATGGCAATTATATATAATAATAGGAATTTATGCTCATTTCTGCTGCTCCCTGTTCTATGAAAAGTCATTACTTTTAAACCAGTAAGACTGTATTAAGTACAGTTTTTCTTACCTTCCACTTTACTCAAAATTGCATCTGAAACAGATGTCATGCAAATGATCTGTGGGTTTCTTGTACCTGAATATTAGCACCTTTTCAATTTTTCAGCAGTTTTCATCCATTCTTTGGGTACTGACTTCTCTGAGGTTAATAACCCCCTCCCTTTCTGGCCTCTGGTGGGAGCCTTGTCCTCCCCATTATTTCTCATGATAATAGTCTTTACCTGATGTTCTTCTCTTCTGTCTTCCCTACATTTCCTTTCCTTTGCAAAAGGAAGAGCAATGATTCTTCTCCAGCTTAGTATCTTCTTATCTAGGTGATTTCAAGTCAGGATCAGTCTTGTTTTTTGATTGCAGGGTGTCACAGCCAGAGGTGACTGTCCTGGCTGAGCAAAGATCAGCCGTCCCAGCACCTCCAGCTGGCCAGAGAGCCTGGCAGCTTTGTGAGGAATCAAGAAGTTGCAGGGTCTGCAGCAGAAATAACATTACCCCAGTGAGCACAGCATCAGTGAAGTTACCTTGTTGTAAATCCAGTAAAAGAAATGGAAGGCCGGGCCTGAGCTGTGTAAAACCATCTTGGCTTTCCAGGAGGCTACCCAGGAGTGCTGCCCCAGAGACTGGAGACACCTCTTCACTCTCACTCAGCTGCATCTCAGTGATGCTACTGGCACGCATGGTTTGGCTGGACTCCCAACATTCATTTTTTTCCCTCAGTATCTCCTTGCTTCCTCCTTGCAAAACCCCGAGCATGCGGCTTATAGTCACTGCGCTGATAAAAAGCAGGACCTTGGAAAGCAGCAGATCAGCAGCTGGTTTGTGACATTCCAGCTAAACTTAACCCTCAGATGCACACTTCCACTTCTGCTCCTTCAAAATCTGCTTTGTCTGAAGACATTCTATGTATTGTTGTGAATGCATATTTGAGGCAAAGGTGCTTAAAAGAAAACAGTACATGTCTGATAAGAATATCCATGTTCGAAAAATTCAACAGTTTAAGCTTGGCGTTGAGGTGGTTTTCCAGAATCAAAAATAATTTGAATTGGAAAAGTAAATTGCATTTCAACTAGTGCAATTTAAGGAAATTTTAAAAACAAACGTAAAAAATAAACTATCATATAACCTGTGCTTGAGGGAAGCAACTGATGCAAACACTTTCCTAAGATCTTGCCACAGCTAATATTACATTGTGTAAATTAAGACTTTCTTTCAGTATTGAAAATAATGTCTGCTTTGAAATGTTACTAGCTTTTGCTAATTTCCTGAGCTAATAATATAATTACATCCTATTAAATAAATGTTTTAACAAAATATATGAAGTTTTTAGAAATGCAATACATCTAATTTCAGAGTTCCATTAAAAGCCTGCAAACAGACTATAAGCAGCTGCTTTTACTTTAGTTTGAGTCCCCTGGCTGTTGTTCATTTTCTGGTCAGTTACCTGGATTTGCGCTTTCTGTGTCTAAATGCAAAATCTTTTTTTCTGTCCTACAAAACTCTTCTCAGTCATCTAAATTAGGGAGCAGAGAAGTCCTGGTTCACCTCCATTTGTCCAGCTGTAATAATACACAAGAGAAAGTAGCTGAATTTATCAGATTTATCCTGTGAATGGCACTGAGCTACAGCATTTGCACCCCACATCTCTTTATAGATCCTGTGCTGGAAACATTTCATCCAAGTACCTGTTAGGTTTCATGCTTTGTACATATGCATAACTCACAGCATAGGGAGAAAATCTCATCATGGCTTTAAAGGTGTCTCCAAGATGCATGGGGACCTGAGGAGCTCCCTGCTCTGACCCTGTCAGTCCTGTGAGCCTGCTGAAAAGTTTCCAGCTTTCTCCAGTGGACTGCGGTTGCTGCAACCCCTTGGTGTGACTCCCCTGTTTCCACTCTGCCTTTTCTATTGATGGCATGTGCCCTTCTGAGGGCTTCTGTGGGGGTTCTTGGAACACAACTGTGTCTCCTCTTTTATACATACTAACATATTCTGTTAGAGGTGTGATGTCCAGGGACCTCAGAGAGCAGCAGTAGTACTTTGGGGAGCAGATGATACGAGAAAAGAAGCCCCAACGGGATCACAGGTGTGGCATCTGCGCTTCTGGCTCTCCAGAGACATGGGCAGAACAGGTACCAGGGGGAGGCTTTTGCCACCCAAAAGGACCCCTTTCTTTGTAAGACTGAACAAGAGCGTAGGTAATTGTAAATAGATGGGTGTACTGGACTTCATTCTTTAACCTCATAGATGCCTCACATAAATGAATTTGGACTTGTAGTAATGTGTTTTACAGGAAATACTTGCTGTTCTTACTGCTTCTACAATATATAAATGGTCTTAGGAGGGTTGGTAATTACATTGGTCTGCCATTTGGGAGGATATATTCAGCACACAAAATTGTATCTTCTTGAGGCGACTGTTAATTTCTGCTTTTGTAGTGTTTTATTGTCCCTTGAATAATTAATCTTTGTGCTTAAAGGCAGGTATCATTCTTTTTGGTCTACTCTCTTCCTAGCTTTAACTGAGTTTAAATCATCAGCTGCTGCATTAAAGCAATGAACATATTGCTTTGTGTTGCAAGATACTTTGCAGTGTTTTCACAAATTTGGGTATTTTGAATGGCAGTTCTACAATTTCAAATACCTCCCAGTTAATAAACAAAATAAATAAATGTGCAATAAAGAAGTAAACAGACCATGAATCTGAATCACTTCTTGTTTTTCAAGCTGAATTTTTCAAGGAAATTAGTTTACAAACTAGATTTTGATGTCTGGAGTCCATCAGTCTCTAGGAGAAAGAGTTGTAATTACATTCTGTCTCAATTTATGCTGTGTGTCTGCACTCCTTTTTAGAATTTTTCTTTTTAATTTTATTATATTGAACTTAATTTTACATGACAAGTAGCAGAATCATGCAGATAAAGAACAGAAGAAATACAATTGTTCTGTAAAGACCTCCAGAGTTTTCTGTAAGGAAGCTCTTCCACGATTTTGTCAACACTTTCTCAGATTTCTTTTCTGTGCTTTCTTGAACTTTGAAATAATTGAACTTTCCTCTCTTAATGATGAAAAAATTTTATTATAGTTAGATATGAATCTAAAGTTAATTTTTTTCCTGATTTGAAATCATGACTGCCTTAATTACATTGATAAAGTTATACTTTGTATTTTTCAAAATCTGAATAATCTCAAGAGTGAAACACTTTACAGCATCCATGTTTTCTGTTTGACATTAAGAACAGGTAAAGAAAATGTTCAGTGAATGAGATCCATCCTCAGTTGCTGTGAAACAATTAGCCAAGCTGTTTATTCCTGATAGAAATTGTTTATTTGTAAAACTCAGTTATTTAGGGCAAACTCAGAGTGTAGAGACCTAGGATTTCATACCGTAACAACGTTTTTCCTGACATTGAGTATACTGGAACTAGAATTCTTGATTTAGCATCACGTGACTATTTTACTTTCAATCATATTTTACTAAAAAGAAATTGCAGGAGTTCTTTTCTTGATTTTTTTTTTTTTAGATGAAATTGATCTTTTCTGAAAATGGTTCCATCTCCTCCGTAGTAGCCCAGTTGCTGGTATTCATGCTGAGCTTTTAATCCTCTCATGATAACTTTCCAGGAACTCTGAACTTTAGGTAGTGTTTTGAGAGATAAGATGCATTTTCTATCCAGGTTTTTTTTGTTAGGTGTTTAAAAAATCATTTTCTTATCATAAAAGGGGAAGAGGATAAGCTCTGTAATGGCATAGCTGCTTTACTAGATGAGTTTTAATGTACAGTAATCTCCCTTTAATGAATAGCATTTAGTACTATTAAATTGTGTTAAAGTATGCTTTTCTGCTGTTCCTTATTATTAATGCCCGGTGGGTTTGTGACGCCATGCTTATCCATAGCCACTCCTCGTTAGCAATCTGCTTTTCTTCCATTGTTACGGAGGGTGAGAGTGAAACAGCATCTTTTTATCATCTAAAGTCAGAAAGGTGCGTGTGGAAGTGTGGCTTATACATCTAAGTGGCCTGAAGACCAACTTTGTGCTGAAATAGGATGCAGAAAATAAAGCTCTGGGGAAGAGAACAGGCCTTTTTCTCCATCCCTTCAAGAATGCCCCATCTGTTTGTTGCGGGTATGCAAAGTGGTGAAAGCAGCTCTAAGTCAGATACTGGCTGGGTGCAGTATAACCAGTCTCACCAAAATGTGTCTGGGAAAAAGGTGAATGTGGCCATTATGTGACAGGAAAATATTGACTGGAAATCATGGGCTGATCTTGAGACTTTTGGCCACCCACATTCAAGAAAGAACAAGTCCAGCTAACATGTACTCAGCGTGACCCTGTACAAAACAACTGGAACAGAGGAACAAGGGATTAAGCCATTATCCATCATATTTGAGAAGTTGTAGAGTCTGGTGAGGTTCTCACTGTCTGGAAAAGGAGAAACGTTACCTCCATTTTTAAAACAGAAAATGAGGAAGACCAAGGGAACTACAGGCCGGGCAGTCTCACCTCTGTGCCCAGCAAGGTCACAGAGCAGATTCTCCTGGAAAATATGCTGAGGCACATGGAACATAAGGAGGTGATTGGTGACAGCCAACATGGCTTCACTAAGGGCAAATCCTGCCTGAAAGATTTGGATGACTTCTACTGGCACAGTGTTTAATGGATGAGGGAAGAACGACTGACATCATCTACCTGGACTTGTGCAAAGCATTTGACAGCCTCCTGCACAACATCCTTGTCTCTAAACTTAGTGACGTGGATTTAATGGATGGAGCAGTCGTTGGATAAGCATTTGGCTGTATGGTGTCACGCTCAGAAAGTTGTCATAAATGTCTCAGTGTCCAAGTGGAGAGCAGTGATGAGTGACATTTTTCAGGGGTTGATATTGGGAATGGCACTGTTAGACATCTCTGTAAGTGACATGGACA
>VZTA01002559.1:0-14383 GCA_013398855.1 Mohoua ochrocephala
TGATGAAAGTCCCATCTGGTTTTAACTGTATGGCTGCAAGGCAAAAGTCACCTCTTCCTGCTTTTCTTTCTTTTGTGTTTTATTTATTTCCCTTTCACATGCCTCTTTGTGCTACCTAGACAACAATCTTGGTACAGATACTTCTCCTTTCACCCTGCAGCAGGAGAAAAACACTTTAGAGGCAGTGATGTACTCAAAGTAGATTTTTCTTGCTATTAATATTTTAAGATCCTGCCTTTGGTGGAAATTTGGAAAGTACCACGTTCTTGGTGGGGCTGTAGGAGACAAGGGGGAGTTTTCTTCCAGCTTCAGCTGCAAAATGACTGGCACACCTGCTGGAACAGGGTTTACCAGAGTGAGTTACCCTAGGGCTGAGCACCTGGACTACTAAACAAAAAAGTGTTCTAAAAAGTCTTCTGCTGATAGATACAGGCTAGATGGGCATATTTATCTATTTTAAAAATCTGTATGCTGTAGTTAACATATATTTCTCAGTTCCAGTTTTAAGCCTGCTTTGAGCTGCTACTCATTGTGGCCTTCCATTGCAGATATCTGTTGTGATTTCTGCATCTTTCATAAAATTATTAATTCACTAGGCTGCCACCTGCTTCTAATATCTGCCCATTCTGTGAGATTAAATTTATTGAGGTGCAAGCAAGGCATCTGCAGGGTGTTTTTAAAGGTGAAGAGTAGCAAGGTGTCCCTGTTTCAACTGACTCAACACTTATTGCACTGATGTGCTGTTATGTGCGTGATTGTCATGAGAAAAGTCCCCTTAAGACTAGAGGTGACTGTAGACCATGTGGAGTCACTAAATACATCTTTTATTTAATCTCTGCTGGTTTCCTGATTACTGCTGTGTGGACTATAAGAAGTGTCCCAGCTTGTCTGACATTTCACTGGTAAAGGCTGAGAGATGAGATCAGGTGGCACATTTATGCATCCGCCACAAAAGGCCAAGAAAAGCTTGCATTAGATATTCCTATATCTATTGTGCAAACACTGTACAACCAATTGCACAGCCTCTGGCTTAACAAAGGAATGGGATCATCTCCTGAATTTCAAAGGTAAAGCAGAGTTTTACACTTACTGAGTAGCAGAGTGGTACACTTACTGTAATTAGGTAACTGACATCTGAGATGTTGAATAAGAGTGTTTTCCAAATTGCCTGAAGTATTTTGAAAAATACCATTTGCTGAACTGATAAATCTGTGTATCTTAGCTCAAGTAAAAGTACTGCATTAAAACAGAAAGAACTTTTGCTATTTTGCCTACTGAAGTTTTAAAAACAGCTGTGCAACTTTTTTAAATGTTTGCATTCTCTTGTGTTATTTTTGTAGAAAAAAAATCTTTCATATATTTAGAGTGTTTTTTGCTTTTCTAAACACTGGTGTGAAGTTAGGCTTTTCAGAATATGTGGCATACTGCAACATTGTTTTCCTTTGTGAGTACTAAAAAGTTTGTACCAAACTTGGAGGTAAAAATTTATAAAAGTACGGCACATTAACAGTTGTGCAGCTTTTCTTTTCATATTTTTCTTTCCTCCAGAAAAGGAATCAACTGCTGGATTCAAAATTTTTGTACTGCATGTGTTGCTCAATGTAGAAAAAAAGATTGGCTTATTTCTGGGTAAATTTTTCATTCTTTAAGTGTTGACATTAATTTTTCCTGGACTGTTGATATTTGTTTATTTGGAGTTTCATTTAAAACCAAGGGGTTTTTCCCTCTTTTATTGAGAAGACTCTGTCCATGGAGGAACTTCTGCAGGCATTAACTTTATACATGTGATTACTACAGCTGATACGGAACTGCGAATGTTCATGCTTAGTGTAGAGATTTAATTCTTCTTAGAAAAAGGATTCCAGGAATCCATAGTGAGTTTAAATGTACAGATTGGTGTTATTTCAAACATAAGTGCCAGAGTAATTTCCAAAGCCAGCAGTAAGATGATAAAAGACCCTGCTGGTACATGTACAAAGTCACCATCCATGACATGAAGGCAAACGGAGGTCAAGCTGAATAAGCGTGAAGCACACATCACAATACACACAGGTATTTGTTTGCACAACTGAGACATTTATATTTGATACGTATATGTATATTCTTATACATTCAATAGATATTATATTGAATTTAGTAGGATTTGTCAGAGGTGGACAGCAACAGTAAACAGCACCTATCATCATTTTTAACCAGAATTACATTACCTCCAAACCATGGAATATCTCTGAAGAAAGTTGTCTAACTCTGGGGAGCCTTGTGTTAGTAATAAGATTACCAAGTAACTACAATTAGACTGGATCACAAAAGCTAATATCCTACCTAAAAAGGAAATATTTCTAGTGTGCATTTTAAACTAAAGAGAGGGGGTGAAATGTGTGAAGATTTCATCACTCTGAAAGTTCTTACAAATCTGATGTTTTCTGAATAGCATCCTGGCATCTGAATGTAAGTGTGATTTAAGCAGTAAAGGGGATAGATCTTATCCCTTTTAAGCAATAAAAGGGATGAGGAAAGCTAGGAATTTATCAGTAATACGAGCAAGGGTATTAGCTATCTGCTCAAGGAATATCAATTTTCACATGAACCTTGTTATTTTTGCAAGTCTCTACTGTTTGGTTGACGTGTTCAAAGTTCATGAGGACCCACTGGCCACTAACCTGGGATGTTAAATGAGGATAAAGTGAGAGTGGACTGGTCTTAGTACTGTGTTTTAGAAAAAGCTACCACAAAAAGCTTGGAAGGGTAGATAAATGAAGGGATAGTTAGAAATTAATTCAAAGGTGTGTTTTCCCATGTCATTGAAGATTTGAAAGAGACACTATGCTGTATATAAAATTTTGCTTGACTGAAAACCAGTTTGTCCTAAAATGGCTATAATCTCAGAGTGTTTACTAGCACTGCCCTGAATATTTCCATTGCCAGACATGCTCACGTAAAGACAACAGTAATGCTGACATGCAAATACATATGATATCAATATTAATATTTTAGAATTGCTCAGAATGCCCTTCAGTGCTCCATTTGAAGAAAAAAAAAATCACTGAAATGTTGCCCTTACCTTTTAGTGACTGTTGTTGGAGTGCCTTTCAATCTGATGGCATTATTAATGCTGGTAGTTCGTAAAACTTGCAATATACTCATTCTTCAGCTTTGTTTCCCTTTCATGCTTGCATCTTGGCTGACCAGACAAATAAGAACCGCGGATAGAATTGTTCAGGTAGGTTTGAAATTGAGCAGAATGAGTCTATCCATCCACAAGTGAGAACTTTTGAGCCATGGCCTTTTGAGACACGTAATTATTAGTCAACCAATTGTCCTCTCACTGGTGATTGATGTACTGTGATCCTTCTCACTAATCCTTTCTTTGATTCTTCTAATTAATTGATGAGGGAGATTAGTAGGAGTGTTTACAGACCAGGGGAAAACCCAGGAATACATTTCTGCTGTTTTCTGTTACCCTTTCCTTTTTTCCTCTCTTTTCATGTAATTACTACGTAGGAAGAAAATATTGACTCATATCCTGGGCTTGCCAGGTACACCTCACTGCTGTGGTTTTTTTACACCTACACCTAAATGCAGTCTTAAGAATGACAAATTCTGAACCTACTGTCTCAGGAAGCAGAGACGTTTTCACGTCAGTGTGCTGCTGGGTCCAGTTGAGGCACAATCAAACAAGAACAAAGCCAATGACTTTGGAAGTACCTGGGAGCCTTTCTTCCTGATCCAAGGACTTTGGATGCAATCATGTTGTCATTCAAACAACCTTGGACTCGTAGCTACATTTCTGTAAAACTGCTACTCAATATAGTGAGCACATCAGCTTTGTGCGTCATTAATGATACTTGATATAACATAAAATTACAATTGTGTGGATTGACCATACTTGATCTTGACTGCAGCTTTTCATGCAAAATTAAAGCTTCAACGTTTTCTGAACTGATTTGAACCAGCAGAATCACCTTATACTACATCAACACCTTGCCACATGTGACTACATCATTTTTCATGTGGTAGGAGAAACCCCAAAGGCTGATTTAGCTCTTTACAAAACTGCTGTTTCTTACATGAAACGTGGTGCACATTTTTCTCAGAGAGAAGCTTCAGCATGCAAGATGCATAATTTATCACAGTTTGTATTATGAGCCCACTTCCACAGTCTTTGAATACTTCACACATTTGCTACACTGGTTACAACAGCTCTTTTGCATCCTGTGAAGGTTTCATGTAATTTCCTATACTGTCTATTTCCTTTCTAAACTTTCTAATTTTGCAAGCTATAAATGGGATATCTTTGGAAAAAAAATAGCAGAAGCTGTAATTTTTAAAGGTAATATCTGGAAAATAATAGCTAGGCAGGGAGAAGAAGACATTTTTCAATATTAAGTTTCTCTTAAGAAGTAATTTTTTTTATGTGTTGTAGTGTCTCAGTGAAGTAGACCTATTCTCCTTAAAGCTGAAGAGCATTTTCTGCTTAAGAAGAGCCTTTTCTCCTTTGAAGGACTCTGAGATTTGCTATGTTGCTCCACATGACTGCACGCTGTTTTCCATATTCCAAATTCAGAGTAATGTGAACTAGCTGTCCCCGGCAGCTGGTCTGTATTCCCAAAACCAACACAGCAGGAGCAAATTTTCTTCAAGTTGAATTTGCTACCATTTTGGCCTTTGCCTGGGAGAAGAGTGCCGGCAGTGGCTTCAACAGTCCAATATTCAACTCATTTGTGCCACCAGGAATCCTTTCAGAGAGAGGTAGATTTAAGCTTCTGTCTAAAAATAACTGGTCATTGAGTGTGGCCTTGAACCCAGTGTTCCCTGCAGATAATGTGGTGGTCTACGTGGGGGCACAGGGCCAGCCCAGAGGTGAAGGAAGGAAGGGAGTTGAATGATATGGCTGAGATGAGGTTGTTAAACCTCAGTCTAGGAGGAAAGAGGAGGGAAACAGGGAACTATGATACAAGGACAGAACAAGGCTTCACTTCAAACCCCTTCATTTTGAACGTTTTAGGGTTTTTTTGCTCAAAACCTTATCTTTTAAGCTGTCCTGACAGCCCCCTCTGCAGCTTTTCCCCTCTAAGAGGATGTTGAATTATTCATTCTTCTGAACTAATTTTACAAATTAATTTAAATACATTATTAAATATAGCTGGATACAAAAGTATAAAACCGTTGTCTCATGTAAGGGACACAATGAGACTTTTGACTGGAAATATTTCTGCTGCCTTATGACCTATACCTTTATTATTTACACCTTTACAACGACAGCTATACATATGACCTTGCAATCAGAGGTAGAAGGATGGATTTGTTCTTGTTACCATATGGAAAACGTGTAGTCAGCTCAGAAGTAAATATTTTCAAGCCTAGGCACTCGTGGTGAAATTATGGCATTTAAACTTTTTCAGAGTAGATGGGAAAGTAGTCAAGCAAAATCTGAGATACCAGATATTCTGAAAAACATCAGAGTTCTAAATGGTCTATCCAATAATGAAGAACTGAACTGAGAAATTAGACTTTGCATCCCCAGTAGGCCTGACATTTCTGGCACACTGGTGTCCTTAGAGCCAGAACCAAAACAGTGACCATATAATGAGTAAGTCACCCAAATCACTTGTCCTTTTTGCTGTGGGATAATCTGCATGGCTCTGTTTCTGATAATCTTGACACTTTTTCTTACTTAGGATTCAAACTGTATCTGGAAAGAGAGGCCTGGCAACCAGCTGAGACATACAACGAATAGAAACACCCTGAATTTTCTGGGAAAGCTGAGTTGGAATCAGTCTGAATCAGAGCTACTCCATATGAAAGTGTTCAAGAGGAACGAGAATGCTGCCAGAGGAAGTAATGCAAGGCCAGAAAGGCTTGGACTCACTTTGCATACTGAACATTTGTCTTCTCCCTTCAAAGTAATGAATCAACATTAATTTCCCACACCTTTACATCTCACTGAGTTCCTGGGCAAAGTGTTATCTTCCCCTGATTTAGGGTTGTGCAATAAGCTAGTTAACGTGCACTAATACAGGTGGTTACCCTCCTGTTGTCACTGCCCTTAAGTGTTTGCTTTAAACCCCTGTTACGTTCAAGTGAAAGCCTATCTCTTTTTACAGGCATTAATCATCCCTTAGTCAGAAGTCCCGGTGTGGGTGCAGGTGAGCTGTGCTCAGGAGGCATCGCCCTCAGCGAAGGTGTTGCCTCACAAGTGTGTGCCGGTTGTGCCATTGCAAGGTCTGAAAGCAGCGGTTGAAGATAAGGCTTAAAATAGAGCCCTGCCTGGATTAAAGACACTTAGGGTTAGTGTAGGATTGAAATTAGGAAATGAGAGATGATGTCTCTCAGCAACTAGGGCGGAAATAGAGTTGTGTTACCTGTACAGCATGCAGTTGGGGTCTGTCTCCTCCTGTGGAAGGACTGCTTGTCTTCTGCTTTTGACGTCTTTGTGAGCAACTTTATTTCTGCTCTCAAGATTAATGCATTACACCACTGTGACTTGAAGACTAGTTTTCACTCAAGGATGGCTGTGTAAAGAATATTTGTACGTAGAAGTGACTCCTTGTAAGACACTCTTCATAAGGTATCTGAACTGCACTCTGGAACAGATTGTCTGTCCCCATTCACTGTGTATTAGTGAGCCAATTGCATTTTAACTTTTGACAAAGCATTAGTACTTTTCAGCCAGCTTGCATATTTCGCTGGGGTGTTTATGCTTTCTTTCATTCTACAAATATTTTTTCCTCCCTTTGAAAGGAATTTATTTACTTTTATTTATTATTACAGGTACGATAGCACTGATTTTACCTTTGAATTGCGTTCTCTGTAGCCTCAGCAATAAATAGACAGTTTGGGACAATGTTGTTTCTCCAACAATATGCCAATCCCAGCAAAATCATGGTCCTGAAAGGTTATTTTTAGTAGGGCCTGTGAGATCTGGGTAATCAGGACTAGCAGAGACAAAATACATCCTCAGCAAGATGAGTGCTCAACTCTAAATGATCCTCAGAGCTTGACATTACCATGGCTACTTGTGATCTGGTAAGAACTGAATCTGACAAGTTTGGCTGTATTTCATGTCCTTTCAAAGCATGAAGATTTTTGGGAGTTCCCTTCCAAAATATACACTGGCTAGAGAAAAATCAGACAGTTGTGTGAACAGCAGAACTCAGGAATCCTGTTTTCCTCTGAGTTTGTACTTCAAGAGCGAGTTTTTGAGGACTCAGCTCTAGCCTTGAAAGACATAAGTGTTGGTTTGGTTTTTTTTTTTTTTCTGTCCTTGAATACCTGTAATGAAAACTGTAGGAATGTAGTATTTCTGAGGCTTCTATCCTGTTTGGGTTTCTTGGCCCACTGATTCAAATGTAGCTTTTCAAGGAAGTCAGACATGCTCAGCCCTTTGCCCTGATTCCAATGTACAATTTCCTTATGATTTTCTCAGTGCTCTGCACTGAAAAAATGGTGCTATGCTTTCAGTCTCCCTTTGCATCCATCCTTCCTGCTTAGAAAATGAGAGGGATGGGGGTTTTTTGCATAATGAGGGATCAAGAGATCTTCATCCATGTTCATGAACCCTATTTGAGATATTTTAGATGAAAATAAAAGGGAGCGTTTGTAAATTTTTGTCCTGCACCATTCTTAAAAGGCTTCATTAACACTGCACATGAGAGTCACAGTATGGTTTCTGGGTGGAAAATCTAGTTAAAAGCTTTTCATCAGACTGCTACCCTCAGTAAACTGTGGGGAGTGTGCTCTGTGCCAGTGAGTGAAATGACCTGGGTTGTGAAGAGCCTCCTAAAACATAGAAGAGCAACCTTGGCAGCTCAGTCTGTAATGTGTTCTTGGGGACTGACTTGTCCTGCATCACAGGGGTATTTCTTGGTGGTGAAGTGTGTTTTCTAAGCCATAAGAGATCTCCATTACTATTTTTGTTTGTTTGTTTTCTTCTTCTTCTCTTTCAATGCTTGTTGTGTATGAATTTTTCAGTCACTTAAATTTCTGGGAGAGTGACAGTGTCTGACCTTCTCCAGAAAATACTTTAATTATTTGTACATTATTTTGATGATTGCTTAGTCTCCATATATAGTTAGTTAATATACAAAATAACAAAATAGCAAATCACATCTCTCAATGCTTTGTAGATTGCTCTCTACACTCTCTAGACTGTCAAAAATAGTAAGAAATCTTATAAATCTTACAATCGCACAATAACAGCATAAAATCTTACAAACATGGGATCTCATAAATTCATTGTCTATGCTCCCTTCCTTGTGGTCATTCATCAGTGCTAGACAGAATGCCACACAGAAATTATGTAAGTTACAGTCTTTGAAGCACATAATAATAAATTCAGGACAGGAATAAAGTAATGGGATGTGTAAAGGTACTCAAGCTCGCTATCTTGGATGAAAAAAATTGAGTAACAAATGATTTCCAGTTACTTTCATGATTCATCCTCCATGTCTTCATACTCTTTTCCATTAAATATTTTCACTGCAAATGGCATGAAAGCAGAAAAAAAAGAATGGTAGCAGAACATTAGTGTCACAAAGAGAAAGCAGAGAAATTTATCAATGGATGCCGTATCTTCTCCATCAGGAGTGGCAGGGAGTCTCTGACCAATGATGCCTGTGGGATAGCTCTTCTGAGGGACCCACAGCAGATACTGCCCTGGCAAAATGAAATCAGGAACTCTCTCTTCTGTAAGACTGCAGACCTGTTTCTGTTTAAAAAGAGTTCAACCATCACAGGATATATGGGTTTTCTGTAGGTGCTGTTGTTCCTGGGCTTGTTTATGGGAGGGAGGGAATTTGTGGGGTTGCCACCAGCTACAGTGACAGCACAATTTTTCCCTTCTGCTCTTGATTTGTTGAATCGATTCACTGCACAACTTCTGTACAAAGAGTTATCAATATTCAGAATGTCTTCCTTGTATTATCAGACCAAGTCTGAAGGAGAGTTTTCAAAATTGTATTCAGGGAGGGCCAAATAGGGAATGGGACATCATGCTAGGGAGTAGGCAGTAAAATGTGTCTGCTCTGTCACTTGAGGTGGTGAAGATTTATAAAGTACCTTTCCAAGCTCTTGCTAAAGTTCTGCAGGACATGCTTGAGATTCCCTGCTCTCTGTCGCCCTGAAGAAAGCCTGTACATTGCAACAGTTTTAACTCGGGGGCATCTGTGTCAAAGTCATTAAACAGGCAAAATACTCCTATGAATAGAGACTGCAGGATCAAGCAGCAAACGCAATATAACTTTATCTTTTGGCAATTGGAAAGAAATACTCAAGTTTTAACATTGGATGGGTGTTGTCATTTCTGACAGCAGCAGAGCTCTGGAATTTGCATTAATTGTCAAAAGTGCAATGACTGTACTGTTTTGACAGTTGGCATAAGGAAATCCTCATTGAGAACGAATGAGTCATAAAAAGAACTAGGTTTATGTACATAATTAACTTCTTTTTGTCCTCGTGTGTGATCTGTTAGATACTGGCACTGGGCCATCATAACAGAGGACATCAAGATACCTGTTATGCCTAGTTCTCCTTTTATTTCTTCTTCTCTACAAAACAGAAATTCTACATATCCTTAATATGCAAAGTTTGGAGGTTTTTTTATTAGTTACAAAACAATAGTGAAGATAACAGCGGAAGATCAATGCAGTATGTGTACAGGATGGTGCATATATATAGTGTATGCTGTTTTGTAAATCCTAACTTGTAAGCAAGCCCTGAAGTGTGATTGTATTGAGTCTCCCTCCTTGCAGAAATTTCAGTGGCCTCTGTGAAATATCTGCAGGTGCAAGGAGGTAAAAAAGCCTTGCAGAACTGCATTGGTAGATTAAAGTTTGCAAGACAAAGACAGTAAAGAATTAAAGTTAGACTTCATTATACTTACAGTTGTTCTGTGTCCTTAGGGCTTGTTTTAGTTTATACACAGTACAAATCATTTACTGAAGCTCAAGCCCATGAAAGATATTCCACCAAAGAGATGTGCAATGCCAAAGTTTTAGAAAGTGGTCACTTTTTTTATAATTGGCTGTGTTCATTTGAGTTGTGCTTCGGCTTTTAAACTATTTATTTAATGGATATCTTTGGAATTGTTCTTGTAACCAAAATTTCTCTTCTGACTACGTTTATCAGAACTGAGGTGCTCTGTTGGGAAAGACAGAGAAAAGGAACATCTGTGAAATGGGCTGTAGGTTTTAATTTAAGACTACAATATTAATATAAATTTTCTTACAGGTGAAATACTTTAGGACTCCTGTTCATTGTTAGCAAATGCAAACAAAATACATATTAACATTAAAATGGTGAGAATTTTGTGACTGATATAATTTTGCTGTTAAAAGATGACATACAAAAGAAAAAATAGCATAAATTAAACTCATATTTAAACCGTAAATATTTGTCTTAAGTTTATGCGTTATGCTATAGTGTCAAGAATAATAATGTGTGTGTGTGTGTGCTAAAACACCATTTTATCCACACGGTGTACATTTATATTTTCCTTATACTTCTTCGTTAAGAAGTTAAATAACATGCTTCACTTAGTGATATTTTTTTTTGAAAGCAAAGTCTCGTCACTGTACTTTGATTTATACTTCTGGCCTGTCAAAACATGCTGGGGAGAGGCGGGTGAGAAAGGCCTGGGAGCTTCCACTGGGCGAGAAGGATGTCCGTGCAGCATCACTGGCTGACTCGTGACCCGCGGGGGCAGCAACTACAGAAGTATCTGGTGGCCAATCCTGTCCTAGCTGACATCAAATTAACTCTTCTCAGACCCTTCTGGACAAATGAAGAGCCGCATTATGCACTAACTGGGATTGCAGTAGCAATCTGTGGCTTTAGGGCTTCCAAGCAGGTCTGTCTTCTGCCAGTAGCCTTGGCAGTGCGACAGCAGGACCTCACTAAGGGCTGACCACCCCAAAACTGAGCAGTGTTTTCAGACCAGGGGGCAAATTCACCGCATGTTTGGAAGAAAGCAGAAAGGAAGTAGTGTTTTCTACTGCCCCACAACGCTTTGGAGTTTAGAAAGGTTCCCTACTGACTTTCTAAAAAGGGGTTGGTTTGGTTTCTATGTGTAATTTTTTTTCTTGATAAAGCTTGTATACCCTTGTACAGGATGATTGTGTACAGAAATAAATGTCATAGTAATTGTCTTTGTCGAGGTAGAGTTTTCCAGCGTGTGACTGAAAATTATCCAGCAAAGTCCTCCGGCATGTTGCTGCATATTGCTGCTGTGGTGAATTGGACTGCTATTGTCCCTTGGGTTATACACACATTTAAGTGCATTGCTTGATCAGGGCCTAATTTTAGGTAATTTTGGTTCTTTCAGCTCTTGGTCTACTGATATTGATAACGCCATGTATGAAAAATAGCTTTGCTATGATTATGTTAAATGAGCCACACTTCAGGCATGAAATTTTCGGAGTAGGTGGTACTCTTTTCTAGATGACAGTTTATATTTTGTCTTACTCCTTACATGGGTTTTCTTTTTCAATTAACATAGAAGTAAAAGATTGGTACTTAGGGTGAGTATAGAATTCTCTTCTTCATAGGTATTCTCTGTATTGGTATTTCCCAGGGGAAATTTTTTCAAAAATGAAGTTATCATGATAACTTTCTGTTTATTTTGTTTCTGTTACAAATTTTAACCCACAGGTTTAAAACTCCCTTTTTTCTTCTTTTTTTTTTTTTTTTTATTTTTTCATTTTGTCAAAATAAACTTCATTTTTTAGGAGACTTACTGATTTTCCCATAACGGTCCAATTTTCTCATAAAATAACTACTTTTGTTGCTACTCAGACTTGGCCTTTAGCCATCTTCTAGCACCTAAAAATGCCGAGTTAAACAAATTATTTGTCCTTTGCAGAAAGCTCTGCTTTTGGAAGGTTCAAGGCCAGTCTGGATGGGGCTTTGAGCACACTGGTCTCGTGGAAGGTGTCTCTGCCCACGGCAGGGGAGTTGGAACTGGGTGATCTTGAAGGGCCCTTCCAACCCAAACCACTCTGTGGTCTCTGAAAATGGAAGTACACCANTAGCAGCCTCAGACCTGTCTGACTGATTTTTCTCTTTCTCTTTCATTTATCCTCTTTTATGAGCCTTCCTGTTCCAGGATTTGGATCCCCCCATTTTGTTACATTTCTTTCTAATTATTAAAAATAATTATGCTGCTTTTAGTTAATTCTCTACTTTATGTTTCTTTCAGCTTGAATGTTTAAGTACCTAGACATCTAGTCTAAATTTTTACCTAGTTTCTAGATTATTGACTTCATTGATTTTTATGCATTTGTGGCAATATTTGTATTGTCAATGCTCTGAGAGACTATTTGCTTTTTAAATGGATTTTGCTTTAAATCACAAAACATATTTTAACTTGTCCTAGGCATTGTAAAATTTGTGTTTATTTTCTGCCAGTTTTATGTAAAGTCTCAACCGATTATCCTAGTTCAAGGATCCCAGAAAAAGAAAATGTTCATCTGTTCTTTTTTAATTTATGCCTCAAAGAAAAAAAAACTCTATAAGAAAAAACAATTTTTGACAAATTAAAATGGAGAAATTACTACTGAAATGTATGTGAAATACGTGTAAAAAGCAGGTGCTGATGAAAATTGTGAATAGATTTCCTGTGAGGTACAAATATGCTTTTAAAGTGAAAGCCAGTATAGGCTTTTGTATTTGTGTGCACTAAGTTTTGAGCACACGGAAGAAATCATGACCTCACCCAATGCAAAGTCCCTCACCAACACAGGGGAACTCTTATCTAAGAATTGCTTTCTGGAGTGAAAAATTACTAAGTCATCACAGAGAAAACACAGATTGACATCTACCCTTCACTTGAAGGACACGATGAATCTCACCGAAATGAATGTTGTACAACAACATTAATAATATCTCCTTTATGTTTAAACTTACACATGCTTTAAACCATGTGTTATGCAGTACTCTTTCCAAAAAGAAATGCATGTAGGTTTGGGGTTTGCTTGTCGGTTTGTTGTGTAGTGCTATGTATCCATGCCTAATAGCATTAATAATTTGATGACAATTAAGTTATCTTGTGACTGTTCTCTTTAATTAAAAGCAGGTATCCATTGTTTGAGAGCCATCGGTGTCCATCCCAGGCTATGCCAAGACTTAAAAAATAGAAACTAGTCATTGCAGCACCTAGAGCAAGCTGCTTGTGTTATGCAGACTGTTATCTCCTACTAAGGATTTGCTCATTTGGTTTGCAGAACATTTGTGTACTTTACTAAATTATAGGCAGCAACTTTTTTTTCTTTTTTTTTAATACAAGCAACCTGCAAGCAGAATGGGTGCTGTCTTGCCGTGGTGTTATTTCTTCTTGCTGACTTAAATGGTAAACTGTTATTGTGTCAAATGCAAAAGCAGGGAGAGAGTAAGACCTTGAGGTAACAATATTCATACAGACTACAGAATTCAACATTTTCTTTGAAGTTTATCCTTGCACAGAGCGGGCCTGCTTATATTACCCCCCCTTGTTGGAGGAGTATGTGCAAGTGTAAATATTGCACAAAGGAAATGCCGTACCCTGCTCAGGCTTGTATTTTACTCATAGTTAGTATTTCAGCTCCAGAGTTTAATATTTGCTCTTCTTGGTTTTTTTGGGGTATTTTTTGCCAAGAAAACACAATAGCTCATAAATCAATGCACAACTAAAAGAGTTCTTAAATTCAATTGTTTTGAAGTGGTCCCTTCCATTGAGGCCTGTCAAAATTTTTTTTTTTGGTTGGTTGTTTTTTTGGTTTTTGGAGGTTTTTTTGGTTGGTGGTTGTTGCTGTTGCTGTTGCTGTTGCTGTTGCTACTGTTGTTGCTGCTGCTGTTGCTGTTGTTGTTGTACAAAGCCAGTTTTTGTGACCAGACAGAAAAATTTTCAATGCTATTCTGGCGCCTGTTCTTACCAAGTAAAGGTACTAGTCACATTCCTCGTCATAATGGAGATTCCTATTTCCAAATGCTACCTAACCTGCTGAAGGAGAACTATGGATCTGTGCATTCGACTTCAGTTTCCTAGTCCTCTCTAGGCATTATATTGTAGTCATAACAGGATTAATACATTTCCATGAGATAAACAGGGTATGAAGGAGCTTTAAGAGCTGTTAGTGTGCAATTTCTTTTTTTTTTTCTGCCTGCTCTACAAGAAGCTAAGCAGAGAATCTTTCTTTTTTGCAAGGTTGTGTTTGACAGAAAGCAGTTACCTCTAAATGCATTATATTCATGCGATAATCCAGACTCTGGCACAACTGTACCATTTCCTGCTCCTTGGAATGTAACCCTTCAAAGGACTCAGTTTACTAGGTTGCCCTAACTCCTCCAAAACATCAGTAATTAATTTTAGAACCCTCAGGAATCAACAGAGGGGTGGGTACCAGTTAAAACC
>VZTA01002599.1:0-19073 GCA_013398855.1 Mohoua ochrocephala
AACTGGAGGAAAGAGGAAGGGAGTGTGGGACATCTGGGGTCATGGCATCAAATCACTGTTACCTGTGATAGGGCCGCGCTCTCCTGGAGATGGCTGAACACCTGCCTGCCCATGGGAAGCAGTGAGTTAATTCCTTGCTTTGCTGTCTTTGTGTGCCCAGCTTTTGCTTTCCCTATTAAACTGTCTTTATCTCAACCCATGACTTTTCTGGGTTCTACCCTTCCCATTCTCTCCCTAGTTCCTCTGGTGTGGAGAACGGGTGAGTGATTGTGTGGGGCTTGGTGGCTGGCCAGATTTAAACCACAACAGTGAAAGACGATTATTAAAATCTCTAAAAAAGAAAAAAAATTGGCTGTCAGTTTCTAAAAGAGCAGATATGGAAACTTTGACTAAGCATTGTAAGTAACGACCTCAGACGGTCAATACTATTATATTCAGATTCTAGCTGTAGCGAAACACTTCCTGGGTTCATCACTTCTTCCATGCATATGAAGGTCATAATAATTTGATTATAAAAATAATAATTTGATGAGCACTGTGCAACTTTTGTGACATAAGGTTTTAAGTCAAAATAGGGACATACCAACAAAGAGATGCATCCTCTAACTCACAGCCATGGAGTGATATAATCATAAATTAGCAGCCTCTTTTCAAATAATACAAAAAAACCTCAGCACTTGGCAAACATAGCTCATGCTTAAACACCTAACAAACTTATTAATTCATTGTAGAAGTAGAGCCTATAAATGTGCTGGACTATATCATCATGGCAAATGATTTAGATCATTAAAATAATGTTGAGGATATTCTAAAGTTACAGTCAGTAAACCAAGACAATTTTAAAGGGAAAGGAATTGAAACAACATAGTCTATCACTAACTCGTTTCATATTTCAACGTAAGGTCACAAAAAAAACCACTGTAGGAACACCTCTATTGATGTAAAAAATGGCACTGAGGGCTGAGAAAAAATAAGATTGTCTCCGATATACTGTGCTGGCAAGTTGTATTTATTGACAGTATATTACATATACTGAAGCATATCCCAAATTTAATTTATTTTGAAAGAGGAGGACAGGAGCTAAAAACATACAAACTTTATTCATGAGATTATACATACAGAAGTGGTATTTTGCAGTACTATTTATATAGAGTAGGTTGGCATTACTTATTTGTTATGTAAAGTGCCTAAACTGATCCAAGAGCAGACACAGTATTTCAGGGCTTTCACAACAACCGAGTACTCACCAAAATACCCATCTATCTGTAATACAGATATACGAATTTTTGTAATATCTGTTTTCTCTCTAGCGTTGCAGTATGACTCAGCAATTAGTTCTTAGCTTAGAAATAAGCTAATTATGAGTCAGCTTTCATTATTGTTTGTGAGCAAAATAGAGGAGAGAAAAGAAGAGAGACAGATGGAATAAAAGGAAGGAGGGAGGGAGATGGAAAGGCTAGAGAGGGAAGGAAAGGGAAAGGGAAAGGGAAAGGGAAAGGGAAGGGGAAGGGGAAGGGGAAGGGGAACAAAAGGTCCCCAAGCCCTATCGTCTGTAAGATTCCACTCACATGGTCATGCTTCCCCATTGCCATTAGTCTCAGCTAGGATAGAGGAAATTTTCTTCTTAGTATCTGGTACAGTACCACGTTTTGGGTGTACAATGAGAATAATGCTGATAACACGCTGATGTTTTAGTTGTTGCTGAATAGAGCTCGCTTTAAACATTCAAAATTCTTTCAGTATATTTTATGGTGCTCTGGAAAAAATATTGTCAGCACATCTGCCTCACTACTCTGGCCAATATAAGATTTCTCCATTAAAAAAAAAACCCCAAGAAATAAAAATCAAAATCGGTGTCCAGATAATGTGAAGAGAGAAACACGGAATATATTTTCCAATAATTAACTTCAGTGAAAAATTCAAGACTCTCTAATACAAAGAATCACACTATGCTTAGCAGAAGTGAAGAAAAGTTACGGATACAAGGCAGGCCAATCAAAGTGTGTGGGGAATATCAAGTGCTCTTTAATAAATTAATTAGTCTGATAGTATGCCAACCATGGCAGCTAAAATTTTTCATAATTTAAACAGTTTATTGATCTAAGAGGCGGTAAATACAGCTGAAAGAAACTGTGAAATTGTACACTTAATAATAAGCTCATGTATAAAAATAATACTTGCATTAGTAAACAGCCTAAAAAACAAACCTGCAAATTAACAGAAGACAGACCTATTTTCTTTGCCCCCAAAAAAGAAACTGGACACACTAATAGTATCTTTCCCTACTGAACAACAAATGTTTCACATTTCACTTAGCTTTTTGCTACATTTGGTACAGTAATATCTATCAAGGGGTAAATTGACTTTCCTTTTACAGATCATTAGCAGCTGCAATCAGCCAATAAGAGTTTGCATGAACTGGTTCTAGATTGTCTCTGAGTTCAGACATGAGTTCATTCAGCATTGTAAGGCACACTAAATAAAAAGAAATATATCCTTGAACCGTAATGCACAACTTTTGACTTGTAACTATAACAAATCATTTTCCATATTATTGATTCATCATTTAAAACTTTAATTTGCAAAGAGTTTGTGCTTTGAAATACATAAACTGTATGTGTCCAAACAATATATTATGATAATCCATCACGAGTCTAATCCACATTATCCATAGGTACCATCATAATGACAAGGACCAGTCTAAGCATTTGGCTGACTTTGATCAAGTCTTGACTTTGGCTTGACTTCGGCTTGACTTCTGAATTAACAAAACAGGAGTCAGAGAATGCTACACTTTTTCTGTCTTTCAGGTAAAGTAGTTCATTCTGAAATTACGTTTGTCAACCCTTTGATATGAACTTGGCATGCATGGGTGTGGACTTCTTAATGTGTATTCTCTTCTAGAATTCAGATTCCAATATGCTTACATTTGTCCTGTATATATAACAACCATTTTTGTTCTTTCCTTCAAGAGTCTCACTGAATTATCTACACAAAAATGAGAGCTCTGGAGGTGGATTTTTTTCACCTGAATGCAAATTCCTGAATGGCAGACGAGTACAGTACAATTAGCTGGTTTTTGACATAGGGAAAGGAAAGAGCACCTGCGTCATCAATTTGCTGTCTCTTTCTAAGGATTTGTCTCCTAAAAAATATAAGCACAAAAGAGAAGCTCAAACTCAACAAAAGCTGAGCAAGAGGAATGGCTTTATTCACTTTCATCTCCAAAACTCATAGACTTATTGAGGTTGGACGGGAGATTATCTGGTCCAACCAAAGCAAACCATATTGCACAGGCCCTTATCAAATTAGTATTTGAAAGTTCCCAGGAACGGTGTATCCACTGCCCCTCTGATGATCACCTTCATGGTACACAGTGTTTCCTATTATCTAACTGAAACTTGTCATAACTCATATCCACTTCTGCTTTTTACTATGCACACTCAGTGAATGTGTCTGTCTTCTTAGTGCCTTTTCAAGTTGTGTCAGCTTTCGCAAGCAAAGTCTCCCATGCCCCAGTTTTGCAGCACTTGCCTTACGAGAACAAAAAGAATTGGGGTTGGTGAGTCTAGAAAAGAGATTGCTTTGGGAGCACCTAACAGTACTTAGGTTGAGTTTACTAAGAGGGAGCCAGGTACTTCACAAAAGGGCATGGTAGGAGGAAAAGAGACAGTGGGCGTAAGTTGAAACAAGACCAGTTCAAAATGAATATGAACAAAACCTTTCTCACCATGAGAACAGTCAAAGAGTAAAGGAGGTTGCATAAAAAGGTTTTGCAGTATCCATCTCTGCCAGGTTTTATTCCTGTCTGGCTTAGACTCTCCATAACCTGCTTTAATTTCACCACTGAGACATGTAAGTATTCAGCCTACATTGTTGTGCGGGGTGTTTCAGTCTCAGCTGCATTTTACTTTGTTAACTTTCTTGAGGTTCCTGATAGGTCATTCCTCTGTTCTGTCAAGGACTCTCATTGTAAAATCCCTTCCTTTGAGTGCATCATTTAATGCCCACACTGACATCACTTTTCAATACTATCCACAAATTCCTTGAGGGAGATTTCCTTCACATTATCCTGATACAGACTTAAAAACTATAATTGCCAGTATCAAAAATAGTTCTAGATACCTTTGAAGAACATCAATAATTATTGGCCTCCAGGTGGACTTCGTACTCCGATTACTGCAACACCCAATTAAAGCCAAACATTGAATTCTCTTACCTTAAAGACACTTGTCCAAACCATACCTCACTAGTTTTGCTAAAAAGACACTGTGGAAGACAATGTCAAAAGTCTTGTTAAAGTCATGGCAAACAACATCACTGTGTGAAAGATACTCAGCTAAACACAAGACCTACAATTGAATCGAACTATTTTGTTCTTAGTTTCATCATATCCACAATTAACTCAGAAAGAATACTGTCTGTTAAGGTCTGCTCTATATTTTAGTAGCAAAAACAGGTGACCATTTTATTCACTAGTTGATAAGAGAAGAACTGAAAAGAAATTACTCTAGTTAAGCAGAAATGTCAATTACTAGTAGATGACATTAGGCATAATATTGATCATTTTTTGCAAATTCCCTTTTTTCACAAGTCTGCAAATCAAAATAATTCATTTGAAATTGATAGATTGAACATATCACAAAATCATGCTCAGAGTTTTTTTCAAACATCATGATATTGTAAATAAAACTGATTTAAAGGGTAATGACTTCTCTCTGAAGTTTTGCATTAAATAGCACTTTAAAGAAATTATGAGAGCATCGAAGGATGAACAAAAAATTATTAGTAGTGTAGTTTTGCTACTCTTCACCACAGTAGAAGAGATTTTTATAAGCAAAATGTATTCGTGATTACAAAAATCACCCTGATATGTAAGACCTAACTGGAGGTAAAAAGTTGTCTTTAATATCTTCTGGACTATTTAAAAGTTGTGACAAAGGCTGAAGTATTAAGCATAAGTGATGTACAGCTGGGAAAGAGTAGAGCTCAATGTAGCATAAGCAGCTACCCTGGAAGAAAAAGCACAGAGGAACAATGGAATAAATTGCAGCTGATAGTCAAATTGGTTGAATTGTTTTATGTTTGCTCTTAGCTAAAAAGTTGCTCTGCTTTCTTTACTACCTTCTAAGGAGAAAAAATATTTTAAAGTGCTTTTTATGTAAGGCAGATATTTTGGGAAAAAAAATTCCTTTTCAACCTATTTCCTGCATGGAAACAACCAGGATGAATTTACAGTAGTGGTCCAGCCTGGCCATAAATCTCCTGTGTGTTATCATGGACATTATGATGATGAATCCTCAACTCAACATGAGATTTTTGCTTCAGAAGTTCATGACAGCTCTGGGCCACCCATTTTGTCCACTTATGTCAGTCTATCAGTTAAGACACAATTTTCTGCCCTACTCTTAAGGACAAAAAAAAGAAAAAAAAAAGAAAAAAAAAAGAAAAAAAAAAAAGAAAAAAAAAAAAGAAAATACGGTTTTCTTNGTGTTCTTTGCCTCCTCCCTCTGGACTATCTTCTGTTAATGGGCCAGCTGTTGAAACCAGGTGGGGCAGGGTTCCTTATCTCTCCCGTGACCCATCCTCCCTTTAGGGGATATCTTCTGTTAATGGGCCATCGAGTCTCACACATTATCCCATTGTGAGCTGCTCCGCCCAGGGGGAGGAACCAAGCATTCCATCCTGGATATAAGCTGAGCTTTCAAACACCACGGGGCCCTGACCTGCTGGATTTCCAGAGGACAAGAGCTACTACTGGATCTTCAGGCGGAGACCAGACCTTCTCTTCAGGATCACCACTTCATCTAGACTGCTACCAGCACCCTGACTGACAGGGTGCCAGGTTATATTCCGACTCTGTCGGTGGTTTCTCTTTTTTTTTGTTCATACTATTTCATTTATTTATTTCTTTTTCTATTAAATTGTATTTCTGACTTAGAGTCTCTCAGTGGTTTGTTTCCAACCAGCACAGTTGGTTACATCTTTAGAAGTCTGGTTGATTTTATGTTATTCTCAAAATTCAGGAATGCATGCATGGGGTACTGCTGCTTCACTGCACGTTTTGAAGAGATGTGTTATTAGCCCTGTAGTCCCCAGAGTACGATATAAACCCTATCTACTATAAAATCTGTAGAAATGAAATACTTTTACTTGGCTAATGAGAACATGATAATAGTAGGAGCAAACCACAAAAAATGTAGGCAGTTTAATATTGTGCCTGTAATAATTTGATTGTGTAGGCCCTGTTTTATAGCCAAGATAACTTAAATGTTTCAAGATACTATAATTATTATGAGACCTTTCTGCAATTAATGTCTTTTCTGAAAGTCAGTTCAAGGAGGCTTCACTCATTAAAACAGTCTCAAGCAGCTTCAGGCTCCTCTTTCACCCCTGCTTGCTGTTTGCAGATGAAAAGTATGTTACAAGATCAAGTAATAACCATAATCTCCTGAGATGCAAATCAGCAAGATACACCAAGGACTTTCTTCTTCTAGGATGTTATTAAACTGTAAAGGTTCAATGATCCATCACTTTCAAGATCACTTTCAGGATCTTCTAAGTCAAGCCGTCAGTGTTACCACTGATGGTAGATAGAGCTGGTGGGACCCGGCAAAGCTGCGGCACATGGGAGCCATGCAGTCCCTGCCCCTCTGACTGCTACTTTCCTGGACAGCAGAGACTCTTCAGGTGTATTATAAGGAGCATAGTGTATTATAGGGAGGTGTAGGTCTGACCACACTAATGTTTGACCTAATATCTCATTAATCCCTAATATCTCATCAAATGCCTTGTTGATTGTGCACTAGCTAACACATTTTCACTTTACACTTTTGAATTATTTACAACCTACTTTAAAGCATCTCTGCACTTGACTAAAAGTGTCCAAACTGTTCCATAAGATGGGCTGTAACTTCTCTGTAAAGGCTACCTTACCTGCTCGATGTAACAGCTGAAGTAAGTTATATCATGCAAACAACAGGCCCTCTGAGACAATCTTTCTCATAATTAGTGTTAACACTCTTGAAACTTACACTTCCTACATAGATTTGTTACAATGTTTTCAACACAATTAAGCCCAAACTGGTATATTAATAGTCCCATATGTTCTTTGATTGTACTAATTTCCATAATTTCATAAAAGATGACTGGTGATCACATACATCTTCCCTTTCCACACATGGCATATTGGATTAGATAACCCCAGCTGAAATTCTGAATAACTTTTGATGGGTGTTGGGAATAAGAGAATAAAATATTTTGTCTTTTTATTAAATTTCTTATCTGAAACATTCTTATGAAACCTTTTCTTCTGAGTAAAAAAATTGCTATATCAAATTTATATTTAAACTTAATGTAATTTCTGTGCAACGTTAGGGTGATCATGCTACTATCCCAAAAGTGTCCATAGTTATTGAGAAACATTTTAGTAACTGAAATGCCAATTGATAATGCCAATTCCCCACTCAGAGCTTTGCAGAAATACTGCAAATTTAGTACAATTAAAATTAAATCTGATATTTTGTTAAGCTTTTTCATGTCTTCTAGACTGCTCATGTGTATTTACCGGCAGAAGAAGGAGCAGTGTATTATATAGATATTCATTTTACATGTGAAGCCTTTTAATTAATACATATTCTCCACAGAAAAACTGGCTCTATTATTTTCATAAGGATCATAAAAATACATTCAGATCGAAATTAAGAGGTTAGATCAGCCTATACAAACAAAATAGTAAGCCATTCCTTTGTAGTCAGTATTAAATTATCACAATCGTTTTCAGTGTATGCAGGACCTCCTTACTCCTATACATACAGAAAAATAAAGAAAAGAAGTTAAATGTCACATCATTTATGAGCATGTTGAATAGCATAGAGCATGGGTTCCTGAGGGAATTCTACTGGTGATCACTTTCTTCCTGACAGAAATGAAACTTTATTCCTATTCTGTTTTCCTTCTCTTCGAACAGCTACTTCTCCATGTTAGAAGCTTGCCTCTGATTTTACTTCCTTTATTTCTTTGCATATTTACTGGGAGAATTTTTAAGGGCCTCTCTAGATAGAATTACTGAATGATGTTTGAAAAGCAAAGAAATTATTTCAATGTTTGTGGTTTATTGACTCCTTTAGTGAACCATGATAGTATCTAATGGTTTTCTTTCAGAATAATTTGCACAAACTTCCTTTTAAAAAATATTTAGTGTTTTGTTGTCCCCTGAATGAACAAACCCTTGAATTTTTAAAATTAAGTCTCTTCTTCCACTTCCCAATCATATGTTAGCACAGCTGATTTGAAAGAGGCTATATTTGCAGCTGTTTGTTCAGCTATATCTTCCTTGATTTTCCTAGGTTTCTAGCTCGATTCATTAGTCTTCATTCTTTTGTTGTGTAAGCTCTACAAAAATGTCAGTTTGCAACAGATCCTGAAACACAATCCTCAAGAGGTACAACATGGAAAACTCTTCAATTTCTGTAGGGTGATCACAGATGAAAAAAAAAACCAAATAAACTTTTAGCCTTTCTAAATGTGTCCTAACATACTCTGAGAACTCTGGTCACCTATCGGCTCATCACATTTAATGTCCTTGAAAAAAACATTAGTATCATTTTTACAACCTTGGTAAGCTGTTCCTGAAACTCTTTCTGACTTACTGTGTTGCATTATCATCTGCCAAAGCTTCCTTTATTTAGACGCTACTTCCGCTTCTTAAAAGGCTTTTCTCTTATAAAGACCATTCAATCTCTTTATGTAACTGCATAGCTTTTTCTTAAATTCTTTCTGTATAAGTGACCAGTTTTTGTCACTGGTATTTAACATGATCAAATTTCTGTATAATTCACTTCTATTACCTCTCTAGATGGAGTTCAATTGCTTAAAATTAGACACTTAATGTAATCTGAGATATTGGATATTATATTTTGCTTCCAGCTGCCATGTCAGAAAGTTGAAGATCTCTTGCAGATCCTATGTCCTATCATCCATCCTCACAGGGCTGGCTTGTATACCTTCAAAGACACAATAGATGCACCTGATGCCTATGTCTAAGTACCTGAATCTCCCCTGCTATAAACCATTCTCATGTTAGTTTAGCTATATGAGACTCATTACATCATTGTTCCTGAGTATTTTTAATCATGGAGAGTATTTTTCTAATTCATAGCATTTTACTTTCTTAATTTCTGTGTTGGTTTTTTGTTACTTTATTTGGGGTTGTGAGTTTGTGTTCTTTTCCTCCTTAACGTATAGTCTAGGATATTATTAGTTTTACTCTTCTTTTCTTTCTTCCTTAAAACTTGCTCAAGTATTTAGAAGTCTCAGTTCTGCTCTTTCTACAACAGAGAAAGGTGTGGTACTCTTTTCAACCACAACAATGAAACCACGTGTGTGAGCATGCAAGCAGTATGAGAATTGAGCTGCTGTGCACCAAAGGCAGGACTAAAGCAACCCTGAGCTAGTAGTGAAGCATTTGTATTGAGCAAAGTCTAGCCCCTTCATACAATCATGGAATCGTTAAGGTTGGAAAAGACCTCCAAGATCACTAAGTCCAACCTTGGACCGAATACCTACCATCGTGCCAACTCAACCATATTAGGAACCTGGGTTTGTGTCTGATCACAGTTTCTTACTCAACGATTGCTTAATTCAATACAGTCCTAGAAGCCGAAATCAGAGTAACTAATGGTTCTAATTAAGAGCTCTAACTGACTGGTGGGAGGAAGTTCCGACTTTCTTATGCTTTCTGTGGCCTTTCATTCCTGAATTCACAATAGCTCAGGTTAAACAGAAAAAATCAGATAGATTTTAAGACTGTTTTGTAGATTAATTTAAAGAAAGTCTTGGGTGAAGTGCAAATTTGAAACCATTTAAATTTTGAGAAACAACACTCGTTTGTCTTTTGCTGTGGAGGATCAGTTTTAGCGGTACCCTGTCATATGGAAAAATTGCCTCTAGGCTTATCGGAAAGATTCTCAAGCCTACTTAGCCAGTCCCTCGGCCTCAGAAGAGACTCTGCCCTGGATCCTGATAGGATGAATGCACTCAAGCTTACATTCAAGAGCTGGAAATCCTTACGGTAGTGGAAAATGAGCCATTCAGCTGCTGCCTAGATTCTGAAGTGAAGGATAGGGAACTGATCTGTGTTGCTTGCGGAGCTATACAATTCCAAATATTATACAAAACTTATTTGCCTCTAATGCTTTGTGGGCATCCCCTTGTGGGGATGGCTGTAAACACGCACAGGATGCTGCTAACAAGGTAGCTGTGTCTGAGAGCTGCATAGATCTGCAGCAAGGCATAATGCTCCAGCCAATGTGTTTTGCTTTTGCTTCAGATACCTTTTCTGCCTCCAGTATTTAATTCCATGATAACGATGTTCCTTAATTTCTATCTTTGATTGCCTTTCTATGCCAGACTGAATCTGAGCCTGGCAAACTTGGTCTGTCTGAATCTTCTGACTCCTGGCTCTGCTTATTTACCTATTTCTCTGCACTGCAACATCTTCTTTTGGATACATATTTAGATATTGTGAAACTTAACTTGAGTCTTAAAATAGTTCGAAAGTTGAGGAAATCAAGATTTAACAAAATTTGATGCATACATTTCTAAGGCTAGAAAAGAAAGATACTAACTTTGACAAGATCACAAGGACTTCAGGTATTCTTAAGCTTAATTTTTTTTTGCCTTGGAGTTTAAGCCTATGAAACTACGGTATCCTTTTCAGCCTAATTCTAAATATATATATATATATATATATTTCTAAGAACATCCCCTTGTAGGGAATGTCAATTGTTGTTGTTCTTCCTTCCATGTATGATTTTTCCCAACTGCAGCATCTGTAACTTTAAATCAAAATTATTCTAAAAAAAATCCCCACCTGAAACAAGGAGACGAGATGGACAGAGGTTTTTTTTCTTTATTAACATAAAGAATTTCTCTGTATCTAATTTAATCTGTTCTATTAATAAGTTTCAGCTTCTTTGATATCAAATTAAACACTTTTCTTTTCTTTTTTTCCCCCTTAATTTAATCACTGAGAAATAATACCTGCACAAAGTAATTGCTTTCCAGTTTATATTCTGGTCTAATAGTTTTCTTCAAGAAATACAACATCTGGCCTTTCCTTAGATAATTTGCTGATAATTCACTTACTCTTGGTGTTCATATTTGAATGGTTTAGGTCAGGCATGTTAATGGTGCATGGTTTAATATTTGATTGCACCCTTCAGTTTTCACAGTGTTTGTCCGTATTAAGGCTTTTTATCCCCTTTTCTAATCTTGATATAGCAGCTGAAGCTAAAGGAGATTAGCATCCTAATTCAGAAATCTAATTCCCTTCATATGTCTTTTAACCCATCAATGCTCTGCTTTGCTTATGTGTATCCAGATGGCTCCAGAAGGTTTCTAAAGCTTTTACATGGTTCCTACTTAATTGAGCTTTAGCACTTTTTTCCACTTGCCCACAATATTTTAATTGACTTTATACACATATTGAATTCCAATATTGAACTAGGTTCAAATCAGTGGAGCTACAGTGACTTCCAAAGCTGCCTCTCTTTATTTCCTTGCAAATTTTTGCTCTGGGACTTTTAGTCAAAAACTTTTTGTCTGTCTCTTTGTAGACCTTTGAATTTGATAAAACTCCTTTTGCCTTTATTTTTCTTTTGAGTGGTAAGGTTTCTACCTTGGAGGCAACTGTTGTTTAGCACTTGACTCCATGAAAAAAGAGAGTTTTATTGCTATCAAAGACCCTAAGCTCAATTTTGAGCTACTAACAATTGGTACAATGCTATACTTTGTGAAGTTCTGAACAACTTAACATATACAGATTTTGATTCATTCAAGCTTTATTACTTTTTAAATAGAGCACCAACCATCCCCTGTGCAAGAAAGAACAGTCACCAATGAACAGATTTTTATCTCCTACAAATACCTTCTAGTCTAATGATTTTGATCCAGAATTTCACTATAACAATATCTACTTTATGTCTCTTTATAAGGTATTCATGGGAAAGAATGAATTAATCATTTTAAGGATTATTTTACAGTATTTCTTGAAATAATCTCTCTTTGCAATTGTACAACATGGCTTTTTAAATGCAAATACAGTGCCACAGTTTCCTAAGAAGTCTTCTGAAACAATGGGAGTGATCATATGTTGGCATTCTCTGTGGCAGACTCTTGACAAGCTGATTATCCCCCCTGTGCTTGCAGCAGTCACAGCCTGTAAGAAGTAAGAGGCTGTAAATTGTGGAGGCCACTCATTTTCCCATTTCACTGTCTGCAGGAGCTAGTGAAAGCTGAAAATCTTCTATTCTGCCCTTTCATGTCAGTTAAGATAATGGCCAAATTTATTTTTTTTTAAGCAGAATATAATTGAGAGATAGGTGATGGTGCCAGAAAAGTGAGATCACTTAATCAAAGGTCAAATTAGTTTCTCACGCCTTACACCCATCTAATCAAAAGCTGTCTCAAAAGCTGTCTTTTTTTTTTTTTTTTTTAGTTACCTGCATTGGAAATTCAAAGCTAGCCTTGCCATCTACTTTTGTTGATCAGGCATTTCCCAAAGGTGCTCTGTACATGACATCCTCTTACAAAAGTGTTTCTATGACATTTCTGCTTTATTGTTTTTTGTCCAAAGGTATAGACCACAGGGAAAAAAATTCAAAATGCAAGCATGTTTTTCTTGATGATGTTTGACCATTCCATATTTGTATAGTGTTATAAGATAGAGGATTTTAAAATGATAAAATAATTGAAGAAAAAAATAAATTATTTTCCTGGTTTTAACCTATAATAGTAATAAGTATAATATTCCATATACAATAAACCCTACTTTCTGCGACCTAAAGGATACTTGGGCAAAAGATGCATTAGAATAGCTGTCAAAGGCAGGCTTTGTGTTTTGTAAGCACAGACCAATTGCTGGTTGGCATTCTGCTCAACGCCTTTTTCTCTTGGAACAAAAATAACATTAATCTGTCAAATAATTTATGATTCTACTCAAACTTGTGATGAATAAATATTTTAAGTATAAATGGATGGCCATTAGTGCTACATTATAGAGTTACTTTTTGTTTTTTAATTACTGGAGTTAATTCTTGTTTACTATTGTTTCATATCTCTGCTTGTCATGACAGGATTTGGTACTTCCATTCACTGTCCTTTTTAGGGAACATATTTTCATAATTGGTTCTTCTCTTTCTAACACAGACCCATCATTTTACAAAGTTGTCATTAATCAAGCTGTTTTGCGAGATCCAAATGAAAGGATGGATACCTAAACAGAAAAAAATCACATCAAAAAGCAATGGAAATGCTGCATTTAAGACTTTCATCGGTGGACAGAAATCCTTTGAATGTAGAGGAGTTACAAAATACAAAATCCAGATTAAAAAGAGGAATTTTGTAAACAGGATGGAGTCAATATAATATAATTGGCTGCATATCAAAGGGTCAAACTGATAAAACAAGTATTTTAAAATTTAAATCAGATTATTTAATTTATCATCCCCAAATGATGAAAAATTTAAAAAGAAAAACCAATACCTTCTGGAATACCTAAAAGATATTTGAACAAAGAACATGGAATTTCATACAAGAAAACCAAACACAGATTCTTACTATGTATTTCAGTTGCAGTATTTCTACCTCAGTCATATGCATAGATCTCAAAAGAATAATCGTATAGAATTAATCATTGTCACTTAAGCAGAATTTGTAATTTCACATTTCAGAGTTGTGGGATTTTTTAACAGCAGGACTTTGACATCTGAAATGTCTACTCCACAGTTAAAGAGTTTTTGAGAAAGAGCAAGGCAATTCCAGGCATAAGCTGCTGTAGTGCATGTCTGGGGCCTACAGCTTGAAAGGAGCTCTACAACCAGTATTCACATGCGATGTACAGTTTCATGAATCAGAACTCTTCAGACCTGGTGCTCACACAGAGTGTGTGCACAACCAGAGTGATTCTTGCTCTGTTCAGTTATAATCCATTTAAACTCACTGCTGCGTAGCCTTCCTTTGTACCTTGATTTGTGGCTGCTCTCGGAACCAGTCTGAGACTAAGACAAAAGCCTCGAAAGACATCACGGATAGTGTTCACCTGTCTAAACAACAAAGAACTGTTCTTATTTGAGATGTCACAGGGTATCTGAGACATCTGCAAGGGGCTGAACAACATGCTATAAATTGGACAAAAGAGAGGATTCCTCTGGAAACCAGATGGAGGTTGAGCCAGATATGCTAAGAAATTTAATGTCATTAGACATCTTTTAGACATGCAAAAGTAGTCACATCACTCACAGGTAAAATGTAAAAAAAAATTAATATAATACAATATAATGCAACATAATACAAATAACACTATTATATTATATTATATTATATTTCTAAATTTATCTATTAAAGCTGTAAAACCAGTCCAAGTATATTTACTTACGAAACTTCCTGTCATGGCTTCGCTTCAAAGTGACGTGAAAAACTAGACTGAAATTGAAGTTTTAATTTAGTTCTTTTTCTTTTTTGAATGGCAGTTTAAAAGCAAGGTTTCCATTCAAGAGCAGGTGTTTTTGTAGTAACATATTACATATTTATCTGATAAGTCTCCTATGGTTAATGTGGTACATATTCTACTTGAACAAGTTTTTTCAAAAATGTTATTTAGTTGATTTAAAGAAATTAAAGCCTGATATACAAATTCTCATTTCTCTTAAGCAAAGTGACTGTCTTCTGTAAGAGTTTTAGGGATGAAGGTGCTAACGGAAGAGGAAAATAATGGTTCCCTTACAAAAAGATGCAATTACCAGATCTATATAAAAACTTTCTGGAGTTAAATTTTAAATCAAATTGCTTGTTTAAAAATAATTTATGATAACCCTAGAGAAAGCAAGAAATATTCGAGTGGGGTTTTTTTGACCAATTATGAACAAAATGAATAATTGGACAGTTACCTTTCTGAGCACTAAAAATTTATTTAGTTACAGTGTGATTAATTGATTGTAGAGAATTCTTATTGGCTAATTAGAATATTTACAATTCCTGTTTCATTCACTATCATCTGCACACAGTACCCCTTCAAATAATGTATCATAAATAGGTTGATTCTCATATGAGATACTGATTACAAACTCATTATAATCTGATTTAATTTTGTACAAGTTAAGTATGTTAAAATAATTTGATTTATTAATTTGGAGACAGAAGAGCTTTCATGGACTCATTTATATTTGTTTTATAGCTGTTTCACTAAAAGAAAAATAGATGAAACAAATGAGATGGTACTTTCCTCTTGCATTTCTTAATTTATTTCACACACCATTATGCTTCACACCTTCTGTTCAGACATCCTTTATGTCTTTGTTTGTCTCTTTAAGTCTCATCTCTTTCACATATGTTTTCAGTCTTTTCTCAGCTTTTTAGAGCAATTCATAGGTACTTCATCTGACTAATTCACTTGACTGTATTAATATTTTATTAGTACTTAACTTCTACAGCAAGGAAGGTCTGACAGTCGGACTCTTAATTATAGCCATTTCACCCTCATCTCCTACCAATGCTTCTTCACCTTTCAATTTTTTTTTTTTAATCATTCACCTTTCATCCTCCTTCTCATTATTGAATTTCAAAAAGATTCACAATGAAGGCTGAAATTAAGCTGTGTGTATTTGAATATTTATCTGAAATTTGAAGGCCTGCAATATTAGGATACTTAGGAGATCAAGGTGATGTCTAAGTCCTTCAAAACTTTTTAAGATGATCCATCTAAACTGTAATTTAAAATTTGCTTCTTAAATTAAAGACATAAATGTAATATCATAAATCATTGACTTCATCACTGTCTATTTCAAATATTGAAATTATTATCTGGGCAATTAATTTCAATTTCAGAAAAATGGTCTTATTCCTTATATCAAACCAGCTGGAACTTATCTGCTCATTACGACCGTGACAGTCTGTGGGATGGGGCAACTAGTCTTTCACTGTCACCTGAGAGAATTTTCAGTTAAATATCTTAAGCTTAGACATGCAAACATCCCACTTGAACGCAATCTCTTTCTGCAGATGGATGTATGCCTGCATGTAATTATTTATTTCTGTGAGAATATTGCTACTAAAAAAAGATTGTATCATAACCATTATATCTTACAGAGCATCCAACTTACAGAGTCATTGTAGAAACTTCATAATAAATACATTCCTTCTATTATATATATATACACAAAAATTTCTCTTCTATGCGATATATATTCTTATATATATCCTTCATTTGTTTTCATTGCTTGTGTGTATTCTATATACAACAACAGAAGAGTATAGAGACTTCCTGAGGTGATTTTATATTTGTTTTATCCCAAATATTTTGCCTGATTGCTCTCAAGATAGTGGTTTTTCATCTCGTATTGGGACTTACAATCACACTGTCATCAATAAATGTAAGAAAATCCTTTATTCACTTTGTCATCCAGCTGGTAGATCTTTACCTATTAGCAGAGATGGGGTTTTAATTCCCCAGCTGGATTGCACTTCATGTTATCATTTTTATTGTTTCTTTTTTCAAGGTTGTCTTATTCTTCCCAGGAGACATTCAGGTGCTCCTACTGCTTTATACATTTCAAGACTTTCTGTCATCATAAAAATCCATTAGCATCAACTACATCACTGTCATTAAGCAAGGTACTAAAGATTATCAAAATGAATCCATAAAGTACTCCACCAGTAATCTCCCTACCACATGATAATTCTTTATTCAACTTTCAATTCATGTACTAACCACCATCTTCAGTGAAAATTTCCCATGGGGTACCATATCAAGTGTTGTAAAAAAGTCAAGATAGATTAGATCTACCACAACTCTCTTGTCTTTAACAAAATAGTCATTTTGTTAAAGAAAATATTTTATCAGTCTGACACCATCTGTCTTTGCTAATCCCTTGCGTTGGTTTACCCACTTTCCATTCCCCTCAATTTATTTAATTATTGCTTCCTTCATAATTTGTTCTGCTGATTGTGGCCTCCTGTTGAGGTCAAGCTCTGTAGATGTCCAGTTTTATTTTTCATCCTGTTTTTCATTAGTCTCATTGTAGTCTACTCCTGTAAGTTGAAAGGTTGTATTGGGAGTAAATGGCAAGTTTTGGTGGAGTGGTCTACAGGCTTGACCTCAGTGAAAAGAGACAAGGGTCTGCCCTGTGCCGGACACAACTGGTCCCAACTAGCTCCACTGGACCCACCACAGAACACATCTGAGCACATCAGCAAAGAAAGTTATATCTTTGTGAAAACAGATTTAAGAAAGGGGGAAAAATTTGAAAAAGTGAAGAACAACTGAGCAGAGGAAATGAGGGAATAAAAAGGTCAGAGGATGCATTCCATGGCAGAGTAACTACCCATCTGAAGGGACCATGACCCTGGAGCCTGAAAAGTGTGAGAAACAAGCAGCAGCAGAGAGAAACCGCAATGTACTGACTGTGACCTCCTGCATGATTTGTTTTCTCACTGAAGGGACTGATTGTAACCTATGGTGATAACAAGGCAGAACAAGAAGTGTCTAAAATGAAATACTGAAGTGGGGGCTGCATGGGATGCAAGACGAAGAGGAATTTGGAATGACATTAATTGATCCTGGGAAAGGGTGAAGAGAGGTATTTTATTGATTGTCATCTCTGTTTCTCTGGTCTGAACAGTAATGCAGCCTGACAACAATTTATTAACAGAGCCTTATTGAGACAGTAGGAAAGATGAACAGTAATGCACCCATATGGAAATTTCACCCAATTGCTGATAACAAACATAGGATCATAAATGATGCAGTGGCTTCGGTGCACTGTCAGGAACACTTGATGTCCAGGTCATCTGACAGCAACAGTCAATCGTGCAAATCACTTTTGAATGCAGGTAAGAGTCATGCTGACCCCTGGCTCACCAGAGGTAGTGTGATTTGAGAGCCTCACACATTACACTTGGACAGCAGCCTGCCTCTGCTGCCGATGTTGGTCAGGGGCAGGGTGTCAGTTTGCCAATACCTAAGTCAGTAATTAAATATTTCTGCTAATTACTGATAAATGAAGTTAAATTTTCACAGTCAAGTCTATTTTGCCCAAAATAGTTCTTGACAAGTCATATCCCTGTCTTTATTTAAATCCATATTTTTTTTCAATCTTGCTCTTTCTTATTTTTTCCTCTGTCCCACTGGGACAGAGAGACATGAGCCAGTGCCTGTGTGGGTGCTTGGATGTTAGCTGGGACCAACCTATCACACAGGTTTAATAAGAATATTTGCTACCAGACCTACAATTCAACCCATTAGTTCTTCTCAGAACTGTTGAGACAGATTTGATCAGGATCAGGGCTACAAAGATGGTGGAGAGCCTAGAAGGGAAGCCGTATGAGGAGTGGCTGAGGTCACTTGGTCTGTTCAGCCTGCAGAAGAGGAGACTGAGGGGAGACTTCATTGCAGTCTACAACTTCCTCATGAGGGGAAGAGGATGGACAGACACTGATCTCTTCTTTGTGGTGACCAGTGACAGGACCCAAGGGAATGGCTTGAAGTTGTGCCAGGGGATATTTAGGTTGCTACTTAGGAAAAGGTTCTTTACACAGAGAGTGGCTGGGCACTGAAACAGGCTCCTTGTATTAGGCTTGCACGACTAGGTTTTGTTAGAGGGCTAGCTTCTGTGAGAAGCTGCTAGAAGCTTCCTCCATGTCCAGCAGAGCCAATGCCAGATGGCTCCAAGACAGACATGCCACTGACCAAGGGTGAGCCAGCCAGAAATGGTGGTAATGCCTCTGTGATAACATATTTAAGAAGAACAAAAAAAAGTTACTGCACAGATGGAATTGCGGCCAGAGAAGAGAAGGGTGGAAATGTGGGAGGAACAGCCCTGAAGACACCAAGGTCAGTGAAGAAGGAGGAGGAGGAGGTGCTCCATGCACCAGAACTGAGGTTCCCCTGCAGCCTGTGGTAAAGGTCATGGTGAGGCAGCTGTGCCCCTGAAGCCCATGGAGAACCATGGGGATTAAAAGATCCATCTACAGCCTGTGGAGGAGACCCACAAGAGAGCAGGTGGATGCCTGAGAGG
>VZTA01002603.1:0-16343 GCA_013398855.1 Mohoua ochrocephala
TGCATCCAGTTCTGGGGTCCCCGACATAAGAAGGGCATGAACCTTTTAGAGTGAGTCCAGAGGAGAAAGCAAAGATGATCAGAGGTCTGGAGCAGGCTGAGAACGATGTATCTATTTATTCTGGGGAAGAGAAAGTTCTGAGGTGACTTTAGAGCACCTACCAGTACTTAAAGGGGGCTTCAGGAAAGGTGGAGAAGGGCGTGTAGTGATGATTTTACAAGGGCGTGTAGTGATGGGACAAGGAGCAATGGCTTTAAACTGAAAGAGGGCAGGTTTAGATTAGATAGTAGAAAAAAATTCTTCACTGTGAGGGTAAAAAAAGACCAGAGATGGGTAAAAAAAGAACAGGTTGCCAAGAGAAGTTGCAGTTGCCCCATCCCTGGAGATGTTCAAGGCCAGGTTGGATGGAGCTCTGAGCAACCTGGTCTAGTGGAAGGTGTCCCTGCTCATGGCAGCGGGGTTAGAACGAGATGATCATTAAGATCCCTTCAAATCCAATCCATTCTATGATTCTATGATCTTTAAGGCACAGATTGTTCAGTTTATTTGATGTGGAACTTGTGATTGACAGTAGTAAAGACATGGTTTTTCATTGTCATAAAATAGTTATCCTTCCTGTTAGTTTAAGATTATAAAATGCCTTTGCAGTGGTTTACATCCTTAGTATCGTGCTTATAAAAAGATTTCAATATATTTCTCTTATCTGACTTTATATTGAGAAATTATTTTTTGAGAATTTGACTTATTTGTAGGACTTAGTATCATAGTAGGAAACCACTGCCAAAAGTGCCGAGGGCTAGAGAGGTTAAGATGATGGCAATATACTGTTTTAGTCAGTACCTCTGAATATGAAGTAAAATATAATGCAAATTACAATGTAGAAAAAACAAATGACCCAATATAAGTTTTGGGTAATGTTTCTTATTGATGGAACATCAATGACTATGTATTGTCAAAGTATTACAGTACTTTTTATAAGGAAATAGCAATAATATGTCAACAGTGTATCAAAAATAATCACAACTCCAGCAAACTGTGTTTTGACAAATGAGGTGGGTTCATTTTGTTTTGCTTTATCTTGTCTTGACTAGAAGCACTAGAAACATCTACTGCAAACTGTTAGGTCTGCTGGAAAAAGAGGAAAAAATATTTCCAAGATGCTTTAAAGTACAGTATATCCAAGTCAAATGAAATATTAATGGTCTAGATATCTACTGGTATACCATAGTCACACAAACAGACATCAAAGGATTTCCTAGGTTATAAAAGTGCTATCCTTGTGATTGTGGAAACTGGGATTACATCTGGAAGAAAGGCATTCTGAACTGATTCCAAAAAAAAGATTAAATTCTCTGAGAATGCACTAATAGGAGAGCTCTACACAAGTAACTGTGAAATGAGCAAGGATGTAAAATAGATTCTGTATTTAAAATAATTCACAAAATTACTGTGTGAGCTAATTAAAGAAGACTAGAGGGAGTTTTATTGCTTGGGGTGTTAAAAATTAGAGTGGATGAGACACTAGGGGGCCTGTTCAAAAACCTTTGAAACCTTTTGAAGTCGTCATAAGCTTGTCCCTTGAATTTCAGCAGTTTTTGAGTCAGCCACACATAGTTGTGCTAAAAGAATTGCTCTCCATTGTTAAGCTATGCCATACATCACTGGAAAGTGTTTTCATTCTCTGACTGAGACATATGTAAGCGTGGGAGAATATAAACACTTATATTTTTATCTCTCGGAATGAAATTAGTTGCAATATGAATAGAAAAGAAGATAGATTTCGCATTTCTATGACATAGAGTTATATATTTCCATATTTCTCAGCATTGGTAAGGGATACCAACTCTGTTCTTTGCTAAAACTCAAGATCTTTTGCTAACCAAGGTACAAAGATAGGAGTAAATTTTCCAAGCAGAAGATTCCTGCTGAAGAAAATTTAGTAACTGAATTGGGAGTCAATAAAAAATGTAATTTTTCATGATCATAATTAATTAATTAGGTTGTAAAGAAGTGTGGACTCTAATATGGAACCTAACTGGAAGGAACCATCTATTCCCCATAAGTTTTTCATTAGGTGTTCCAACATTCTAGAATAAAATTTTTAAAATACTTTAAAATGGATGAGTACATTCCATTAGACTTGCATATTCATAACTCAGTTGTTTTTTTCTTAATAAAGACCAGAAAAGTCCATGTGAAGTTTAACTTCTTCTCCTGTAAGTCTTGCAGAACTGTATTATACCTAAGAATAAGCGTATTCAAAATTCTCAATTTGTGCAGATATTTGCATATATGTATATTTGCACGTGCAGGTGTGCTCCCTGAAAAGCCAGGTGGGTGCAATTACTCTTCCAGTCATTAATGTGACATCAGGACTGGATGAAAGTGTTAGCTGTGTTTTTTGGAAATGTCTCTGTAATCAGTGTAAATGCTGACCCTTAGCTGTGACAGATTGAGTAACAAACCGGAGAAGGGCAAAACCGCTGGCCAAGCACCAGCTCCTGCTCCTGTGCCAGTGTCCAAGGGGATCTGCCTGCGGGAGTTCACTCTCTGGAGCCATGCCCATGTGGATTAGTGGCAAAACAAAAATGGCTGATACCTGTTCGCTCAAAATCCCTGCTACACTGGAACTGCTACAGAATTCCTAACTCTTCCCCTTCTGTCTAAAGTGCCATTAATTTATGTTTCTGTATAACCAAATTTCGTACCTTCTAGCAATCTAAGAAATGAAACTAGCATTTTTAAGGTCATTAAAAGATGGCAATTTGGGATGCCTTTTATATAACTTAGAGATCAGAGCTAAATTTATAGGGTTTTTTTTTTTTTTTCTGTCGTAATTTTCTACTCTGTAGAGTTAGAGCCTAATCCAACTAGTTTTTGGTTAGCTGTAAATTGCATTGATTGAGCACCACTCATCTGTATCTTCTTTACCCATAGTTATAAGGAAGAAGAGTTTTATTTACCAAAGTTTGAGTACCCATTTAAAACACCTAAAAAGTTGCAGTTAAAAAAAATTCCAAGTTGATCCATTGAAATTTACGATTTCTATTCATCCCTGACTGGTGAGTTTGTGTCTCTAGGGCTTGAATAATCCACTCAAGTAGTTTCCACTCAAGCAAAACCAGATAAACAAAGAAGTGGAGCTGAAATCCCAGACGATGATGTTTTAAAAATATCTATACATTTCATTTAATTGTAAGAGAGACTTTCTACTGATTGCATTTTATTATATCTGTATTTCTCAGAGAGGAGTAAACAATAGCTTTTCTTTTTTTCAAAGAGTAATGACATTCTGCCCAGCAGTTTGATCTGTTTAATCAGTGTGTTCCACAGACAAGGTATGCAGACAGATAATACCCCACCCCCAAAAGCCTGTCTTATAATTTAATTATTCTATAACATCTTACTTGGCATAAGAGGCTGTTACAAATTAATAAGAAATGATGTAATTGATGCAACTTCAGTACTATAAACTTGAAGTTGGCTGGAAAAACCTCTAATTTTCTGTCTTTCTATCATGACTAAATACAGAATTAAAAATATTTGCAAGTATAATTTGAAATCAATTGAAATATGGAACAGTATAAATTCAAGTTTAGTGATCCCATATTAAAGTATCTGTTTATGTTTGTGATACAAAGAATAAAGTTAAAATTCCAGTGCTATGCATATTTTTTGGAAAGGACTCTTTTAGAATTATAACATGAAAAAATGATATGAACCTAGGATAACTCTGTAAGGGAGGCCAGACACTGAGTCCTGACAAAACTGGTTGAAAGTCATTCTGATCTTTTGGCTATAAACAATCCCCAGTGAACAGGATTTGACATCAAATTTTGTCAGTGACTTGGTTTATATAACAAAATCATTACAGACTAGACAGAAATGGCATGCTCTACTCAGGGAAAGCTTAGGGGAAAAAAAGAACTATAGGCATTGCATAATTCTCTTCAGCTAAGTTACATGGAGGATGGGCTTCATACAGTATGCAAGTCTTGCAAAAACCCCAAGACTGACAGTCCCTGGATTGGCAGCATCCAGGCAGAGCTTGGACAAGGCATAATTTGAGTACTGACATGAAAGAGAGCATGGGAAATATCACCCTCTCTCTGACCATCATAGAAAACACGCCATGAAGAACAAACTGGGTTGGTAAAAGATTCATATGTCAAAACAAACTAGTACCAACAATTTTTGATAAAGTTCAAAGCATCACTGCAATGTTTTCCAATAATGGAAAAGATGCATCACAGAATACTGTTCCATGTTGTCCCTGAATATTGCTAATTAATTTTTCTTTGGCTATCTATCCATAAGTAGGCTAGAATGAATCTTCATTTAATATTCTGTATATATTGATATATATTTCCGAGGCCCTATTTTCTTCCAGTATGTTTCAGTTACCTAAAAGCTACTGTTCTATTGAAAAAAAAACCCCAAACAACAAACAAACAAGCAAACAAACAAATAACCTCCTCCTCAAAACTGCTATGAGAACAAAAATAGCAAAAAATGGTAGTCATTCATAATATCAGAAAGTTTTTACTTTTGCCCTGAGTTTTTTCATCTCCAAAGATAAGGCTTAAACAATATTTTTCAAGTATTTATAGAATATTTTCTGCTTAAGCAACCCAAATAATGTGAAAAGATGTAAATCAGGATTTCTTTGTGAAGATGTGAACCTGAAAATGTAATAAGTCACCTAAATTTCCTGATGAGGTCACACGGAAAGCTAGTCGAAAAGTAAGGAATAGACCAGGCATTTTGTTCATGCTTTAAGACCCCTTGCCAACCAGAAATTGATTTTAAATCCATTAGATACAGGATTTTCCCCAATTTTTGTGAAAAAAATATTTTCTGTGTAGATGTGAAAAGAATTTCAATGCAATTTATGGCTTTCTAGAAGTTTGAGGGTTTTTTATGAGACATGAAGATTTTTGCAGCACTGTTGAAATTCTTGGATGCTATAAGGTCAAGGTTAAAGTAGTTTGCATATGACTACCAGCAATTAAAAAGGAATCTAAATATTAGAAAAGGCTTTCTATGGTTCATGGGTTGACAGATTTTAGGTTTTATTTTTGGTTGAGCAGTTAGTGGCAGCGGAGATATTAATAACCAGACATTTGAAGAGTAATAGTTATTTCAAAGTTCCAATAAGATTTAAAGATCTATTTTGTTGTCTGCTATCAAAGTATAGAAAACTTCTGACCCAAAAAACTAATTTCTAATAAGGCATATAAGAAAATGAGGGTAGTGTCTTAGAGTATGACATCCAAACAAATAAACATAGAGATGAATTGTGTATCACATTTCCTCCAGGGCTCACATCTATGAGCATGGAAACTTAGTAATGCAACCTGAATGATTAGGTTGTGTAACTCCCTAAGTTCTTTCAAAATTTATTTTCTGTGAGGAAATGCTATTTATATATGAAACAAGTTGGATGGAAAAATCCTTATGAAGAAAAGTGGAAGCTTATTGACAATATGAAACTTATATTTAATTATGTTATTCTTCATCCATTCTAAAATCTAAAAAACTGCAAACATAAACATTTATTTATTGCATCAAAAGTTTTAAATCAATTTTCTCAAGGAAGGTAAACTTAAATTCCAATTTAACTCTGCAGAAATGTCTGCGTGATGTAGAGAAGAAAGGAAGTGGAAAATAGTGGAAAATGCATTATGTCTCAGTCGTCTAACATTGCTTGATGATACTACTAGTAGTTTTATAAATTCTTTTCATATTAGATTTATGGATTGGTTACTAATAATTTCAGATTATATTAGGCATTTATTTATGCAGTCCTCATTTACAGTGGGCCGTTGCCATTCGCACTTCAACGTGTAATTGCCTTAAAGAAGAAATTTCTGTATTAACGGAGAGATAACTGAATATTTTGTGAGATTGCAAAAATCGTTGTTAATTTCTTTTGATTATAATAATAAAAAGTCTTGGTACGTAAGGTGAGGGAAATTTAGAAAATTAACTCCATCACGTAAGACTGGCTTGATGCACATGTAATTGGTCAGATGCTTCTAACGTTCTTCCTCAGCAATGTAATGTTATTTGCACAAAGATATTCTCCTAGCCTTAGACATTATCTCTTTGAAAATTAGTAGCTGATAAATTAGGTGCTGATGGGGAGCCAACAGAGTGCAGTCAACTGTGAGTGTGAAGATAGCACTATTTGCATTCCTTATTATTCATAAAGAATTACAGGACGCCCACACATCTGACATGATTAGAACGCATGAACAGTAGATTAAAATCATTCTGTATTAAATATAGAAAATTTAGTAGAAATGAAAATACATTTTGGCCATTATAAGAAAGTGATGTTTGTTCAGTATTTCCTAACTGATCTTTGCGTTTCTGTGCCGGCTGTCTTTTCAAGCAATAGGAAGCTTTACCTTTTGCTGGAAATTCTCTACCTTTAGATTTCAGTACAAATTATTGCCTAGGAATTACATTAGAGGCTGTATTGTAAACCCTAAGTCACCCTGGAGCTGAAAACTCCGAGGTGCTATTTCTCCCTGGCTTGTTTCTTGTTTTTTTGTGATTGTGGTATTAATTATTTTAATGTGAATTTCTGATAGGAAAGGTTATTATCGAAGTTAATGAATCAGTCTTAAAAGGTGGCTGAATCCCTATATTCTGCTAAGCAAATGTAAATGTACCTGTCTTTAAAGAACTACACATAGAAATGTTCAGTGTTGCAAAAAATAGGACAAGAGAAACCTAATATGCCTGGAAAGACTTGTCTGGAAGTTGGTGTGAAAACTCACAGGAGTCAAGCAAGAATGTATTTTGGATCAGCCCCGTGCTCCTGAAATCACAATATATACCCAGACGTATGCTATTGCTTTCATTTAACTTGCAATTTTCACAAGTCTTGAGTTCCTGTGAGAGCTTTCAAATCTGAAGTTCATTGGCATTTTGTGACAGGAGTCTGATTGACACAAACACATATATTATCTTTGTGATCAAAACATCCAATCTCTACAATCAGATGCTTAAATTCTGCTAGACACGTACTCTGATACTTACATTGGTATACTGTAAATCAGTAATGATTACACTAAAATTCCACTGATTTGATATCTTTTCACGAGAAGACACAATCAATCATCTGTTCACTTTGCCTGTGATCCTGATCACTGGTCAGCTGTGGTCCAGGTGGCAAGGAGCTGTATTAGAGTGCTGAGCCTGAGGTTATATGCCTATTTCAAAATCACACAGCTTCTGGATCAGGAGGCTATAAAACCAGTAATTTTGTTTGATTTGACAGTGTCTGTCGTACTACTTGCGCAAAATTTTTCAAACACTCTCCAGGAAAGATCAAGAGCAGCAGAGGGGGTTGCAAATTAAATCACAATAGTTAAGGGTTAGGCGTACTTAGCCTCTGAGAGACTTAATGAACCTTCATTACATAGTTAGCATGATAGTAGAAGAAATGTGAAGATGGCAGATGCAAAGTAAATGATGCTAAAATATATATTTGAGTTATCCATATACCTCACTGGACCTAAAGATATTGAAATTGCTCCTGCTGAGGAACAAGGTACCATTTCAGGGAGTTTTTTTTAATAATTCTGTTTAGTGCACAGGCGTTTTCAAATAGACAATGATGATTAAGAGATCAAAGATGAAGTAGAAAATAATATGGAGACTATGCAGCATCATCCTATCAGTTTAAATTTCCCATGCTAAATTTTAATCACCTCATTTAAGAAAAATGGAAAGAATTTTGAAGAGCAAAATAAATAGGAGCATAAGACTTTGAAAGTAATGAAGAGAGCTTGAGAAGTCTGATGCTAACTTGTATACACAACAGACGTAATACATTGGAAGTACTGACAGTGTAACCCTAGCCCCTATTGTATCTTTTGCCTTTCTGCCAAACAGAAGGATTACTCATTAAAATCGAAGGTAGTCACTAATGTTGAAATACAACATGATTAATTATTTTCTATTGTTTTTTGCTTTGCATGACATTGAACTTGTCTTTGAATAAATTGAGTTTCAGAGTTGAAACTGTTAAAAAACACACCAAGAGATACATGTGACTGAAGAATACCCATAGTCATATCAGATAAAGCATGTCCTTTTGAGAAGGGATACAAACTCACAGATTTCTGAGTATAGGACAAAACATTAACTAATGGTGGTTTTTTGCCTATGGGCTGATTGTTTCATAATTGTCAACTGCAGAGTTCCTTTCACCTTCATTTGAAGCATGAGGTGATGGCCTCTGTCAAAGATGGGATAGTGGATTAGACGGATAATTGGTCTGATTCCTTATGACAGCTCAAATAATTCTATGTAAAGTCAAAGTAAAGGAGAACAAAATCAGGCTCGTACATTTGTCTGAAGATGAAAGCAACTGTCTAGTGTGGTGGGGTTTTGTGGCGAGGCTAATTCTTGCAAGCATTTCTGCTACACCTAAATAACACTGAAGTGAGAATTCCTGGAGATTGCTCCCAAATGCAATTCCTTGTAGAAGTAGGTTGTTCTAATTTAAGTTCTGGAAAAGGTTTAGAGCTGTGTGAGCATGGCCTTCTGTCTGTAGTAATACACTTTGCTGTGCTGCAAGCCTTGTTCACCCAGGCAAAATGCACCAGTAGGTGTGATGATGTTCCTTCTGGCATCCGAGCCAGCTTGCCTTTGACCACTGAAATACATGTGTGGGATCCCGTATTCTGCTGCGTGTACTTATCCTTGGGGAGCAAACATCTAGCAGCAAGTGTGTCAGCCACTTAGACTGATTATAGACATTTTAAGCCTTTTTGGTCCATTAGATTGACAAGATAAAAATAGATGTAGCTACCTTTCACCATCTACATGATTACCAGATCTGTATAATGAAGTCCTCTCTTCATTAGAGAAATAGCAGGAGCAGTTCTTTTTATTCTGAAGGGTGCTTGAAAGAAAGAAGAGTCCTTTCCTTCCTTCTTGCCTTGCTTTTGGCTTTCAAGGAGAGTGTGCACAAACAGCCCTGAGTTATATTTAATGAATGCAACAACAAACTTCTCCTCCATGCAATCTCTATCGCTTAACAAGTACATCAGGACATAGAGAACATTCTGTTTTTCATCCATGTTCTGTTGCTTTTTTCGTGTCTGTTTTTGCACTGTTTCGGGCTGCTGTGATCACTGGAAGGACAAAATGCTGATCATAAGATGAAGGGAAGCTCAGAAACAGAAAAAGGGACAGTGCTTCTGGGAGGAAACAGAATATATGAGTAAAAAAGAAAATGACAAGACTCATTATTCTCAAAACAATGTACCTCATAATTTCATTAATGACTAATATTGTGAGTTCTGCACTCCTCTAGTGTTACCTTTTCATAGAGGTTGATTATCTACTTTAGACCACTTCTAAAAATTCCAGTATAATTTGGTTAGTAAAAGCCTGCTGTGGAAGAATAACAGGAAAACAACATTTTCTGGAGAGACTGCTTGTCAAGCAGCAAAAGAAGAGGAGTGAGACTGTAGAAATATGAGGTCAAATGGTCTTGACCACCATGAATTTACAGCAGTAGCTTTTAGAGCAGCACTTAGCTCCTAATTGCTAATGCCAGACACGTAGTGAGATCTTGAGCAAGTCATGAATTTCTTGTGTGCATTTCTATAGATAGCTGTGTGATGGCCCTTTCAACCCTGTGCTTCTTGGGGCCATGGGGCACCTGGGGCATCTTTAAACCTCATCTAAATTATACAAGTCTTCCAGGCTGTCAGACAGGGTCCACTGAATCAGCTCTTTGGTCAGCTGCTGGGGGACCAGTGAAATCAGAAACACAGTAGATGGAATTTCTTGTACTCAGTGAAGTAGTCTGAGAATAGTGCATGGCATACAAGACTGATGGAGTAAATGTTATGCATTGGGCTTCCCATGGTTTTTATGTAAAGTCTGCTGTTTTTTGGTCTTCTAGCACTTTGGTTAGTTGTTTGTTATGCCATATCTTTAGCTAGATAGTGTACCTACAAAGGTATAAATGGTAAAGAGTCCTCTAAGCAAGAAGATGGTCGTGTTTTGCTTTGCCTTGCTCAAGATGTAGCTTCTCTGGAGTTATTTTCCAATACCCAAAATACAGGCAGTTCCAAGGAGAAATGGAAGTACAAAACATGCCAATAGCTCCCTACACACAGGTGTCTTGGAGTCATTTCATGCACTCATTTATCAGTGCCTTTATTTTTAATGCTTTCTGACTTTATCGTGCTAGTGATTGAAACAAATCCTCCTGTTGATTTGCCCGTATTCTTCCATGTAGTGCCTGGGTTTTTCTGGGAAACTGAGCAGGAACTGCAGCGATATGGAAGGCTGCTTAGCTCATGCAGTTGAAAGTGGCAATTCAAATGTCAAGCACTGAGTGAACAACTGATTTCCACAGTTTCATAATTAAGTCCTCTCTCATTCAGCCTTGCTCATTTTGTGGTCCCAGGTGTGAGAAGCAGCTGGTTGGCTGAGCTCGCGTGGGTGACCAGCTGTGCCTGGCATGCATTCACGCAAGAGAAAATTGCAGTGAAGAGGTGCATTACCTAAGAGAACATACTGTGTCCACAGGTTGGTATCACACCCTGCCCCACAGAGCAGCCAGATGAGCCTCTGCTTTTCAGACAAATGAATACATGAAATGTAACAGTTCCACAGACTCCCCTACGTGTCCTAGTGCAGGGATGGTGCAAACAGCAGATAAGACCAACTGGGGAACTCAAAATGGCATTTCATGTATAGACTGAATTAGATATCTACTTTACATATAGGTGTATACAAACATTTTGTGTCTGAGTCACATAACTTGACATCCACAGGTAAATAATAAAAATCTGGTATTTGCAATTAGAAGTTGTTTGGCAGGTACCATGGTGCCACCCCAGAATTCACTGAGATTATAAAGTCTTCTGGTGACAAGATTTAGATTTATCTTAAATGAATGAACTGTATTTAATCTTGCAAATGTTAATCTGATTAGGAAAAAAAAAGTGTTTATGTCAATGTAGCTAAATGCTCATTTTTTCAAATGATGATAACATGTTATTCTTGCCTTTTTAGGAAAAGATACAATTATGATAAATGACAGATTCTGTATTTTTCATTATCCTTGGTTGCAAATGCTGGTATTAAGGTTGACTGATGCACATTGCACAAATATGATGCTTTAAACTATGGACCAAAACACGAAGTAAACAGTTTCATGTGGCAGACAGGAATGAGTAATCCTGGACAAGCACAGGCTTACCAGTAATACAACCTTTAGGCTATACAGTTTTGTGTTCTTGCTCTATTAGACATTCTTGAAAAGAAAAAAATCCTTCTCAATTATTAAATGCCCCAGTCAGACAACAAATGCATAGACTGGATAAGAAGGCTGGAGGATACATTTATTTCCAATAAATCTCCCCATAATCTGAGTTTTGAGACTCACCTACAGTCTGTGCATGCAAAGCATTTAAACATCATTTGTCAATCACTTGTAACAAGAAACAGCTTAAAATATTATTTGGGGTTTTTTGTTTGTGATCTTGTTTCACAAGATTACAAGATTCCTCAGTGTTTTAAACAGTGTTCCTCACTGTTTCAGCAGTGTTTTAATTTTAGAAAGGTAAGAGCTTAATTGGAATGTTGAAGAAGAGTCATAGTAGAGCATAATGGAGTAAAGGTTGTTTTGTGATAGGCAGACAAAGAAACCTGAGCTGCTAAAGGAGAAAATGGGCAAAAATGAGGTTAGAAATAGTAAATAAGTACTGGACATTGATAGATCATGGGCTTTCAAGGTACTGAGCAGAAAGAGATGGAGGAGAAGAATGATTCTGAAGGAGGTCAAATGCATCCATCGAGACATGGAAAAAGAAACAAAGCAAAAGGATGACAAGGTTGAGCAAGTGGTAAATGGATGAGTTGATCCATGACTGAAACTCAGTCTGGGAGGTGATGCTAAGGAGCTGAAGGGGATGTCATTGCAGCGGTACCAACTACCCAATATGAAAAAAAGAGGCTTGAGTACAGGAAGAGTCCAGTCAGCATTATTTTTCTCTTTATTTTCCTAAATCTATGTAAGCTTTGAAATATTACATGTATCCTACCTATAGGCTCTGAACTTTGGCCATGTCCATAGTGCAATGAATATAGTTGAGGAATTGTTTGATTCATAACTCTTTTTCTTTCTCTGAGTACTCACTTAAATAGATTTAGATTTATATGTCCAGATATATATTTAAGGAGATTGAAGCCAGTAAGATCAGCTGGTAAACTGCTGTTTTTTCTTCTTGTATTAAACATGAACGCACTGAATGCTAAAGCTGTCATCATCACACAGTCAAGGTTGAGGCATCATTGTGGAGCTGTAAGCTCAGGAGCTAATCTTTCTGAGCGCTTAAAGAAATTAGATGAATAAATCTGATCATGGAAGAAAGTTTTTATGCGGACGGATGGGATTTATTCATTATAGGCAGCCTCCTTCCCATATGATGAATATAGAGGCAAGGTTGGTTTGGCTTCTGATTTTAAAGAAAATGTCCTTGTCTGAAGCATGGAGAAAATCATGTTAACAAGGTTTGTCCACAATTGTCATTTGGCTGCAGGAAAAGATAAACTGAGTCGAAAGGCTCTCTTCTCTTGGGACTCTACTTCAGGCTTTGGAGACAGCCGTAAAGGTGAATTGGCATTTTTGCAGAGTATAAATAGTCCTTACTACTCTCCTTTAGTGTTGTTTCTCTTACTTTTCTCTTTCCTATATTCCTAGATTATAGAGGGTGGATAGAATTTGGACAATTTCATTTCCACTATGCAATTAGCGTACCAGTATAAATGGCCCTATGGTTTTCCCTCAGACAGAGACAGAAAGGGGCACTTAAATGTTTCTTTGGAAGTTCAATAGTTAGTGTTCTAAAAATGGGCCTGGGAAATATCTTCCTGAAGCCCACCACTCTGAGACTGCTTATGTCCCATGATGTCCTGTGCCACAGCTGTGACTGGCCTCCACAAAGTCTCTTCATGCATTTGCATGAGCTCTACCTACCTTTAGTTTTCTAAAAAAGAAAAAGATTCAGTGGGTTAAGTTGCTAAAGTCAAAATTTTAAAATATGCAGCAGTTTATCCTGCGATGAAAGCCAGTGCCTGACAAATAAAATTACAGCAGCTATAAAAGAAAAGTGTCCCAGTCTACAAAGTTAATGGTATCTTTGGTAATTACGATACAAAACTAATATAAACACTGCAATTTCTTACTTAGAGCAGAGCGCATAGTGTACTTTTGTCTGTTCTGTTTTCTTTCTGAGTGAACATATAATAGGTTTATTGTTTAAGTTGAGAATAAACTGAATTACAGCATTAAGTCCTTAATTATTTGACCATTTGGAGTAAAATTAAATATCTCTAAAAATTGGTTGGTAGTTTAGTTAGCACTCCCAAGTTTTAAATGAAAAACTGAATGATATTTTAAATCTAATTTACTTAAACAGCCAAAACAAATCTTGCTGTGAGCACTTATCAAAGTTAATCTCCACTTGTGCTTTTTATAAATTGGGAGAACCAGCTGTTTTCAACCTCTTCTTTAAACCTGGGTTTCTTTCAGTGGTAGTGAACAGACATCTGGTTGAATAGGTATTATCTTGAAATAGAGTAATTTTTATTTAAAGGCATGCTTGCTGTCATATGATTTTAAAAAAAAAGGTGTAAAAACCTTCTAAAACTTTGAAAGTACAGAGGATATGGTAGTAATCTTGTGTTTAGATTGTCTTTCCTGCTATGCAGACTTTTCAGCTGGATATTTGAATGATCAGTAGGCATTTTCATTTAATTGATTCTCATGATAAAACAGTGAGAGCACCTTTTTTCATCCAGTTTCTATTTATTCTGCATTGTCCATCTGGATGCATAAAAGGAAGAGAAGCAAAATGTTCTGAAATATGTTCATGGGCATGTATTTGTGATTTGGTATATTTTTGGCATAATAGCCCATTTTGATGTTACCTGATTACAGGAGAGATATACATTAGCATCTAGCTGTAATTTGATTTTATCCTGACCCCATTTCCTACAGGGTTCTATTTCAAACTGTATTTCAAACTGCGTATACAGCAAAGTTGTCTGGCAACAAAGTCCATGGAGCCAAGTAGGTATTTGCTACCAGATAATATGATTCTTTACCTTCTATACCATTTTGAACTCTTCTTAGCCTATTTTGTTATCATTTACACCCCACAAGCCAACGTGAAAGTCACCCATAATTCTGTGAACATTAGTAGAAAAACAAAACTTGTCTGATGTTTGAGGAAGCTGTATAAATACTTACTGCATTTTATTTTTAAAGAGCATTGCATTGAATAACCTCTGAAAGATGAGGGGCTGTATTTTTTTCTCTGTATAATGCTGACCAGTTTCTTAGCTGATAGTTGAATTTATTTGAATTTGTTTGAATACAGAAAAAAAAAAGACAATATGACAATAATATTTATTTAGACCACATTGACCATTTGGCATTGACCATATATGTAATATAACTCTACCCAAGATAATAGAAATATTTCAATGCACCAATATGCTAAGAGTTTGACCCTACTACTTGTGAATTTCAGCATTTCAATAGTTTCTAGTTTGACCCTACTACTTGTGAATTTCAACATTTCAATAGTGTTTAAGTACAGAGACCTTAGACAATTTAGCCCCATGCCAAAGCTATGTAGGAGGAAAGGGAAAAAAGTGGAGAATGCATAAGCAAAATAAATTAATGCAAAAATTATATAAATCTCTTTTTCAGACTGAAAATATTGGCTAGTTGCTATTTTAGACGTGCACATGTAGAAGTCTGAATAGAATAGTCCTGTCTCTGAATTTTGAGTGGGAAAGTGTGAATAACGGCTATTTTTCCAATTTTGTCAAAGCAACCCATAGTAGGAAGAGCAGAATATATTCTCAGTGTAAATGGCTATGACAGCCACAAACAGGCACCCTAATGTGGTACCCACAGCTGTAGTCAACAACTACTGCAATCTGTCCTCTACAACACCTCTTTTTATTTTCGATTATTTCACAGCTTAAGGCACCACCAGGCAAGTTGTTTCCTTCTCAGCAGGAGCTGCTGCAGCCTGTTGTGCCAGTGCTGTGAAGTGTAGTGAGGCTCAGTGTCACTGTGAAATTGAGAGAGAGATGGGCAGAGAGGAAAAAAAGTAGGTATTCAGGAGGACAGAAGGGAAAATGGAGCAAAATCTCATATGTGTTGGATAGGGTTGGTACGAATCAGAAACCCCTGGATGTGCTTGGTTAGATGCCCAGATGATCAGGGCTCACCAACAAGGGGTAGAGTTTCTAGACCACAGCAGAGACTACTGATCTTTACAAAGGATTGCTCCAGGAATTTTTACATCTTTCTTTTTAAATTAAAAATAAAGGGGGGAAGATGGTGAAGAAAGGAGAGAGAGAGAGACTGGAATTCATTTTGTTCAACCTCATTTCTGATATCCTTCTTTCAGTGCACAGTTTTCTTATGTTCTTTATTCCGGTTTGTTGGTGAAGTTCCTAACAGACCTTGGATTTCATTGTCTGTTCTTTGTGTCTGCATTTAGTTGGAGGTTTGTTGCCTTCTTGTGCCCTTGCTGTCAGAATTCCATCTTACCCATTAATGTATCACTTTATCAACTTGCTACAGCTGAGATGGTAATTGAGATAGATCTGTAGGACCCAGTTACGCTGATAAGACACAGACACAGTGGATACTGAGAAGCATTCCCATACAGCTTGGCTACTGTCCATCACTTTCACATCAGTTTCTCTCACACAATTCTACTTAGGGGATTTTTCTGGCCAGCTATTACCTGTTATGCCTATTTGAAAAAGGCACAGAATGATACCCCATGGATCACCAGTGATTGGTTTTAGTGCTTGACCTGAAAAGCGCGGAGAAAATAATTGGTTTTTTTAGACCTGCTGGTGGAAGATTTGCTGTTATTTTAACTGAGCAGAGGAATAGGCTGCATGGTTACCATGCTGTGTACCTCAGAGACAGCTTTAGTACCTGGAAATGTTCAGGGAAGCCGAGGGAGGAGACTTCTGATGTTCTCAGTACCCATACACTGCGATGAAGCCTCTTTAGAGATANAGAGCACTCCTGACAGAGGATTTAGGCATCCCTTATATCAGCCATTTCTAAATTCGTTTGAACTTGACATCACCTTTCTTCAGTTTATATGGGCAAGCACAGTAATTCTGCAGCTGTAAGAGGTCACATTAGACATTTGTCATTTAAACTGTTTTTATTGTTGGAACAGTCTCCTTTTTTACTTTGTGTGTGAAAAAACCTGAAAAATATTTTCCCCAATGGGATAAATATATATATATATATA
>VZTA01002606.1:0-25299 GCA_013398855.1 Mohoua ochrocephala
TAGTGTTACACTCATGCTAGTTAGGGATGAAAACAAGCTGGCCATCAGTGCATCCAGGCAGCTGCTTAAACTGCTTATGGTTTAAAGGTGGGTCCTTACATTATGCTGGAGATTAGAATCTGGGTACTCAAGGAACTCAGTGGAAAACAGATGCTTCAAAAGCAAATCGTTTCGGTTATAATGTCGGATTTTGTCGCATCTCATTATATTTTTAATTGTATATGCCCAGCAGAAGTGAAGTCATCTAGTTTACAGTTCAAAACTTGCTTTTCTTTAAATATTCAGTGCAACTGAACACCATTCATCTAGGTTTTCCCTCATGTACTATCTAGCCAGTGACATGATTCTAAAGGACTTTAAATGCATTTTAACTATTGAGAAAGAATCTTTTTAAATTAATAACCACTGCACTCATAAGTATCTGTCAAATTATAAAACTCAGTGTACAAGGCAGGAAGGATGAATGCTCATTATCCATGTACCAAACTGCAGAAAATGAGCTGTAGAAACAATAGATAAGAAACAGGTACTGCCAGATTTAAATTTAGCAGTCTTAGTCTTCATGGGCTGTTTTGAAAAGGACTGTAAATAAGACTCCTCACCTCTGAGTACATCGTTGTTTTCTTTAAAAATTTAAGTAGTCAGGGTAGGATAGTTGGATAGTATCCTGAAATGTAGGAGTTTTTTATAAAAAAATCCCAAGTATGGCTTTGGAAAGCAAGTTTTGAAAACGTGGAAAAGGACTGCATAATTTCCTGACCGGATTTGGTTAAGTAATGCAGTGCAAGACCACCTTCATTTCCAAGGGTAGACATAACAGTGATGCTCATGAAATATAAATTCTTAATAGCATCTACAGTCTTAATTAACCAACCAAACAAGAGTATCTAGGAAGCTGTGAAGAATGGCAATAAACAGAAATGGCATTCTTAGGATGTGTTTTAAGCTTGTTCGAATGAAATGGAGTACAAATACTGCATGCACTATGGCCACACCAATGTCCTATGCAGTGTGAGTAAAAGGCAGAATTTTAAAAGGGATCCTTCCTCAAGTCGACTTCTTAAGAGCATGGTGTGCTCTGCTACAGAAACAGGTACAGGCTGTTTAATGCATCGTAACACTAACAATGGGAGGCCAGTAAACAATAAATATTTATTAGCTGTTATCTTCCCTTTGCATTGTATTTATTTTATGTTTGCCTCTGTGTTGCTTTTAAATGTAGGGGAGTTTATTCATCCCATCTACAATTCCTTTTGATGATGCAGCTTTTATCATTCCTTATGGAGTTAAGCGTGACTCGATGTTTAATGTTATCAGAGATCTGAATCGCCAGAATGGATTAGATAAAAATTTTGCCTCTTGAATGAGGGCTAAATACAAGCTAGGTAAACCCAATCTCAGTTTTAGGGTAACTGTTAGTGATACAGGGTTTCTGAGCAGGAAACTGTGGGCGAGTGCAGTGGTCCTCCAGCCAGCCAGTGCCATCAATGAGAAGTTCACTGAACCACCCTGAAGGCAAGAGACACAGTAGCATTTCCACACATTAGGTATGACATTATTGTAGCTATAGATACACAATCTGCTACGCTGGTATATAGACACTTAGCAGGAAAAATTTTCTGAATTGAGGATAATGATTTAAGTTCCTTAAATTACATGACATTTTTAAGATGAAAAAAATTTAACAACCTGAATGTCTCATTACAAACAGTGCAGCAATCTGTTGATTCTGGCCATGAGGCAGCATCCAAAGCAGGTAACTTTTGCATGCAGGTCTTAATTGTTGCATTGGGTTTTATGAAGGTAAATACTTTACTACTGAGGTGTAGGAGCATGCTAGGGAAGACTGGCAGTATGGGTAAAGCTGTGTATCTTCTCAAAACCAATACAAAAATCTCACTCATTGTAGCACACCCAAATGGCTGTTGGTTATTGAGACGCTCCTAATATCAAAAAGAGAGAGAGACAAAGAGAGATACAGCAGAGGTGTACATTTGGGGTTTATAGTCTGTTTTCTTTTGAGACCATTTTGAGCTGTTAATGAGGGGGAAAGTTGCTTTTGGGTCTCCCAGGTACTGGCATTGTCACAAGGCAGGACCTGCGAGTTCAATGCGATGTTCAAGTGGAAACGGCATAGTGTACAAAACAAGCAGCTGATGTTTTGCAGAGCCATGCATTTTTAAAAATGCAATTAATGGTATTAATAGAACTTCATGCTACATGGATGCATGTGCTATCTGAAAGTTAACACTGGTTAACTGACGGTGTACTACAGTACCATTGGAAATGGTGATGTAGTGAAAAGCTTCTGTGGTGCAGCGAAAATCCTATCTCGGTACAGATGGATGTGTGTGTTTACATAACAACAGCAAATGAGAAATTGAGAAGAGCTCATAGTTATCTCCCTTGGACCATTTGCATGACAAGTCAAAAAGCAGACTACTCTGTATTACAACTTATTCATCCTGTTAGAGTCCCTTTGCAACAGAAGGCACAATGCTTCTCATTCTTGACTTAATAAAGATCTGATATACTCCTTCATCCATCACTTGCTAGCCTTGAGCTGCTTTGTATTACATTGAGAGCTGTTTTGCTAACTTAGGTACTTTATAAAACAAATTACCTAACTCGGATTTACTTTGTCTCTCTCTTACTTTATCCTTTTGTGCATTAATCATTAAGTGGTTCAGGTGCATCTGAAGGTACCTATGGACACTTAAAATGGTTTAAATTAAACCTTTTCCAGAACACCTTTATATTTTGTGATTTAAGTAAGATACTCATTGCTTAATACTGTAAGACACTGTTATTTTGGAGGAATTGAAGCGTTCACACTTTGTGCAAGAAAAGCTTAAACACAAGAAAGGCTGGGAAATCATGAGATTGTTTACTTTTCAGTGGCTTTACTGTGAAGTGATTTATTTCTTTATATACAGAAGTTTACCTATTTCCTTCTGCGTCTTCTTTTCTCTAGGGAGTGACTTGCATATTGAAACAGAGAGAGAGAGCGTAAAAGTAAATAAAAATGGCCCAGGTGAGCTAGCTGCGTAAGGCAGAGGATTAAGCCAGGTACTGTGCTCCACGGATCTCTGAGGAAAAAGGTGATTTTCAGCTTATGCCGTTCAAGAGAGTTCAACACCGAGCTTCTGCAGCTAGGGACTCCTCTACTCCTCTCCTTTTTGAGTTTGTAAGCACAGACTTTGGAAGCTGATGGCACTAGCTTGGGCACACATTTTGTGTGAAAATACAGACGGGGTGAAACCTTCTCTTATCTCGCTCACTTGAACTGAGGGAGATTCAAGTTCAAATTGCTTGTCTATCTGCTCCGAAACACAGATGCGTTGAGGGCGCTCTGATGACCCAGGAGAATGCTCTAACCACTGGGCTATCATGTTTTAAGAGCTATCTCTCTTGCCTACATTCCGTAAATATTCCCTGACGAGCTTGTCTGTCCGTATAGCACAATGAATAAATATACAGAGGGGTCGAATGTCGCTGATGTTATGTAATAGTCCACATGCTTAGCATCTACAAAGATCCCTCTGTGTTATTCGAATGGCGTCGGCTGATACCCACTTTCTGCTAGCTGAGCTCAGGGGCAGCGTAAGGATCGGAGACCGCAAAGGAGAGCAAGGGGCTGCTCTTCAGACTACTTCAGAGGCACTGTCTCTCCCCAGCCCATTCTACTTTCAGCAAAAAGTACAGTGAGCCAGCCCGGCTGCAGTTTCGCAAATTTCTGTTTGTCCCTGCTCCAATTCCAATGAAAGTACAGAGATGCTGGACACTGAGAAACAACAACTAACTAGTTTTGGGGTTTTGACTCTTTTTTTGTGGTGTTTGTTTGTTTGTTGGGGGGAGGTTGTGCTTCCGCTTTTGAAGTCTACGTTTTTTAAACGACTGTTAACATTACTTTATGTCCGGAAAATGCAAAACCTTCTGGATTGGCTCCTTACCTTCCCTCTTTGATCTTCTCCAGAGCAGAACAAGACAATTGCACTTACTTTACGCACGGAAGAATGATATGCCTCACTACGATTACATTATTATTTTTTTCATATTATTGATATTCATTGCTTTGATATGCTATATGTCTGCTGCATAATGATGACCTTCTCTTCAACAGAACTGTAAAGGACCTATCCTCAGGAAAAACCAGCAACTGATAGAGCAGACGGGAGCCAGTTGTGAGATCCATCAGCCTATGAAATATTACCGAGTCAGGACACTTTTCAAAGACAGCTGCATACCACTGAGTAGAGCATACTCCTGAATACGTCAATTGTGCTCAGCTTGTATTTTACAAGAGCCGTGTACTTTGGCAGAGTATCAGCAGGTAGAGTGTTGTAAAATACCTGCAGGCAGAGCGCAGAAAATGCTTTTTTCTTGGTCCTGGGACTGAATTAAATGTTGTTCGATGTTTTTAAGCCCTTCCACTTCCCCATCAAGCAAAGGAAATCATGCTTACCTGGAAGGCCAAATTGTGCATTCCTGAGTGATCGCGGTTGGTCTCCGCCAGCTCCATAGGCTTGGTGTGGACAGGAGAGTTTTGGGTGAACGTCGGAAGCTACTCGCAGCACAGGCCAGAATCTGCCAGCACCTGATTAATCCATCCACAGGACCGGTATCACTTGAAGTCAAGCTAGCTGGAAGCCTTCTCAAGTTACTCTTACTCCCACTTAGCTCCACCTTCTGACTCCGCTGGCACAGCCCCTTTTGGTCAGTGTAGAAAACGGCCTTCAGAGACAAGAACAGAGGATCCCTGCAGGCCCCAGAAACATATTTCACCCAGTATATCTCTGGATGATCCTAAAGGCAAATGTGTATGCTTATACGACTTCTTCCTTTCCTCACCTGCATGGGATAAAAACTTCTACACCCAGATTTTGAGAGGCCAACACACTTTTTGTCCTTTTTTACAGGTATTCTGAAGTCATTAATTTTGTGATATTATTGTAGCTTTATTTTCATAGTAGTTGGGGACTTCACCTAGCAAGAGAAAAAACGAGAATGCAAACAACACTCAAAACTCTGACAAGTGCTGGTTAAACCACTTTCAGCTGTCATCTTGTATTTTATAGCACAGAGTCTTTTGGTTATCTGTCCACAGATTACTCACCTTTAACTGAAGAGTTTTTCTAATACTTTTCAGGCTTGCTATTTGCAGTATTGCAAATAGATGGTCTTAAAACCATCGGTTGGGTCTCTTACCCATGTTTTTTGTTGACTACAGACTTTGAGTATGCAGCTGGTTCTGTATAAGTCCCGAAAATACTAGCACTGTTACAGGCACCAGTGTCAGACAGGATTTGTATGAATATAAATTTTGCCATTAGGAACAGCAAAAATGGCAGTGTTCTGTTTCTTGGAAATACAGCAAAGTATATTTATGAATTCATTAGCTGCCTACATTCATAACTTTTTACACGCAGATGGAAAATGTCATGAGTTATGCCTCACCCGGTGAAAAGCAAAAAACTATGCCCTGTTTCACGTATAAAACCAGAATGGACTGGTATGACTGAGTATATTATTTAAGAAAATGAACAATTACATGAAAAAGAAGATGATGCATCTTTCTGAGTAATCTTCCAACTGTTTTACTAATATTATAAATCATGCTGTTGCAATATGTGCTTTCTGAATATTACAACTACTGCTCAAAAAGGAGGACTAGCTGGGTTTTTGTTTTTTGCAAGGAGTGCAGGGTTTTTAATGATTTTTAGGTTTGCAGTGTTTAGAATATTTTTGGTGACCCAGGTTTTGAAATCAACATGTTTATTGTTACTTGTATTTGCCCTGTGAGTAGATGAAATTTTCTGACTAATTATTTCTCCCTGCACAATACTTTTCAGCAAGAAATAACTGCAAATATCTTTAACAAGTTTTTATACAATTGCCTGCTGATTTCTGCATACCTCAGCTGCTTTCTCTTCCTTTTTTCCTTCTGTCTTCCTTCCAACTTTGAACATGCTTTTACTACAAGAAGGCAGAGGAAACAAAGCTGTGAATCATTTTCAAATCCAGTCCATGCAATCTTAGAATCTGTAATCTGCATTTGCATGGTTGGAAGAAAGTTCTACCTTCCTAACAATTACAAGACACAAGTATTTTCTGCTATTGTTTCTTGTCTTCTGGCAACACATTAGATAATTTTTAAAACTGTTTTTCTCATTTAAAAAATCTCAGAATAACACTGACTCAATAATTTCAGTGAGGTTTCCTCCTCTGAATTATATTTTATGTTAGAAAACTCACAGGATATTTAAAGCAAAAATATCCACATATCCAAGAAAAATCCTTAACTCACTGTAAAAACCATGAAATATGCCGTTTCTCTGTGGACAGAAAATTAGGTAACTCACTGATATTTTTTGACATGATCAGTCAGAATTATATTTAACGTTTGATTTACAGCAAACCCCTTCCTGTTTCTGGTTAGTTTAATGACTTACTTGAAGACATGTTACATGTGTGAAGATATTGCATCCCACCATTTCAACTGGTAACAAGCCTGGATTTCTATTTTCCACTTATGTGATTCCTTTCGCTGCAAGAAAGCATTAAAGACTCACATTCTTAAATGTGAGGGTGTTTTTACAACAATAGATTAATTCCTAGGCCGAAACAAATATGTGTTGCCAAAATTCTACTGACTAAGAGAAGAGAAAAAAATGTACACTAATCTGAGAGTTGTTTCCAAAGAATAGTGTTAAGAAACTTTATGTTCCATCCCACTATTTCTGCATAAACTCTAGAATCTCTTTATCTTATTCAGAGGAAGACCAATCAAAAGGCCTAGTTCTCTCAGTGAATTTCACATATAAATGAGATTTATATTTTTCCTAGTGTGAATAATATATGGAGGAAGTTTATTTTCATTTGAAGGAATAATTTTCCTGGGTGCTTCTCACTTCCATTTTTAATGGTAGAAGTTTATGAATTTATTGAAAGAATGCTGTTTTTTCAGTTAGCAGGCCTGAAAAACTAGGGAAGAAAAGAATTTTATTGTATTAAAACAACAATCTGGAAAAGCAGAAACTACTTTTCGTATACAGAATAAGGAAAATTTAATGTTAATGTACTGGGTATTTTTACAACATTATGTAGAGCTGGCACAGTGAACTACTGTTATTTCATCGTATGTATGACCAAAACGTAGAAAATTAATGAAACTTCATAATTAATATTTTTAAAGGTTTTGGATATAACAGCTATTTTCTTGAATCCTTTCCTCAAAACATGTGAAAGGTGGTTCAAATCATTCCCCAGAAATTTTTTAAGGAAGCTGAATGTTATCACACCCTCAGAGTGTTTTTCCTTGCATTCTAATGCAGATGAAGGAAACAAGAACTCATGTTAGCAGGAGAGGCTTTCGGCTGAGCTTTTTGCTTAGCGGTCTGAGTGGCAAAGAAACGGAATGGTATTGCAAGTCAATAAAATATTTTGTTAGCAGATGAAACCTTCCCAGTGCTAAATAACTCTGCCATGAAATCCTAGTCACACGGTGAAGCATTCAGAACCCCTTTGTGCTTCAGGTAACAGCACAACAGTGCTCAATTTGCTGTGAAATTGTTACATAGACTGGCTAGGCCAGACAGGCTTTTTTTGGGTGGCATAAAAATATTAATCAACAGCACTGCTTACTGTACGCACAGCAGGCAAATACATAGCAACATGATTCTTAATAATTTGTGAGGTGCATAGAGAAGATGAGCAGGAGAAATAAGGCATTTTAAAAAGAGTAAGGCCATTCTGGGTTTTTTTCATTGTTGAACTGTGAGAAGCAACTTCATAGTTAGAACCTGTAAAGTTCTAAAGTTCAAAAATTCAAAATTTTTACATTCTTAAGTGATCCTATTCATTATGTATAATTTTGTTAATATTACTCAGCTGTGATTTCAAGAACATTTCAGTTAAAATTTTCGAAAGCACTGAGATAAACAAATCTCAACTTTTCATAAGCACCCTGAGTAAACTGCGCCTCAGAGGAAAGGTGAATGGAAAAAAACGTGGTTACCATTGACAAATGGTTGGCAAGTAGATTAGCTGGTTTACATTTTGCTATATATCCTAACATTTATGTAGCCGGTCCTGCTTATGCTTCTTCTGACTTCTCTGAGTGAAAAAGGTGCCTTCCATATTTGAAATGACATGGACCGAAAAGATATTTTTTGTTAATATCTGTAACCTCCAAGCTTCAGGTGTTTGCATTATGGCTTATTCAGTTTTTAGAAATATTTTCATACCAGTGTCAAAGATAAACTATAACCCTCCATATCATCATGAGAATAAAGGGTGAAGGGAAGAAAGTACTGTCTTGGGGGGAAAAAAACCCACAATTTTATGTGTGTAAAATTGTCCCTCAACACACACTTTTCTTGGAAAGTATGACTTTGGGACTCATTTTTATCAAAGGGGAATTTCCTCTCCAAATTCTCAGGTACCCCTTTTACATTTTTAAGGGATAAGCAGACCGTGAAAAGCTCTTAACAAGATAAAAACAGTTTAAAAAAAAATGTATAATGATGAGATTTGGACACAAATCCCCGGATCTCCACTTTTAAAAATCGTTTATGTCTGTACAAAGTGACTGTAAATGAGGTGGCTGAGTGGCCAGGTGCTGCCCCCGTTTCTTCCAGGTTCTGCTCTGAGTTCAGCTTTGGTTCTTGCTAGTCACAGACTCTTGCCCAGTAAGTCTCCAGCTCCTACTCTGATTTGCAGCGCTGCCTCTGAGGTCTTTCGAAATCAGTATGAATTTGAGCAGACTTATTCTTTTCCTTGTTTCTCTTGTCTTGTTCACTTCCTCGTTTTTCTGTGACAGTAGAAATGAAACATTTTCATACTTCCCAGTTGAACTAAAGTTGCCCCTTCACAGGAGGGAAACACTGTAAAAGAAGTGCATGATAACAAAACCAATGAATTAGGGAGGAAAGACTTCTCAGAGGAAAGTCAAGGGCTTTGAGGGCTATTGTGTTTTACTTTATGGCAAATACCTGTGTAAAGTTAAAAAAAAAAGGAGTCCTGGGCACGTGTTCATTTTTACTTTGTAGTAATTTTGCCTTTCTGCAAAACTCCTGTTCAGTGAGATGAAATGAGACAGAGTCAACAAGACAGCCAATCACTCCTGTTGTGAAAACTCGACCTCTGAGCTGGAAAGTGAATTACAGGTATCATTATTTGTTGCACTTCCTGCAAAGGCAGCTGTGACCAACCCCGTTGGGAAATTCATTTATAATTGAGATACAAGGAAGAAATTTTAATTCTTTCTGTAGTTCTAGTTGTAGTGTAGCTGGCATGTGCAAGGACTGTGTATACAAAGGTGTGCCTCTGGGTGTACCTGTGGTGCTTCACGGGAACTTCCCAGCTTGTTTCTCTACAGATCAGAGAGTGGACTCACTTGAGACAAATCACTTCACTGAATTCCTAGATTGCTTTGTCTCAAGGCAACTGCCTAGTTGACACTAGACCTCCCCAAGGTGCTGGATTCCCAGAGGTGCCAGGCCTTTTGCTGGCAGCCCCCATACGAGGCTGAGACAAGGTTGCGTGCACATTGAGACGCGACAATGGATATCCTGGGTGGAGAAACTGAATAATTCTGGGAGCTCCTCCTCCGGGCAAGGCAGCTCCTATTGCAGTGAAAAAAGTTGACCGAAAGGTTCATAGATAAGAGAATTTGAATAACGACTAGAAACTGCTCCTGCATATGTAGGAATAGTAAGGTAGTCTTTTGTCCACTGCCAAGATAATTAGAATATGTTTTGTAGGTACTTAAAAATAGCCCATAGCAATTTATCATGCCCTTATTAGGGTAGTTATCCTGCTTATGGGGCTAGAATCTAGCAGAATCACTAAGGCTGTAAAAATTTATCTCAATTACAATTCAGGAGTCTGATCTGATCCAGTGAAAACGCCATTGCCATTGCAACGCCTGTAATGGGGAGTCCTGCACCATCTGCATAATGACTGACAGCCCTGTTTGAGAGATTTGGTTCTCCATGAATGCATTACCTTATCAGTGCAAAAGATCACAGGAAATTATTTTCGTAGCTAGCACTCTGTCTGCAAATGTTTGTACAGGTCAGAGAGTATTCTTCCTAAAACAAAATATTCTGGTGTAAACCAACACAAATTATTACTACTTGTTTAAAAGTGAGGTGAGAATCTGACAAGCTGGTGTTTTGTTTTTTCTTCAGCGCTTGTTGTATGTTTGTTTGTTGCTGTTACGATCCAAACAACGATGCTTACCTACTTCTTGAGCTACTTTTTACGTAAATAAATAGAGGTATCCTGCCAGGGCAGTATAAGCTTGAGTATAGTACTGATTTTCAAGCTCTAGCAGCACAAATTAATATAACATTTTCCTTATGATAAAGAATTACAAGAGAATTAAAAAGAGGACAGCCACAGATCAGAAATCTAAAAAACCTGAGCAGAAGTTCTTAAAGTGTTTAGATGTCTGTCTACAAGGAAAAGCTATACTCACAACACAAAATTTAGTCTTCTGTGTGATTATTGCTTTCTTTGCACACTTAATAGGGTTTCTGGAGCTTCTAACTGCAAGAGGATGTTGATAAGCAGGAGCTTAAACCAGTCAGTGGGAATCCTCACTGGCTGGGTAATGAAGAGAAAGTCAGAAAAATTCTGTACCTACATTCCTTACATTTAATGATAAATCACTCATTGCTATTGGGATCCAAGGTAATTTAGAAACCGTGAATATACAGTGCTCAGTGTGGTTCCCTGTGGAGACACTCATTACAGAGACAACAAAGATTCACCGCTGCAATGATGGCGACCAGCAGTTTACAGAGCTGGAGCCATCGCAATGAGGTTGAACATTTCTACACAGAACTGTAACTTTCACCTGCAGCTCAAATTACTCAGATTTGAAAAGCAGCAGCGCTGATGAAAGGTTTAACCTTGAAGTCTCTGTAAGACTGTCTTAACTGCCAGCAAATGGTCCGATCTTTCCTCTTTTTAAAACCATCACCTGGTCACACTGGCAGTTCAGCAAGCTTCTATTTTCGGAATAACAGAGCTAAGGATTGTGCCCTAATTTACTGCACCTCCAGCGTCAGGGGCTCCTTAAGAACACAAAAAAAGTCGTAGGAGGTAGAGGATTGGGGTGCATGCTACTCCGAGTACCTTTAATTTAGTGTACTAGTACTAGAAGTAATTTTCATCTAGGACAGATAACAAGGCCTATTCAAGGATACTATACTAACACAAGCTCTTTTTGGGCAAATTTCTTACCCATTAACTTGTATTTTTCGTTTGTCTATCTGTTTCGATAGAGTTTTGTTTTGGTTTTTTGCCTGTGTGATGCTGATGCTTCCTCTGAGAGAACGGCAAATACACTTCCACTAAACAATCCTACTTTAATTATATACATAAATTTTGGTGGAATGGATGACTTGGAAGCAAGGCAAGCACACACTGAGGTTTTGAATTAATATTCCACAGGCCTACAGTAAGAACAAATCTTCAGAAATGAGACCAGTATGGAGGATAAAGTCTTGAAGACAAATGAGGGTGAGTTCTAAGTTACTGTGCTAAATCTCTCCCTCATGCTGGTTCCCTAGGTGCACTAGAGATGATACAGCATCTCTGTGCTTGATGCAATGGGAACACCCAGCGTGATTCTATTAAAGGTCATTTCTCGAGTGCTGAATGTAATTTGAAAGAAACAGAAGCATGAAAACCTTTTACAAGAACGGATCCTACTATTTGAATATCAGGAAGATGGTTCATTGAAATACTTAAATATGATTAAGCATCCTTTTATATTTTTTGTATCTGTGTATTTTGCATTTATTGACCAGATGCAGAAGTTGAAGTAAAATACGGTTCAGAGTAGAAAATAGATTCCTGGGTTCTGAAATACTACACCAACCAACGTGTGCACTCGGTTTGAACTCCAGGGCATTTTTTAAAATTGCTGCCTCCAGGGGAGGGAGAAGCACAATTTAAAGCGATCTTTTGAATTTTTAATGGCTATTTAGAAGTTCAAGCCTTTGCAGCAGCTGAGGAGAGTTAAGGGAAGAGGTCAACAGTGGCTAAATAGCACTCTTAACATACCGCTGTTAACACAGCTAAAGCTGTTATCATCCTGATAGCTTGCAGGGAGTACCCGACTTAGAGAACAATAGGGGGACCTCTGTTGCAACCAGCATCACAGCAGTGCTGCCCAGACCAGTTCTTCCAGCTGAAATCAAATCAGTGTTGGAGCCTGGAGATGTTTGTGTCCTGTGTCATCCCAGCAGGACAATTTCACTCATCCCCTGCACTGTTTGCTTTGTCTGGGAAACAGTCAAACTCATCTTGCAAGACAGCCAGCCTGGAATTATGCCTAAGAATAAAAAATATGTGTTATAAGTACAGTTTAGTATAAGGAGTTGCAATCTCCCACTCCTCACTAAGAAATTTGGGATATTCACTTGTGGTCCAAGAGACACAAAACTACATCTTGTCTGTCAAGGCAAAGGGCTTAACAGGGCATAAGTGGATTTGGACAAACAGTACCATAAATTATTCTTCCTTTCGCCCGTGGATCCTGTGTTTGTACAACTAATCTGTTAGTGGGAAATTCATATTTGCAGTCTCGTTTTTGCAGCTCTCGTTTGACTATGCATAAAAAAATTCCAAAGCTTATTATAATGTTTTTGTACCTCAGGCTGTATGTACTGATGGTTCATTAGTACACTTTCAGCTAAATATTTCCTGACCTAATGACCTTTTGAATTTTTTAAGATATACTGCTTGATCGAGTAACCTGTTCGTAAAACTGACACAACATAACCTAAAGACATTTTTCCCTTGCTGACAGAAAAAACCGTAATCTATCTCACTTCACCTCATCGCTAGTGTAATTTTTCTTCCAGCTTTTTCAACAACAGAGTGCTCTCCAACAGATTTATGTGACCTAGATCCAAAGATTGATGACACACAACAATGTTGTTGCAGAAGAATTGGCTACTCTTTGTTTATGTAGCTTGTTCTAAAAACACTTTTGAAATTTGGTGATAGATACACACAAAACTTCTACATAGAGAATCCCGTTCACTTCAGTCTTCCGATTCCCCATATAGCTCCTTTTAATTTTGGCAGATCTCATACAGGTTGCCATTTCTCTGTATGTCTTTAAATTCCACTTGTTTCGTCCTGTATAGGTCTATGGGATCCTTGAATTTTACTTGTGACTAAATGAGACCTCTTTAAGAAGCAGGCGAGAGTGTACCATAAAGAAAGTCAAACTTTAATCCTTCCAGGATCCATTTCCAAACCTTAGTTGTGTACCCAAATACAACACAGTAGAGTGAGTCATATTCAGTATATATGAGGAGTAACACCTAGCTTAAAAGTAGTGAAGGGAAAAACAAATTGTTTACCACTGGACTAAAAAGTACATAATTAGTTTAGAAGCAGGAAGGAATTGCAACCTGAGGGCAAGATGTTCTAGTTAATTATGGAACCGGGTGCAGAACATAATGAGAGAAAAGATATTGTGTGCCAGAAAACTAGCAATTGCCAGTTGAATAGTGAATGCCACACGGGGGAAAAAAAGGCAAATAGCTTGTCACATCTCCCTTTAACCACTGAAAAAGTACTTGCTACTTCTTCTTCGATTCTTGCCTTCCTTTGTGGACTTCTTTCACTTTAGACAGGCTGTCCATTGACACCCTCTGGAGCTGCGAACTACCATCCAAGTTAGACCCTGTATCAGAAAAGCTGACTCTTCAGGCCATGCCTGACCAGTAAGATAAACACGATACATCTGTTTCTGACTGACTAGCCAAGTCCTCTAAGGACAGCTCTAATTATTTGTGATGGATTATTAATTTTACAAAGCTTTACACTTAAGTACTTTAAAACATATTCGAAAATTCCACTGGAAGCAAATTGCCTTGCAGAGCTGTCTTGCACCAGCTGTATATAAGATTAATTGTTAGGCAGCACCAAACCACACTGTGTGGGAATCATATTACAGTCCTCGCAGTGATTGATGTGTAGAACTACGAAAGGTTAGGTGCACTTCCTGACCCCTTTCTTTCTTGGAAAGGGGAAACAAACCCTAATAAATTATGTAATTTTAAGCAGAAGAGTCACATTTGTTGGTAGCAGAAATACAATATATGTGTGGCGTTCTCCAGATAGGCCACACACCAGAGACTGTCAGAGCAGGAAGTCTCTGTTTACCCTAAAGTGACAGTGTTAGCAAGCACTGGTCTTTTGAGCTGTCTTTCAGGTCTGCAGAGTGAATGTAAGCATTGTTCTTCCTATTTCTCTCACGTGATTATTCATACATATACCCTGATTCCCTGACGAAATAACAGAACAAAAGTATCTGGTCCATGCATACTGATAGATGCATTCTTTAGTGTGCATTCATATCAGTTTTCCAGCCAAGAGTCAAAGTTCGACTTGAAAGACAGCGCTAGATCCCCCTGCTGCTCGTGAGAGCTCCCAAATGCGCAGGTTATCCTTGGTCCCAGATCCTCTGTGGAGACACAGGAACACCCAACTGCCTACCCACGTCCTCTGGTGACACTGAAATCCCACCTTCTGTTTTGCTGTGGTATCTACTACTTGGATTAACTGTAACCCTCCTCTTTTCAACACTGACATTAAATCACTCCAGTCTTGTTTACCAGATCTAGCCTTCCTAAGTAAGGATTATCTCTCTTTGTCAGTATAAGGATCTCAAAGCCCAACTATGGCGAATAGTACTAATTACTATCACACCAAAAACGTACACACACAGAATAATTAACCCACGGCTGCCTATAAAACTATGTGCTTGTCAAGAGTCTTGGATACCATTTGGAGACATTGATTATCGGATTATCTTCCTACATCATACTCAGGCTTTTAGTCTTCACCTTCATGCCTTATGCAATATTGACTCTATTCTATTTCATCTTTTCTATGTTTTTACGTTGGCCGTTCCATATTGTCATGTTTCTGCTTTAATCTCCAGCTTTGCTTATTGTAAATGCCTCATAAGTTCAGTTGGCTTTCCTAATCCTTTAATTTCACCATTTCTTTCCTGTCTTTCTCTGCCTTTCAACTTCCTACACCCTGCCCTGGTGCTTCCTAAGCTTCAAGAAGTTGCTCAGTTTCTGTTCACCATTAGTCTTCTTCAAGCCTCTCTGAAGACAGTTTAATCAGAAAACTTTCCTGCTTCTGCTTTTTGTACTGATTATTGTTGTTTGAACTCAATTCCCTCGAAACTTTTATTTACATTACTCATATAGTAAGTTACAGAGTGAAAATTAACATGACCAGAGGACACACATTTTTTTGATGTACGAAGGACTCTTTGTACATTACCTGCTTAAAATAATAAACAGTGAAAATTTCAAGTACAATTATTTTTAATGAGAAGGCATTCCCTGACATTTTTATGAATCAGCCATCTAACAAGATGAGTAAGAATAAAACTCAGCTACTTCTCTTTTTCACTGAAAATCACCAGTTTTCAAAAATGACATACATTCAGTTAGATTTTGTTGAAGTTGAGCACCAAGGTCAAAAGATAAAGAGGGGAAAGGGGTTTGGTGCCAGCGTGTCAGAGGGCCAGGCAGGCAGTGCGGTGTCGTCTCCCAAGTAAGCAGGAGAGAAGAAGGGATTAGGCCCGGGAGCTGGTCCTTGCCTTTGGGTGGGCGGTGCCCTGGGGGTCCGCAGTGGGCTGGGGGATCCTTCTGGATGTTGTGGGGTGTTGTTGCCTTGCGGTCAGTGCATCGACTGAGACACCCACCTTAATGGCAGCCACGTGTTTAAGTGTGCTTTCTCCTGTAGCTCTTGCCAGCACACCTAAGTTCTGAACCAAGAGAACACATTTAAACTCAATTTTGAGGCATTCCAGGAAATGCAATAGGCCACACAGCTACAGAAGCCCAGACCTGGGGAGAATGATTTCCCATTCTGGCTACACTTTTTAAACTCTAATGCACCTCTGTTGTCCCCAGGAGGATGGGTTTGCATCCACCTGTACATTTAGGTTCGTTTACCGTTTGACGCTGTACCAGAGACACTCGTGTGTGAGCGCACGCAACCGGCGGGTGCTGTGTGTTAGCACCCTCATCTCCATGAGCGGATGTGGATGGAAGAGGCTGCGCTGCAAACGGGTCTGTTGGACGCTTGATGGCAGTATTCGCTCTGGGTTCTTCCTCCGGTAACTCCATTAGCTCTGTTTAATGCAGCCTCCGGAGGGCTGTAGGCATTTTGGGAAGGGGGCGCAGGGCGGAAGGGAGTCACAGAAGAGGAGTGGAAGGACAGCAAATATGATTTAGTCTCTTCAGTCCTAATGCCGCAGCTGTCAAAAACGATTTTCCTATAACTATTTCATTTTCCTAGTTATCGTTGACTTTCTGCCTTGGGAGCTCTCACTGACCCTGTCTGTTCGATCTCAGGACAGTAGTTACGTAAACAGATTTGAAATCTATCACAGTGCAGCTGATATCATTGATCTGGTTTCTATCGATTAAAAGTGAAGGTAGGATTGTTATGACGGCATTAGCCTCCGATACTTATTGTCTTCTAGGGACTACAATTCTTCTGCAGTGGCTGAAGCACTTGTCAACTTGCAGGTGCTGTAGACGATCTCTGAACAGGTGAGTAGGTGAGAGCAGTCCCCAAGTGTAATGAGCAGCCTCCTACACAGCTTCCTGCTGATTCACCACTGGTGATACTTTTGGAAGCAATTATCTGAGAGTGGCTAGCCTGTACCGATGACCAAACCAATCCCCTGCTAATGCTGCACACAAATGGCAGAAGTAGAAAGGTGGCAAGGAGCCATCTGGGGGAGTTGGCAAGTGCACCCCAGCTCAATACAAGGACCGCGGTGAACACGACTGTATAAACCACTTTACGCACATATTCTAATACCGAATTCCAACCCCTTCTGTGTTCTGAAACTTGTATCAAACCTACATTTTTATCAGATAAAATTTGTGTAAATGCTTGTGTTTCGGTTTTGTTTTGGTTTTGTCTGTTTGTTTTGTGTGCATGTGAACAGCAGATTAAAGTGGTGCCACTAGTAAAAGCCACATTCTGATGCTGCTCAGTAAAACTGAGCAATTAAAGGTTCTGGGTAGGTATTTTCTTTCCTTAATGCAATCAGCTTTTTACAGTTAATTAGAACAAAAAAAAATATTTTAGGGTCCCCCTCCTTCCAGTTTTGGTTCTGCTTTTCCTGCTTGTTTCAGAGGAGAGAATCTGTTGGTCTCATGAGATAGTTTTTACAGTATGCAATAAATTCATGTTATATTATGGCTTTCTTAATGATGCTCAAAACTCTGGATTTTTGTCCTAAAAAATGACATCAGGATTTAAAAAATAAATCACGCTAGAAAACAACTCAGTCTCTCTCAAATGCTAAGAGAGGTCTTTAGCTGATATAAAGCAGCATATATTTAGTATTTTTTGCTTTTACAAACCTGATCCACTTAGTAATAATTTCAGTGATGAAGCTGGGGATTTTCATGTCCAGTTGAGTCATCCTTCCATACGTTTTCATTTGAAAAGCAATGAACAGAAATTTTCCCCTCTTACTACATGGGAAGTTAAGTCTCCTTCTGGTAGTTGTTGTCTTTATCAAGCTGAATTATTCCTCATCCCCTTGAAATTCTTGGTAATAAATTAATAATTTATGCTAAGTGAAGCAGTACTGCTGGGAGCTGGGAGTTGAACTAATCAGAATTCCAAAGTTACAGGGCCCATTGAAAACATTTGCTGAAATCACCATGGCTCCAGGAGACATTAAGATATGTGTGTGTGTGTGTGTGCGCGCGTGTGTATGTTTAGAGAGAGAGGAGAGCTTTGGCCCCTTTTTCTTTTCCCAAAGGAATGACTAGCAATTTCTGGATTTAGGAAGACAGCAATGCACTGAATAATCTTGCTCAGAACTCTGGCAACTGAAATTCCCCTCCATGGAAATTTCAAAAAATATTCTCTCTGGAAAAAGCAAATCAGTTTTCCAGCATTTTTGGTGGGATGAAGAATTTGAGGACTTTTAGTTAGCAGTGATTAGAGTAATTCATTTAGGGTATAGTTGCAGAGGTCTTTTATTATTTCCTTTGGGAATCCATGTTCCGAACTTAATGACTTGGCTATGGGTCTCCCAGGGAGAAGTTAGCTGTCCTGAAACCTCCATCTGAGGCTCTCTCCAGCTCCAGATACCTGGTAGGAACCTGATACCACCCTACAACTGTGGCCCATTGTGGTTCCAGTGCCTTCCCTGAGCTAGCTGGTAGAGTCCAGAGAGGACACAGCCATGCCTGTTTTGTTGGACTCTGTTCATGAAATATTTCAGTTTTAAAAATTACAGTTTAAAAAATTATACGAAAAGCCATTTCCCATAGAAACTCCTAGCCAACTGTTTTCAATAGACAGGTCAATATTGGAGATACTGGAAGGACAACACAGAAACAGTGGTTGCTGTTGTCTCCCAAGGCACCACTTCTGGAGAGTGGATTATTGCTTCATACTGGAACTATAATGACAGTGGCCATTGTGAGACAAACCCACATAATTTATTAAGATCCATTATACATTTATAACCCGGTATCTCATTTAATCTTTTCTTGCTGTCCTCCCAAGTGAGTCTACATCGCCAAGCCCCCGTTGCCCTGGGTTGCATGGGTAAAAGCTGGGTTGTTACAGGTCCCGAGCTGTGCATTCCAAGGTACTGATGCATTCCAAGAATGAGCTGTAAAAAACGAGATAGCCATGTAATGCATATGCTGTGGGTGACAGGAATATTTTTGTGAAATATAGCCTTTTTCTCGATTTAGTCAGCTTCTCCACTTCCTAGTAAAACAGGAACTCTCCCCCCAGCTCTGGTCCCTCCACTCCCCTTAAGACTCCAAATCACAGAAAATACAAAACCGCTCACTGAGAAAAAAAAAATTAATTGCTCTAGGGAATAAAGAATTAGTCAGGTACCAGCAGATGGTGCTCCAGAGCATATAATGCTATTTGCTGCTTTACCCAAAAAGAAAAAATCCATTTCAATTTTATGGTAAAAGGGATTTTTGGAGGAACTGTCCCGTTATCTTCTTGAGGGAGTGTCCCATTATCTTCTCGAAAGCACAGATGATGACTTCATTTGAAAAGATGTAGCTATATGTGGCCACTATATGTAGCACCCAGTAATTTAAACAAAAAGTGCAAAACCCACTCATATAAAATGGCTGCAAGTTTTCAAATGTCTTGGGTGACTTAATTTACTTGAACTCAGATTCTCTTTAGTGCATCTAGGAAACATAGAAATAATAATAGCAATAAATACTTGAACAACACACCCCCTCCCCCCAAACAATAGAACAAAACCCCATCAAACCAACCCAGACAGAAACAATTCAGAGAATGGAGGCTAGAATCTGCTGTGCCAATATCAGTCCTGAACTAGTTCTTTGCTTTCCTACTTTCACAGACAGAAAATAGTCTACAGATTTTAAATTGTGGGGGGTTGGTTTTGGGTTGCAAATTTTTGTGAGGGGTTTGTTTGCTTGTGGGTTTTGTGGGTTTTTTTAAAAGTTATTGGTGATGGTGGTGGTGGTGATGTTGGTTTGACTTTTGGGGGGTTTTTATGTGTGTTGGGTTTTGGTTTTGTGTTTGAAGTTTGGTTTGGGTTTTTTTTTAGCTTTAGAATTTGCATAGAGGACCTAAACCAGCAGCCAGAAAGCAGAAAGCTTTGTCTCCCTTGTCAATTACAAACAGAGAAGAGTTGTGTTCTGCAACCACTCACTCACCTGCTCATCAGCACATCTATACAAATGGCAAGGCAAGGCTTTTCTCCGTAAGCAGACTTCACTTGTCCAGAGGCACCCTTAGTAGTCTGGTTAATTTAGTTTTATGGATTCCTTTAATCATACATGTTAAAGGAGCTGTTAAAGTTATTGAAATAGTCTAAATGTCTGGTCTAAACGTTGAGATAAAACGCTAATCTGAAACTTGACCAGGATTTAAAACCATGTGTAGTTCAAGAGATATTCATCCTAGACTTTCTTCTAACTTTATAGTGATCATTCAAAATTCTAGTCTGAGTTTTGTTCCCGTTTTACATCAGGAGCAATAGATTTGATTGCTTTGATTTTGACTCATATTTTAATCTAATGATAAGTTAAGACAGGCAATACTTGAGGTAAATCTAAGTCTTCTCTACACTCATCTGCCTCAGGCAGCATTATAATTTTTGATTATAGAAGTGTTGAAATATTTGATCTTCATAGTGCAATTTCAAAACCAAGTTCTTGAAGCAGTGCTCAGTCACTGGGTTGCTTACATATGCGATCAACTATGAAACTCATAAAGACATCAACAATGGAAGTATTTGCTCTTGGCTTGAACTTCAGGAGAAAGCTGTGAGAATACTGAGTAAAAAAAATGTAAAGCAATGTGCAAAAATTTCCTTGTGTCAGGCTGTGGCCCTTTACCCTGTTATGAGATCCTTCCTACTCTGATCATTGTGACTCTGGTCCCAAGGATCTCACTGTGTCTAATTACCATGGGGTTACCTAAGAAGTAAGACAACGTTTCATGTGAACAAGGTTGTTACAGGTTTTCCTGCAATTAGTAGGGATTTCCTACAAATGGTACCCTAACCTGCTCTGTGGATTCTATAGCTTCATTGACACACAGGACTACCTCTCCCCTTTTTGTTCTATGAAATTCCCTTTGCTCCCATATAAGGGGATCTCTTGAAAATCTAGGAAGCATGAATCCTCTTAAAATAAAGAAGAAAAAACCCAAAATACCAAACCATAAAAACCAAACCAAAACAGGTTGGAACACACTTCTCTCAAACTGTGATTCCATAAGATGTCTTTTTGATTTGGGATACTTGTATATGGATTAAAAAAGCTGCACTACTATGATAAAAATACCAAAGCAATCTAAGTTTACCTTCCCCTCCCAAAGTGGTTTTAATGTATTTTGTTTGTGGTATTGTAGGCCAGTTTTATTTTGGATCAAACATAATTTGCTATAACTCTATTGCATCAGAGATTGCTTGCTATGGTTAATTTGATAAAAATGCAATTATATATCTACACCTGATTCAAATCAAATTCATAATATCTGGTCATTCAGTAGTTTAAAGCTCCAGTATTACTGATCCTGAAACTGCATTTTATTTTGTGGACAGATGTTCCCTTTTGAGTGCAGCAGCATCAGCTGAAGATGTTATTGTTCTCTCCCTCTGGGTATCTTTCTTGGATGGTTTGAAATTTCTGCCTCCCACAATTGTGTCTTGTTAAACACTGGTCCTGGAATACTTCCTAATTCAGATCAGGCAAAATAAACTAAGCTAATTCAAGCTATTATATGAACTGTTGAAATTAATGCAGCTGGTTTGCTGGCAGCAAAATAGGAATCATTCACACACACTGCTCTGCAAGGGTGACAACCTCCAGCAAGAAAGCAGTTGCTAGCAGCTGGGGTGTGGAAAAAGAGAAATCTTAAAGTAGCACATCTGTGAAGAGCAAAGGTCTCTCTGCAGTTTTTGTCTTTAAAATTGAAAGACTTATCACCTCATTAAAGACAAATTGTAAGTGAGCTAAACGCTGAACCAGTATGAAATAAGGTAGTAATTACTGTAATGTTCACATCAGATTGCTCTTGAAGGATAGACTGTTTAGTGCTCTTCTGGCATATTCTCTGAGAGTACTATGACAAGCTGACCTGATGCCACTCAAAACTGAGAATTCAAACCAATAAATATGAACACCTGGAAGTCAAAGGCGTGGTGCAGGACTGAAACATAAACCCCAGAGCTGTAGGTCCTTCTCTCATTTAATAGTATGTACGGGCACTGTGTATTTCAGAGCAGTGCTCTGAAATAGCAAAGTTCAATTTACTATTGAACAAGTCAATAGTAAATACCTGAAAGCAGTGGTGTGGTTAAATTTTATCCCTTTAAGGGGAAGTTGAGAAGTTGATAGGGGCTATCTTAATATGTTAGACTACCCTCAGCGCTTGATGTTAAAGGACTCCTCCATGTAGAGAAGTTCACTGGTACAGGTCCGCAACATGTGCTCCTCAACTTTTTGCTTGTCTCCAACAGGTTCTTTTCTCCTGTGCACATGTTATGATTTGGTAGAAAGTATAAAATTTCTTGGACCAAAAAGAGGTAACTTACTGTTCAAGCTGGTAGGAGAAAACATATTCCTAGCTTTCTCTGTCTGTTTTCTGATGATGTATAACAGGGTAGGTTGGGTGTTTTCATGGCTTGAATCCCATCAGAGGAGGCTTACAAACTGATTCTTTGCCTGCTTTATTTGCTGGCTTATTACAAAAATGAGGTGGCCTCTTTTGGCTGAATTTTGAGAGAAAGCAGTGAACAAACTTTGGTCAGAGTCTGTGCATAAGAAATGTACTTGCAACATCCAGCTGGACAGGACTTATCAAAGAACTCTTTCTTGTATGCTTTTGTGGCAGTTAGACAATCCTAGTCAAGTTTAGAAACAGAATTGGTAATGTCTTACAAAGTTTCATGTCAAACAGGATAGTTAATATACCTTTCCTAGCCTCATTTGGCCATCTGAATGGAAATTCAGATGTGGATACATTCACCCCAGATTCTGGCTATAAATCCTGCTTAGGCATTTCTGTAAGATGAATACTCCAACAAGGAGTTCTGATTTTATACCAGTGTTATGCACATTGAGCTGAGCAAGATGAACAAAATGGTGCAGTTATCTTGTCTCAAAGATATATTTGCAGCTAGAATGTATATTGTACTCTTTTACTCTCCCACCCTGTCCCTCGAGAATAGTCTGGTGTGACTTTAAAATCCTTTGATTCCTTGCTTCATATTTATTTGGTTTTTTTGAATTGGAGGTTTTCCATGCCTACACCTGCTCTGCTCTCTTAAGAAACATTAAAACACTGTATTAAAGTTCTGAATTTATGATTGCCTATGAATTTCAAAGCTGGAGACAAATGCAGTATAGCCTTAAAATATATCATTGTAAAAATGTAATTAGTAGAAATGTGGAGAAGTTACTAATAAACCATCACAGAAAAAAGATGAATTATGTTCTAAAGTATGTATAAATAATAGGAATGGAACTGTATTTCAAATATTAATAGATTATTGCCATCAATAAACAAGGGTATCAATCTCACATACTTACTATAAATTACATCCATTAGGTCTTTCTTTCTTAAGCACATAAATCCATACAATCTGAGCATGTATCAGTTTTTAAATCCATAAATATATTATGTAGCAGTTCTCTTTGAGGAGATAATGCTTTGTTCAATATTCTGTTAAAATGTCTCAAATGAAGCAAATGGGCTTCTAGAGTCTTATTTATGGAGGCTCAGGAGAGCAAAACATAAACATCCAAGTAAAAGCACTTGCAAGCTCAGAGAGCACAGCACCATGTCCTTCTAACTAAATTGAGAAACTGAGTTTCTAGATTCATGCAACTCACTGGTCTCTGAGACAATCTTGACTATGTCAGAAAATTTACTCTGCCAGAAAAAAGGAAAATAAAAAAATGTTACCTTAAGAAAAATAATTTTTATCTTTTCCCTGTGGTGTTATTTTGCCATGTCCTGGTAGCTGATAGAGAAAGGCCAGATCGAGATGGCGTAGATTTAATTTTATATTCACATAGGAATTAGGGCTTCTCCCTGCTCCAAAGTGACAGGATTGATAGCTCAGCTAAAGTGCATCTACACCAACATACGCAGCACAGACAACAAACAAGAGGAGCTGGAAGTCATTGACATAGTTACTGTCGTGGAAACAGGGTGGGATGAGTTGCACAACTGAAGTACTGCAGTAATACAGAATTGGTAGGGTAGCCCTGTTTGTCAGGGAGTGTTTTGATTTTCTAGAGCTTAATGGTGGTAACAATAAGGTCTAATGTTTATGAGTAAGGATCGGGGGAAGGCCAGCAAAGCAGGTATCCTAGTGGGAGTCTGTTAGAGACCACCCAACCAGAATAAAGAGGCAGATGAAATATTCTGTAAACAGGTGGGAGAAGCCTTACTGTTGCTGGCTCTTGTTCTTGTGGGGGACTTCAACTTACCAGATGTCTGCTGGAAACAAACAGAAACAACAGAGCAGAGTGGAAGCAGTCTAGGAGGTTCCTGGAGTGTGTGGAAGATAACTTTCTGATGCAGCCAGCCAGGGAAGATGCTCCACTGGACCTGCTGTTGTTGCTAGACTGGTGGGTGATGTGGTGGCCATCTTAGGCCCAGCCACCCAAAATGATAGTTTTTGATTCTCAGAGAAGGAGAGAGGTCAGCAAAGCCACTGCCTTGGACTTCTGGAGGGCATACTTTGGCCTGTTCAAGATGGTGGTTGAAAGAATCCCTTGGGAGGCAGTCCTTAATAACAAAGGGCTCCAGGAAGGCTGGACTTTCTTCAAAAAGAAAATCTTACAGGCACAAGATCGCACTGTCTCCATGTGCTGAAAGACGAGATGGTGGAGAAGAAAACTGTCTTAAGTGAATAGGGAACTTTCATAGGAACTCAGGGGAAAAAAGAAGATTTACTGACTTTGAAAGAAGGGGCAGGAACTCAGAAGAACTACAAGGATATTGTTAGGTTATGCAGGGAGCAAGTTAGAAAGGTAAAAGCCCAGCTAGAACTTGATTTGGCCGCTGCTGTAAGAGATTATTAAAAAAGTTTTTACAAATATATTAGAGTGAAAGGAGGACCAAGGAGACTCTCAATCCTTTATTGCATGCTGGGGGAAACATTACTGGAGAGAATGAGGAAAAGACTGGGGTACTTAATGCCTTCTGTGTATCAGTCTTTAACAATCAGACCAGCTATCCTCTGAGTACTCAGCCCTTTGAGCTGGAAGACAGGAACAAGGGACAGAATGAATTCCCCACAATCCAGGAGGACATAGTGACCTGCTGCTTTACTTAGATGTGCGCAGGTCTATGGGGCTAGACGGGATCCACCCAAGGGTGCAGATGAAGCCATTGGAAGAGCTCACCCAGCCACTTTCAATCGTTTACTAGCAGCCCTGGCTAACCAGGAAGGTCTCAGGTGACTGGAAGTTAGCAAATGTGACGTCCATCTGTAAGAAGTGACAGAATGAGAACCCAGGGAACTACAGGCCTGTCAGTGTGACCTCCAGCCCAGGGAAGGTCATAGAGCCAATCATCTTGAGTGCCATCACATAGCACATGCAGGACAACGAGGAAATCAGGCCCAGTCAGCCTGGGTTTGTGAAAGGCAGGTCCTGCTTGACCAACCTGGTTTTCTTTTATGACAAGTGACCTGCTCAATGGATGTGTAAAAGGTTGTGGATGTTGTCTGCCTGGACT
>VZTA01002607.1:5196-15363 GCA_013398855.1 Mohoua ochrocephala
TCCATGATTCCATGATATGTAATTTGTTATTATTGGATTGGATCTTGTTGTTTCACTTTATAAAACACTTTTATTTGTCTTTATCTTTCAAAGGGAGGTATGAGTTTTCCTTACCTTGTTGCTTCAGCCTCGAGATAATCACTCATTCAGTATTTTTCAAACAGTTTGTGTATCTTTCCTGCGACGTAATTTTAAGTGCAGCACCAGTTAAAATGTTTGAAACACTGGGCTTTAACCAGTGGAATGAATGCAAATTAGAAACTACTCTTTGTCACTATATATCTCTCCTGATGTCATCCTGCTTTTCCACAGTGCAGTATTTTTCTTTGGAAAGTTGTATTTCTGTAGAGAACTGAGGTCCATAATTACAACCTGCAGTCAGGAATAACGTGGTGGTTACTCCGTGGTGTTCAGGGCTGGCTGGTGCACACCTTCAGCTAAGCTGGGACTTGAGCTGAGTTTGAATAATTAAACACAGAAATCTGCCAGGGCAGCTCTAGCATGGGACAGAAAGGCAGCCAATTTGACTTCATCTCAGAACTTTGCTGGTGACCTCTGTGGTTTTGCACTTGGAGGGCACAAAGTCTCGAATTCCTGCCTTAGCTCTCCCCTTGGTATCCCACGTGTGTGTCCGAGTATCCTGCAACAGCATAAGCATCAGGGAGTAATCATCATCCAACACCCCTGCCTGGTATTGAGACACACAGTCAAAATCTTGAGCTCTGGAAAGTGGTTGGTGCAGTTAAATGTGTCAGACGTGACTCAAAAGTCTCCTTCCTTTCCGAAGATATTACTTCATTCATGTTAACCACATTTGTAAGTGGCCTGGGCTGAAGAGATAGAGTTTGGGGAATTCCAAACTCTTTTATATGCAGTTGGGAGTTTCAGGAATGGCTGCTCTGCATTCCACATTGATATATAATCCTCATTATGGCTTTGAATAAGAACATGGTAATTCGCCAGAAAAATAAATAAAACAAGTTATTGGTCAGAGGCGTACTATATAGGGAGTACTAATAAAACCAAATATTTTTGGCTGTAGTTTAAAGTTCCTACTGTAAATGAGCTAATTTAGGGCCGTATCCTCCCCTGAGATCATGGGCTGGAATGTGAGATAAGCAGTAGCCGCACAGACACTTTTGGGTGGTAGCACAGAAATGTGCCTTCTCCATCAGCTCCGCATTCAGAGGGGAGGAGAGGGAATTTCTGTAGGAGAACTGACCCTCCCGAGAAAAATGCGCTCAGAGGAAAATCCGTGTTCAGTGTCGATGAACTCCGGGAGGGCCAGACACAGACACAGATGGCAGAGACGTGTTCTCAGATCATCCAAGGGACAGATTGCCGTGTCCTTTTTTGTCCCCGCAGACTTTAGGGACATGGAGTGCTGCTGTGAGACCAGAGCCAGCCAAATCCTGGCCGTCTGTGCTTCCCAAACAGGTGGTGACAGTGGCTCGTCCCTCACTTACCGACTTGCTTAGGGTGATATTCCAGTTGTGGTGTCATGGTCTGCTTGAAGCCATGGCTGCTTCAGCAGGGGCAGGTCTTACCTGCAGCTCTGAGCTGGGACTGCTCTCTCCTGCCTTGTCCTGAGGTCTCCAGGGGCACCAGGAGTCGCTGCATTCCAGCTGGTGCTGCTGGAAGGGAATCCCATCAGAAAGAGGATTTGCTGCCCGTTAGAGCAGTATTGTTCATCCGAGGGACAGAAATGGTGTTAGCCTTGTGTGAGGGAGAGAACGTGCCGGCATGGCCATGAAACCAAATCCTTGGGAGGCTTTTCAAGAGCAGGGCTGGGTGGGGAAGTTTTCCTTATTTCCAGAAAAAAATTCGAAAAAAAAAAATTTAAAAAGAAAAAAAAGGAGATTTAGCACCCCTCCTAAGAGGACACACTGGGACAGCTGGGGATGTTCAGCCTGGAGAAAAGAAGACTCCAGGGAGACCTTAGAGCCCCTTCCAGTGCCTAAAGGAGCTCCAAGAGAGCTGGAGAGGGACTTTTCACAAGGGCTTGGAGGGACAGGACACAGGGAATGGCTTCCCACTGCCAGAGAATAGGGTTAGATTGGATATCAGGAAGGAATTTTTCCCTGGGAAGGTGGGGAGGCCCTGGCACAGGGTGCCCAGAGCAGCTGTGGCTGCCCCTGGATCCCTGGCAGTGCCCAAGGCCAGGTTGGCCATTGGGGCTTGGAGCAGCCTGGGGCAGTGGAAGGTGTCCCTGCCCATGGCAGGGGGGGGAATGGGATGATCTTTAGGGTCCCTTCCAACCCAAACCGTTCTATGAGTCCATGATTAACTTCTGGAGGTGTTTCTTGAAAGTGAAAAATCTGGCCATTTTTTTTTTTGCTGCCAGAATTGAGACCGGCTCCATCAATCAACCAGCCCCACTCAGCTTTTATTTCTCCCACTGATATTTTTTAAACAAATAATGCCATATTACAAAAAAATCCCCCATCCAAACTATCAAGAGATGTCCTTCGAAAATTATCAATGAGTTACACTTCTATTTAAATTGCTCCTAAAGAACTGAGCACATCGGACAGTGCATAACGCAGCCAGTGGGTTCTGTCCTGCAAGGTGAGGGTGAGTACAAAAAGTTAGCACTGGGAATGGAAAGGTGAAGAAACCTCCTGCGTTGACACATCTTTTCCTGTTTTTGATTTCTTGCCCTTTACTGTTCTTTTATTCATGGTATTCACCTGCAATCAAATCTCACCCTGACAGCAAATACTGACTGCACGTGAACAGCCTTGGCAGTAGCATTTCCTGAGGGTGCAGATCTTTACTTGAGTTTTTATTGTTGAGGCTGTTAAAACACAGAGAGGTTAGAGTGAAAGAATAAATAAAATTAAAAAAACCCAAAATTGAAGTGGTTCTATCCAACCACAAATTAAACATAAACGCTTTGAGCCCATGTCACACAGCTCTGCTGTGTCATAGATCCCTGCCACTGGAAGAGTTGTGCTGTTTCACACTTATCTGCTTTACAAATATGAATTACAAACATTTCTGTGGCCTTTCTTCACTGGACACTGCTGGGGTTTGCACTTTGAGCCATTTCCCCCCAGAAATCCATGTCTGCAGGGCACAGAGGGGCTGGGGCTGCCTCAGGAGGAGCTGCAGAACCTCCTTCTAAACCTGGAAATATTGGAGAAGGGAAGGCATGGACTTACAGTACCGTGCTGGGCAGGAAAGTGACTTTGTTTGCTCAGCAGTTCCCAAAGTGCAGGCTCGTGAGGATCTTCTGCTCCTGAGTTTTGCCCACATCACCTAAGGCAGGGTGGGTGAATTTCTGGGCTGGTTCAAACAGTTTATTTCAGCGGATGAGGATTGCACCTCTTGTCTTCATAGTCCTGTTAAAGGACTTAATTTAAATAAATTAATAACAATGTAATAATTTCAGTAAAGCCCTGTGATATGAAGAAAGCAGCAGGACAGAGGAATAACTGCACTCTGGTTTTCTCTTAGTGGATCCTTGGACCTGTAGGCTGCTTCTAAAGTGCAGCAAGCCTAAATTTGGCTTAAATTCGCTATACAAGGGCTCTCACCATAACTGGCATTATTTTAGGTATCCAGAAAGGCTGGAAAATCACATGTAGCAGATTTATCTACCAAAGAAGTGTGGCTCTAACCTGCAGCAACAGGAGCTTATGCTGTTTCTGCACACCACTGAGAGCAGGTTTGTAGTGCTCTGCCTTTTGAATATCCCAGCCTTTCTCTCTGGTACACACTGTCTGACCAGTGCTGGTGGGACCCAGGCACGAAAAAAAGAGATTTCCTGAGCAAATCCAGCAAGGCACATCTCTAAAGTTTCCCAACAGCTGAAAAACATCAGTTCTTTTAAAATATGTGACCAGTCCAGTTGCATGACAGTGTGAGGGGGTCTGGAAGTCCTGCTGGCACTGACTTGGGATATTCTTCATAGCTGCTCAGAGATTCACCTCCTGTGAGTAATGGTAAACATCCCAAGTCATGCTGGTAGAAATGTGGTGTGATGCCACTGTGGTTATTCATCACACCAGAGCGTGCACCCTCGTGTGTGTGTGTGCCAGTCCCAGTGCTGGGTGCCTGTCACAGGAAAGGGGGGGCTTTCCTCAAGCCCTTTGTGTTTGATTTTTCCTGTCCGTGCCGTTCAGAGCTGTTGTCCTGTCTGACAGTCACATCTCAGGCAGCAGGGACACGAGATTGCCTGGAGAGAGCCACTGTCCTGCAGGCAGAGCTGTGTCTCCCAGGCAGCCTGTGCTTGGATCACCATTGAATGTCGTCCTTGCTTTCAGTGCACCAGGAATCAGGCCCGGCGATTCTGGCACCTCTTTTGCTGTTGATTAAAAAGCCCTTCTTCATTACCCAGATTGGCTACAACTGTGGCTGTATTCTGAATGTTTTTCCCTGTGCAGATAATTACTTTTAGTCTGGAGAAAAGGAGGCTCAGGGGAGCCCCTCCAACTCTGACAGGAGGGTGCAGCCAGAGCAAGGTCAGGCTCTGCTCGCAGGGGACAAGGGACAGGACAAGAGGAAACAGCCTCAAGCTGCTCCAGGGGAGGGTCAGGTTGGACATCAGGAAGGAATTTCTTCATGAAAGGGTGGTCAGGGATTGGCAGGGGCTGCCCAGGGAGGTTTGGAGTCCCCATCCCTGGAGGTGTCCAAGGAAGGCCTGGCCGTGGCACTCAGTGCTCTGGGCTGGGGACAAGGTGGGCATTGGGCACAGCTTGGACTCGATGACCTTGCAGGGCTTTTCCAGCCTCGGTGATTCTGTTATTTGTGATTTGGGCCACGTTCACTCTTGGCAAAGAGCAGCCCAGGCCGTGTTTCTGTTTGCTGCAGCCCCGCTCTGCTCCACGTGGGCGTCGCGTTGCCGGAGTTTGGCCCGGAGCCCTTTTCCGTCAGCCTCGCTCACTGCCCGGTCATGCTTTATTGCAGCACTTTGTTGCAGGGTTTAGAACGCATCGAGAGGAACCTGCTGGGGTTTTTAGGTGAGCTCAGCATGCCAAGTTACCAAAAATGCACCTCAATTCCTGTCTGCGAGGTGAGAAAATGCACGAGGGAGGTTTGTATACTGCCCCCCTATAAAGGGGACGTTCAGCCTCAGTAATGGGGCAATATATGTGTCCATTAAAAAGTCTGATCTTCTTGATAAATCCATAGGAAAGGAAAGGAAGAACAATGCGATCACATCTGGTGAGCTCCAGATCTGTATGTGATTCCCCGACCCTTTGATGTATTTACATAACTCCCCAAATGTGTGCACAGAAGGACAACAGGCTCCAGAGCTTATCTGTCTCCTCCTGTGTGGGGTAGCACTGGCACACCCAGCTCTGGCTGGTTTGTACGATAACTTGTTTCTATCTTGATATTTTAATCTGGCCTGAGCTTCGGAGAGGAATTTACATCTCCCGTCTCAAGTATTGCTACTTCCTCCTAGTGCCATTGCTCCTGTGTGACACTTTGGATGTGTCAGGGGATGGAAACCAGTCTGGAAAACCCGCTAAAGCTGGATCAATCCATGCTAGTTTTGACTTAGGATGCCCTGTGGCCACAAATATATCCTCCTATAGAATCACGGAACCACAGAATGGTGTGGGGTGGAAGGGGTCATCTCCTTCCACCCCCTGCCATGTGCAGGGACACCTTTCACTATCCCAGGTTGCTCAGAGCCCTAGCCAGGATATCCTTCCTGAATCAGGAAGGCACTTAAGCAAGTGTTTAACTTCCAGTTTGTGTTGTAATTCCCTCGTTTCAGTTTCCTGAAAAGAGATGTCTCCCTAAATCAGGCTTTAGTGTCAGTTTTGGCTCTTCCCTTAAAGTCCTGATAATTTAATGGATGCAGGGCAAACCCTAGAGCCACGAGCAGGCCCTGTCACAGGCCATCGAGCACAAACACGACCAGCATGAAATTTGGGGTGGGGGTGGAGGAGGGTCTGGCAATAGATACCATCTGCTTCAGCAAGTTAGTACCAGATGTCTGGAAGCTTCCAATTCCAGCCCATAAAGGTGGAGCTGAAATAATTAAAATTGTATTTCTGTTTGGAACAAGCAAGGAAAAGTGTCACAGCTTTTTTTTTTAGCCATGATTTCCAGAGGTGAAAAGATAAAAATCATGTGTTTTGCAGACAAGGACTTGTCCCACTTTAGAGCAGCAAGAATTGAATATCTGGGTGAGAAAGAAGAATCCACTGCTAAAGGCTGAGTTTAAAGCAGAATTCCTCTCTTTTAAGTTCCCAACAGTACAGGGCAAAAGTCAAATGTCCAGAACAGTTGCAAACTCATTTTTCCAACTCATACTGGACAACCTTTGCTTGTCTTTGATTCCCATTCCTTGTAGTGCAGAGTTGGCAACTGGTTTGCAAATGTTCTCTGTCATCTTCTCTTCCATAAAGGATCCATCTTTTCAGGGAAAAGATGTGAAATGAGTGGCCTGGAATAGCTCAGACAACTTCTCTTTAACCCCGAGAGCTTCAAGACTGAGCTCTGAGAGAAAGATCTGCTTTGAGTCACACCGGGCGTTTTTGGGATGGAGTTCCCATGTCTGAGCTCAGTGTGTATTTTCTAAGTCTAGGTGTTGTTGGAAGTTGAGCAAAGGCTTTAGAGAGACCAAAATGAATCTGGATGTGGCACAAATCCCCTTTCCTGGGTGGGCTTCTTTAACTGGGGGCGAGGTGCAGTTGTGGCAGCACAGTGCTGGGAGTGTGAAAACACTGAGAACATGATCTAACGCCGGGTTCAAAATATTTTTCTGTCCAGTTTATGTGAAACTTAGCAGTTTCCAGATCCTTTGTGTGACGTTTCGAAAGCCTAAAATACGAATCCCATAAACCCAGTGAGGATGTGGCAGGCATGGATTTACTGGGGAAGGGAGGGAGGGAACTAAAAGCGCGTCAGCGCCGTTGGTGTTTCTGTCTGACTTCAATCCGAACAGCATCGCTGGTGAAATTCTGCTTTTACTGAAAAAGCATCTCTTGCTTTTGAAGTTCCGTGGAAAGAAAAAAAATCTTCATGTAAAACCATGACATCAGTATCCCATTTGATCATCCACAGATAGCTGGGAGAAGCGGACAAAATGGGAATTTGGCTTGTTTTTAGGGGTTTCTTTAATAGGCCATCAAATGAGCTACTTTGTTTTCATGGATTTGGAGGGGGAGAAGTTGGCTGTTTCGAGTAGTAAGGGGGAAGCGTGCTAAGATCTGAATGGCGATACCTCTAATTGCACTGTTTAGCGTAATTTATGCAAATTAAACTTGCACAGTTCATGGATGGTCCCCTCACGTCGCCGTCTCTGGGCCAAGCTGCAGCTCAGTGTCAGTCAGACAATATTTCTCCTGATTCAAAAGGTAAAAAAATGCAGTTTGATTTCCAAAGTTGTGTAAGTGCGAGAGTAGATAGTGAAATTTAAAAAAAAAAGCTGATGCTGAGGAAAATTACTGGTTCCCTGATAGTGCCTCGCTGCTTTAAAAGTTGACTTCACGGTCGTGGGCAGAAGGAAACCTCTTGTGTGAAAAATGGGAATTTCCAGTCTTTAAGGGAAAACGGAGAAAAAGACAAGATTACTTTAAATGATGTTCATGGTCCTACAATTTTCCACATTTTCAAATTTCCTGATTTATTTATCCCAATTCCTTAACAGTTATTTGGTGTTCAAGTTACTGGGTAGTACTCTACATTATTTACATTAAGTGCTGTTGTTATTTTAAAGGGCTTTAATGGTTTTCCACCCCCTACATATGGAGACAAATGCACCCCACCTGCCCCAGCCCCTCTGCACTCGATTACTCGACATGGATAAGGGATTCCAGAACATCCCTGCTCTGAAGTGCTGTTAATTGAGGGTCTGGACCAGATTTGCAGCTCTTGTAAACGGGCACAGCTTCAGTGAAATGGTCCTTTTTTTTATATCAGCTCCAGATCTGTCCCAGTCCTGCTGTGTGTTTCTAAATTGGGAAGAATGGCTTGTGGAAATCTCTGATATCTCGGGTGAATAATGGGGCTGGGCAGGGCAGAGCATGGCCCAAGTTCTTATTTTGGGAAAACTGTACATTGCAAATAAAGACCATTTTTTTCCATGAGAATTTCAGGGCTGAGTGTTTTCTCCTGCATGAAATAAATCCTCAGCACTCTACGGGGACAGAAATGTCTTAGAGCTTCAGCTGTGCTGAGTCTCAAGGAGGCCTGGGGAAGGAAAGATGCTTATCAGTCCATGAAAAGAGATTTCTATTGAAAATAAACTTCTAATGTATAATGATACTACTTTTGTTTCTCTGGTTATGCAGCTGCCTTGGGATCTGAGCTCCTGGTAAACACGTTGGCCTGGTAAAGGACATGATTCAGACTGTCCCAGATCCAGCAGCTCACATCAAGGTTAGTTTCCTGTTTATTGCGAGTCCTCAGATGTTTAGAGAGCCATAAAATTAAAGAATATGTACACAGACCACAGCTTTTCTTGCATGTTTATAAATCGTGCTACTGCCCAACGTGGGCTTCTTTATTCCTCAGTATTTACATGGTATTGTCTGAGTCGGCCCCGCAGTCTTTGTTGCTGACACCTGTGTGATCTCCTCTGAAGGACGTGGGTATTTTTAAAGAGAACTTTTTCTAAAATTAACCCTCCTTGATCATCCTTTAATATTTGTGTGTGTTTGATAAAATACACCCCCTTGAAAAATACTGGATTTCTATGTCCCTGATTCTGCTCCACGACATCCAGTGGCAAACATTAAATTCAGCTGAAGAAGGACAATGAGCATAATGCAAATATTCAAAGCCAAACAAGCATCCTTTACATAGATTCGGTGCAATGTTTTAAATGCTTTAAAACCAGAACTGGTTTGCTACATTTCAGAAGGAAATGTTTGTTTTTACTGTATTATGACTATTATTATTATTATTATTATTATTATTACTATTATTGCTATGGTTTTCTTATCCTTCTTTACGGAACACTTGGAGCCCGTGAGACCTGGCAGATGTTGTAGGTGTTGCAGAGAGCAAGTAATTTGGGAGTATTGCACACAAATTTCATCAGGAAATAGAGGGAGACAAATAGTAATGGGTTCAAACTGATAGAGGGGAAATTTAGGTTGGGTATAAGGAAGAAATTCCTCCCTGGGAGGGTGGGGAGGCCCTGGCACAGGGTGCCCAGAGCAGCTGGGGCTGCCCCTGGATCCCTGGCAGTGTCCCAGGCCAGGTTGGCCATTGGGGCTTGGAGCAGCCTGGGACAGTGGGAGGTGTCCCTGCCCGTGGCAGGGGGGGGCACTGGATGACTTTTAAGGACTCTTTCATTCTTTCTGACTGCCTTTCTGTCTGTTTTTCTTTGAAGTTACATTTTCTACAACTTCTTTCATGGAGTTTCTCCTCAGCTGGCTGCCATCTACCAGTCAGCAGCTCTCTCTAGAAAAAGCTCCACTTTACAACTTATTTTTAACTGAAGCATAGAATAAAAATGAAATATTATTTTAAACAACTCCCTTTTTCTGTAAAATGCAGTGAATGAAAGACTCTCTCTCTATCCCTCTGTGTTGTTTTTGGGTCGTGTCTAGTTACTAGGATGAGTTGCAGTAGTGGGAGAGCTCGTTCTTTCCCCCTCTCCAGGTTTTCCAAACCCAGCACTTTCACAGCCTTCTGGCCCTCAGTTGTTTTTATGGAAAGAGCACAAAAACAAACCCTCACCCCCCCCAAAAAAAAGGAGTCTCCCCTCAACATGGGTCACAACCAGTAAGACTTCAAAACATCGAAGGGGATTTAGTACCTCGTCATGCTGTCTGAATGCCCACAGCAGCAGAAATAACATAAAGAATAACTCAGTTTCGTGCTTTCTGCCAAAACTGGTGCCCGAAGAAGGTTTTTGTAACCACAGGAGTTAGTGGGAGAGGGCAAGGCTGGGTATGAAAGTATCTTATTACGGCAAGAGAGCTGCATAAAAATCTCTGTAATGGTGGTGTTCAGGGGAATTGTAGGAGCCTGTTCTCAGCAGAACATCACCCCAAAGCTGCTGTTTTATTGAAAAAGGGTGTGAGGAAGGCAATTACTTTAATGCTGTGTTTGGGGTAGGAGAGCTGGCCAACTCCACTTCAAATCCTTCTGATTTCTGTTTATGTCATTAGGGCCTGCTGTGGTCTAAACACATTCTCTGGAAAGCTGCCATGGATGCTCGGGTCATTTAGGCTTTAAAAGTGGACATAGCTG
>VZTA01002655.1:166-11659 GCA_013398855.1 Mohoua ochrocephala
GAAGTACAACAGTAGCCAATGAAGGTTAATCTAATAAGAACAATATTGATTCTTGGATATTATTTCTATTATTATTAGATTAAAATTAGTGAAGAACTCCCTTCTTAACATTTCCCTGACGTACTAAAAACAATGATCACATTACATTTGAAAGTCAGCTAGAGCTGCTCCAGTGAGAGCATAAAAATCCATTTACTTCACACCTTCTTAAATCCTCTTAGTGCCATAACACATTAGTACGTAAGGGGGAAGCAAGAGTTTTTATTTTAATTGAACTGGATGCTGGCTTTCTCAGGGAGGTTTGACGAAGAGGTGAGCTCTCAGGAGGGAGGGTTCTCAGTGAGAAACCTTCTGGTGAGAGGCCTTTGAATTGCAGCCCTTCTTTTAATGGTTTGACAGGTGCAGGGAAGGGCACTTTAATTTTATGAGTGTTGCATTTTGTGACTCTCTGAAATGACGGGAACTGTATTAACATTGGCTTTGTCGTAGTGATTTCTGGGGGGAGAATATTTACCTCATTAAAGTGTAAGTGTATATGTCAAAGACTTTGGATTCAACAGATTTAAAGTCATAGCCTTTTTCCACTGCTTCTATTTAGAAAACTAATTAAGAACTGACTCCTGTCAAACTGAACAAAATAAAAATGACCAATATTTAGAAAGTTTCTTTCTGCAGAAATTAATTTCATTCCAAATTTCAGGTGGGGTAACGAGTACCCTTTAGTTACAGCTGCCCAGCAGTGTTTCGTGTTTCTTAGTCCCTGATTATAATTTCTCAACAATGTTTTCTACTGTTTTCTTATAAAATTACAGAAACCTTTAGATTGGAAAAGCCCTCTAAGGTGACCAAGCCCAACCATTCCCCCAGCACTGCAAAGGTCACCATTAAACCATGTCCCCAAGTGCCACATCCACACTGTTTTTAAATAACTCTGGGATTCTATGGAGCCAGGATTCAAATCTATTTGCTTACTTTACTTATTGTACACAGCTTTCACATCCACCTTCAGTAAGGCAAAAGTTAAGTGTTTAAAAACAATTTTTCACAACTTATTTTCTACGCTGGGGACAGAGAAAGGTGTCGTACGATGCAGTGTCATTCAGACAGAAATCATGATTTTCAAATGGGAATTGCTCCCTTCCTCACCCCTTTCAGTAAAGCCATCTTGTTTCTTCAGATTCCTATCTGGATGAAATGCAAAAGACTGATTACTTCTCTTTTCTGAATAATCTGAAGTCCATGAAAATGAGCAGAATGATGTCCCCGACATGTATGGGACATCTGGAATCATCTTGTCAAGGAATATGCAAGTATGTCAACTTACCAAGAGGTATCAGAAATAAATGTTTAAATCTATACTGCTATTTAGGATTTCTGGGAATGGGATATAAAGTGCATCTGTAAATAGATAAGGACATTCCAATGCAGCCTTTTTGTTCCTATTGAAAGGTAAAAACCAGGTACAATAGGAAGGGTTAACCTTGATTAAAAAAAACCAAAAAACAAACCAAACTCAAAGAACACCCAACAAACCACCAAATAAAAATCAACCAAAAACCCACAATAAAAAGAAGGTAGCAAAACCAGGAAAGTAAACCCTCCTAACAGTTCAGGGAAGCAACACAAAAAGTGTCAGCCCCCATAAACTAATTAATTGAAAATTGGGTGACCTTTAGATTCCCTGCAGCCTGGAGAGGGCCTGGCTTGCTGCCATGGGAATGAGTCACTCCGGTCTCATTGGTATAATTACTGTTACCACCAGGCAAACCACCTCAAACCTTTGATTGATCTCTTGCCTAAAACAATAACCCTCCAGCCACCCTCCAGCAGCAGATTTTGAGATGTGTGTCACCAGCCTCCAGCTCCCATCTAAGCTGGCTCTGTAGTTTGACATCTGACTGCAGCCTTCTCCCCATCCCGTGATAGACCATTCAAACCCCAGCAAATAAATGGCTTTTAGCCACATGAAAATTCAGTTTTGTAGTGACTGGGAGAAAAGGAGACTCAGCAGTTCTGTAGGGAGGTGTTGGCTATGATTCCTTTTGCTCTAAGGCGTTTGCTGTTCTAGTTGGGTTTCCATTTGGCAAGACTGAAGGATCGGAAAATTCCTTCTCACAGGATCCCTGTGCATGTCCAGCATTTGCAAACCTTCCCTGCCTACAGGCAGAAGTGCAGGGTCCACTGTGTTGCTTTTGGGAATGGTTGCTATTTCTGAAAATGGAAAATAATCTGTCTATACCAGTAAATTTTGGAGAAACCAAAAGTACAGTAATTGTCTGGCCCCTCCAATGGTTATTCAGTGGCCTAAACTGCCCCTAAATGTTCATCTAAATCATGAACTCACTTGGTATCTTGGGATACAACTAATGAGGAATAAGTGAATAATAATATTTAAAACTTATAGTGAAGCTCTAATGCTCAAGTATTTGTGGTGGACATGAAATTTTCCACTGCCTCTCAAATGCATCTTGTATGAAAAAGAAAAGCAGAGGGCATGAGAGGTGTCTTATCCTTCCTGCTTGACTCTCACAGGAAAAATCTGCCTGAAACTGAGAATCTCCAGGCTGCCTTACTTAATGGATGTTTGTAACTGGGCAGTGGTTTCAGAAGGAATGAGTGGCTATTGAATATATCCCAATTAATGCAGTCAATTTTAATGCTAGTTTTAAATTCAGCATTATACCTACTGTATGATGACTTACTGCCAGTCATATCCACTGGTGAAAGGGGAGCACAGTGGTGAGGACTACTCTGTGCTGCAAGATGTAAAAAACCACGTCTGTGCCCTCTGCAGGGCAAAGGGACGAGTTTGTAACCCAGACCATCACCGAGATTTCACTGCTCTCAATTTCAGCCTGCTTTGGCCTCTGGAGACTACTCACTTGGCTGGTTTCTCATCTGAGGCATGCATAATAAGAATCGTAATAAAAAACCCTTCCCCTTAGGGTTTTGGGTATGAGAGGTAGAAAAATCTTCTTTATTAGAGATTGGAGATAAATCTTAGTCCCAAACTGTGTATCACTACCCCTAGTTCTGCTAAATGCATCACAAAGCCAGCAAAACCTGACTGTTTAGATTAATGAAACTGGTTTCATCTTTAGTTTCAAACAGAAACAAATAAAATCAGGACAAACAAAGCTTGAGATTTTTTTGTGTGGTTAAAGCCTCTTGAATACAGAAACAACAAACTCAAAGCTCTCAATGCTGAAGCATGTGAGATTTATTCTGCTTCTTCAACCACAAAAGGATCCTTTTCTGCCTTCTGGCTTGAAAACTTCCTGGTCGTGAGCATGGGCTCATCTTCTTCTTTGGTCCTGACATTTTTCTGGTTCTGCCTGAGGAACGAGAGCAGGGTGAAGTCGTTTAGGGTTTGTATTTGTTTCATTTGTTTTCTTTTAAACTGACAGGGACTTCAGGCACTTGCAAGAAGACAGCACTCTTGCCTCGTAGTCACTTCTGATATTCTGGTCCTACCTGTTTATTACTTATTTCTTTTCCTCCAGCAATGCCATCTACTTTATGTTGTACGTCAAATTCACACTTGTTCACATATTTGAAGACAGGCTCCAAAGGTTCTTATTTGTTTGTTTGTTGCGGTTTTTTGTTGGTTTGGTTTTTTTTGCTCTTTTGTGTGTGTGTGTGTGTGTGTTTTTGTGTCGGGGTTTTTCATAGGTTTCTTGCTGGATTTTTGGTTTGTTTGTTTGTGGGGTTTTCGTGGGGGATGTGGATCACATCCTTTGAATGGGATTCTCTTATTTATGTGTATACACACACATCCATGTACAACCACATGCACGCATATCCACATTTAATTTCAAATAAGAACTGGCAGTACTAATTGCTTTTCTTAAAATAATGTAAGAAGACCACCTAATTATCCATGACAAGCATTGTCTGGAAATTGCACAAAAAATAAAGCGTAGATCTAAAATGAAATCTCTTTATACAGCAATTTTTACATTTTACTCAGAAGAAACTAAAGAAATAACAAAATAACAACCTTTTATGATACAGGGAAAAGTATCAATAAAATTGTCAAAGACCTTGATTTTTTTCATTCAGTTTTTTCACTGAAAATAGTCGGGGACTATTTCTCATTCTATCATGGCTCAAGCGTGTAAACAATATATGACCAAGATCCCAAATGAGAGTCTTGTACCTACAGCATCTGTTTTTCTGTTGGATTTCTGCTGGCAATGTGAACAACACCTTTTGCAAACGCTGCTGCCTGGGACATGTTTTTGTGAAGCACAACCCAAACAAACCACATCAGATGGGGGAATTCACCTGCTCCACAACCTGGTGATGTAGCCCAGAAAATAAAAAGCTGGTGAGGCAGGGATGTGTAAGAACAGAGCACACATAATTGTCCAAGTGTTTTTTCCCCTAAATAGCTAGCCCTAAAAGGGAAGAAAACTATCAGCCATATCAGGAACTAAACCAGGGAAGTATGAACACATTTTTGAAAAAAAAAAAAAAGAAGAAAGGAAGAGTCAGCTTGAAAAGAAAAATTAAAGGTGGAGAAACTTGCCCTGACTTGATGGGATGTGACATGTAGGGACCCAACTTCAATGTACAGATGTGATCCCAGGGGACTTTCTTGCTGTTTAGAAATTTATAGAGATCCAGAAATAACCTGTAAGTGACTAGGTTTGTATTTTATCTGCTGTATTGCTGATATTTATGCGAGATGCAGAATTTACTTGTTGCCTGTTAATTATGTGCTGTTAAGCAATCAATAAACAACTTTGGTCCTGATTTGTTTGAATTTGTACATGGAAATGTTGTTTTTTTCCTGTGACCCTGATCCATAGACGAAAGAATCATTACATCTAAGTTTTAATATTTAACTGAGATGTCAGCTGAGGAAATCGGTCACCCTGGGCTCTCTTCCAGTAGTCAATGGGACATCCCGGTTCTGGGTGGAGATTTATGTCCCACACTGGCTGCATGACCCCCATGGCTGTGGAAAGACACTGCAGGCACCAAGCCTTTAGGAAAATGCCTAAAATCAAGTGGCTGCATCAGTGATGGAGTTTATGTCTTAGGCTGGCCTTTCTCAGGGCTGGAAGAAGCTGTTACCCTCCAATTGGGATCCACAGCCTTTAATTTAGAAAAAGCAACTATTTGAAGTCAACTACAGGCAGCCTTCATTTGCTGAATAGCTCAGTAGTCAGAGGCTTTGATCAGAAGCTGAAAAAGCTTGGATCCCAAACCTACTTAAGAGCATTTGGACACATTATTTTATGCAAATCACTTTATTATCAAAACTCTGGAATCCCGTACGGCTGGTAGACACTTTATTAACACTTATACAAATGAATGAAGCAATGCTTGGGAATATTCCTGACATTGGAACCTGACTGTAGACAGCTTTAATTGCTCATCTCTGGCACTGTTTTGGTCCATAGTTTGTGTGGAAATTTGCAGTTTGGGAGGAGGAAGAGGGTTTATTTACAAGCCTTATTGTGAGACAACAATCCCAGGTGCATTTAACATCCCAGCATGCCCATAACCTGTCTGCCCAATCTGAGCTGGCATCTTGTTTGTAAGGAATGATAATTGTTTGTTGGAGTGTGCTGAGGAAAAGCTGGGTGTTGTTCTGCACCATGGAATGCTAGCAAGCTACAAAAGCTGTGGATAGACCAGCATTAAAAAACAAGTACTGAGTGCCCCAGTCCCTGCAGGTGCATGTTCCATTATACCAGATCACCTTCGTAGGCTAAAGCTTGCTAAAAGATACAGAGATTAGAAAATCACATCTGTACAGAGGCAAGGAAGGGAATCAGGTGTGTTCACTGGTGCCAAAGCCATCTGACAGGCAAGACTTCTCTTGAGATTGGGAACAAACCTTACCTGCTGACACCGAGAGCAACACAAATTGTGACAGCAAAGAGGGGTTCAGCAAAGCCTTGTTCTTATACTTAATTCTACTCATGTAAAACCGATTTGTAACAATGAGTGATGAAGATTTGGGTTTTGGTTTTTTTTTTGCTTAGAATAAATCCTACAAAAAGTTTATCACTTTGCACACATATAGCTAGAGTCATCACTGCCTTGGTGGTTTCACAAGAGACAGAAACAGCAAGGGACCAGGAGAAGAGATCAGGTCAACCAGAGGCAAATCAGTGAGACAGCCTGCAAAGAGCATGGCAGCAGTGGGAGTTTTTACTTGAGAATTAAAGCTGAAGATCCACAACCTGAAGATCCCAAAAAACTCAGCAGCGTGTTTAGCGCTAACTGGCAGCACTGCTGACATTTTACTGACCTGCCCCGTTGGGGCCCCAGATGATGGGAACCGAATGTGCACGGTGACTAAATGATCTTTTTACTTCTGGCAAATCAGTAGGGAACCAAAAAGGGAATTTGCTGTTCACTTGCTATTCTCTGTGGCGAAATCCATGGCTTCTCATGCCTCCCACCGTGAACATAAATTCATTTGAAAAACAAACAACATAGAAGAGGGAAAAATAGGCTCTTAATGCAAATTGCCTTGTGCTAAGCAAATAAAGAGGCTAATAATAAGTGATAACAGTGCAGAATCATGCCTTTGTCAAGAAAAATGAGTCTTATTGTGCATCATTCACGGTTACAAATTAAGGCATTACAGGAATTTCTTTCTGGTTTGTGCAATTGTGGATTATTAATCTTCACATTTATGTCCATTTTCAGGTCAGCAAATTCTCTTCTCTTTGAATACCATATAATAAGGTCACCAATTGATTTAGAACTTTTTGAAGTGCCATGTTTTCATCTCTCCCTCTTCCCTCCATCTAAGTTCCTTCTCACAGTCCCAGCATCTTAGGTCAAGACTTAATGATTTATGGCAAAATTTAGTTCAATTTATTTTAGTTTTATGAAGCAAAAATCCCACTGAGGTTTTTTTGGAAGGTTCATCCTTGTAACACAGAACCTGTATCACAGATCCTATTGTGTAGCTGGGAGGTCCCATGTTGGTGAGCTACCATCCTATTAATCACAAGACACCAAACGCTTCTGTTTCACAAACATAAAAATGAGATAGAAAGTAGAGTTACAGCTGCTTAATGAGGTACCACTCAACTTACAGCTATTTAATGAGCTACCATTCATCAACAGAGCTGTGGCAAATGATTGTGTGTACATATATTCTTAGGCCATGACATATGTGAGATAATATGCATTATTTCTTGTTTCAGGACACCAGAGCACCGTCACTGCAGGTTGCCATAGCTCAGCTGAGGCATGATAACTTATTGAATACCAGTAATTAATGGCTGCTATTAGTCTGGCCTAGACAGCTGAGGTACTGCAAAGACACACTTTGAAGAACATGGAATTTGAAAGGAATAGTGGGCAGCCACACGTGGGATTTGCAGAAGAAATTCTATGGTGGGCAGTGAGAAGAACAGTATGTTAACATACTGAGTCGATATGTTTCCTACATTAGTTAAAGTCTATCTGTATATTAATTGCATGATTTTCTATTGCTATGAATAACAAGTACTGCTGAAAAATGCAGGTAGAAAAATAATAAATCATTCCGTACTTTTCTGTGCAATTCCACATAAGTTAATGTATGGGACTTCATTTTTCTCAGGTCAGATGATACATTGCTGAGAGGTCAAGTAAAATTTACATTTTTAAATCTCTATTTTGCAATAACAGCCATTTTTATGCAGAGGCTAAGTAACTGGGGTTTTTTGTTTGTCTAGGAATAGGTACATTAAATTCCAAGTGCCCAGATCACCTGTTGGTCATACTTCACATACATGAGGAAAATCTTTCTGTCTGATGAAGTAATCCCAGCTGTGATTTGTCTGTAGCAGTGTTTTACTCAAAAAGCCCAAGGGCTGTTTCAGACAACAGCATTTTCTCTTTCAAAGGTACCTCAACTGAAATACTTAATCTAAGTGTAAACAAGCCAGAAATAGAGCGATCTATTTCTGTCCAAATTCTGTTAAAAATTAAAAGCACAGAAGAAAATAGGTGATTCCCATCAGTAAGGCCACTGGTGGGAGACATAGCAGAGGTTCTATGGTCAGACAAGTTGCTTTTGAAATGTGTAGTGGTTTACGTATTTTTATGTATTTTATCCAGGTCTTGGACAGTCAGACACTTTTTAGAAATCTCATTTTCAAAAGTACTTAGGAAGTACAAGCAAGAACACTAAAGAAATTTAATATTATATTTGTCATTCTAGCCCAGAGGACAAAGTATGTGTTTCAACATGGATATTTGGGGATATTAAATGAGTAACCAGTTTTTTAGAAGAGTCCTAGGATGTTTTATGGATAACCAGTGCAGACACCCCATGACTATTCACATCTTCAGTTCCTTTCACTGCGTTTCACTGAAACCTTCCCTGTGACCAAAGCCTTACCCTAAGTGTCCCAAGCAGTTATTCTGTACGTAAATCCTGGTTTCTAACAGATGCCAGGCCATTTGACTGCAGCACTGACAAAGCTGGACATTATGGAGATATCTGAATTAATGTAATTTGCCAGTTATGGGCAATATAACTCACTGTTATATTCCAAATTATTATTTACTGTGCCAGTGTGTAAAAAGTGCTGTCACAAGTGCTCATCATCTAAATAATCAAAGCAGGTTTCAAGAAAGGAATACCTCAAACAAGCTCAGGACAGAAAATCTAGGTTATACCAGTAAAATAAATGGAGCTTGGTTTTGGGTTTGTCCACACCCAGAGGCAAGATTTTGGCCCATGACAACAAACATATTTTTGGAAATGCTTGGGATAGAACGCAGTTCCTGCATGCAATCTGAACACACTGCCCTGAAGGGATTTGGTTTTCTTGTTTTCAGAGAGGGAAAGAGGCTTTAGCCAAATGGACATCAGCTCAGCCATGCCTCCTGGCATCAGAACCAGGCAACACGGCCAGTTCCTCGCCAAACAGCGAAGAAACGTCTGTCTGCAGACTCTAGGAAAAGCTGCACAGAATTCTGAGACTGCTGAAAGGTCTCAGCTTTAGCTGTCATTCAGCTTTTATCACTGTTCTGGAGTCTTTGAGATGATTTTTCTTTGCAAGTGTCTGTGGTTGGGTATAAGGAAAAAGTTCTTCCCCCAGAGGGTGGTTGGTCACTGGAACAGGCTCTCCAGGGCAGTGGTCACAGCATCAGCCTGACAGAGCTCAAGGGGTGTTTGGACAATGCTCTCAGGCACAGGGTGTGACCCTTGGGGATGGTGCTGTGCAGGGCCAGGATTTGGACTTGATGATCCTTGTGGCTCCCTTCCAGCTCAGGATATTCTGTGACTCTATGATTCTTTGTACCTTAATGCTGTGAGGTCTGGAAGAAGAGGCCCCAAGAGACCGTCTCTGTTCCCATGATGGAAAGGAAGAGAGAGAAACAAGAACTGTTCTAGGTCTTTGTCTAGGTCCTGAATACCCTGATTATTGCAACTAATACGCAGTCTGAAATCAGATTAAATGGAATTAAAGAAATAGAGAAACTGAAAAATTCCGGTAATTCAATTATTGGCAATATAATTTTAGAAATAAAGAGCTGTGCCCCTGAGGGGAGACTGTTAATATCAGTCATACCTATGACCAATGGCGAATGATGGATCCCTCAGGAAGGAAGAGAGTGCCTCCTGGAATGCACCTGGCACATCACCCTCAGCCCGGGGAGCACTCACTGCCTCCATTGACGGTGGCTGACTGCACAAAAACAAACACTTCTCAGCATTGAAATAAAGAAAATTAGTCAGAGGTAGACTGAGCACAGAGCTGCCTCACAGTGAAGAGGAGCTATTTTTGAAAGATTATTCTGCCAGGACTTTGTCAAGGTCCTGTTGACTTTGTGTTTCTTTTCATAGATATTCTGATTCCTACATGTACAAATAGGATATAGCTGCGTACTTACACCATTCACAAACAGGGGTTCAAAAGTATGTTAGCAATCCAATTTATGAGAATTTGTTTTCTCTGCTGTGCAATCCATGATTTGTAATTTAAATCCCTGCGTGATATAGACTCATCTCTCAGAGGAAATAAAAAGTGTCTTGACCATAATGGCCTACTATTTGCAAGATTCACCTCTGAAATTCAAAGCTCTTTCCTTTATTGAAAATACTGATGGTTTATTTGAAGATATCTCCAGATTAAATTTAAATAGTCAAGAGATTACTAACAGTCCAATTCCCTTAATAACAAGAGGAAGAAAGTAGTGCTGACGTTAATTTCCAACTTAACTGATTAAATGAAATCTTGCAAATTTTATGAGTTTTACTCTAAAACAAAACAGGCAGATTTTAATGAAGCATCTCCTTCGGTAATAGCTATGCATTCAAAACATATTAAAGAAGGAAGCGGTTCTGTAGCAAAATTAAATTAATTTCCATTTAAAAAGTAAATGGAAATGAAATGAAGTGAAGGATACCTTTGTCTTTTGGTCTGTGAAACTTCAGTAGACTGACATTTCCTGACACAATTGCAGACATCCTGTTGGCATGCAGCACTGGGATCATGAATGATTGACTGTGATCTGCAACTTTATTTTTTAATATATAAATATTTAACTTTGGTCATACTAATGTCAGTGGCAGCTCCCAAACATGCCATTCCTGGCCAGTATCTGTCAAACTGTTCAATAACAGTCTCCTTTAATGCAGGTTTTGCAGTTTACTCATATAACATTTCCTTGTGCTTCAGTAACCGTATCAACGGAAATTTTATCTAAATTTCCAGATGTCCTTCTTTTGATATTTGACCATTATTGCTTGCCCTATCCACTACAGTGTGGAGAACACTTTATTTCCTCTTCTTCCTTTTTTTTTTTCCCTGCAGTGGCCTTTATAAATTTTTACACTTAGCTTGTTACTCTTGAGTTTTGTATTCCCTCTTTACCCAAAATTCAAAAATTACTTTTTCTTCAGCATCCTGTGAGTACTATTTTCTAGATTTCTAGGATCATTTTTGCTTCTCTTCTCTGGTCTCCTCCCAGCTGTTCACAACTATTTTAAAGTATGTTGTGTAACACTGAGGAGAACGTTTCAGCCAAAGCCACTGAGTAGTTTAGAAGGATTACCAAGATTGCTACATATGTCTTGCAAGATACAATTTTTGCTTTCATATGACCTAAATTGTTTTGGCTCTCATCCCTTCTTTTTTCATGTTACAGATGGAAAACCTAGATACAGATAGATTATGTGAATCACCCCGTTTCACATGGGAAATTCTGAGACCTTGGAATTGAGTCTACATCTGCTAAGTCTGGAAGAAATTTTATATTCCACAAGCCATAACCGGGGTTTCACACAGAGTTGTTTCCCTCTTTGCCTTTCAGTAGTTTCACTGCTCTTTGTAACCTGTTCACTACTGCCAAAGACTTTCTCTGTCACAGAATCACAGAATCACCAGGTTGGAAGAGACCTTCAAGATCACCGAGTCCAACCCATGGCCAAACACCACCTCAGCTAAACCATGGCACTGAGTGCCACATCCAATCTTTTTTTGAACACAGCCAGGGGTTGTGACTCCATCACCTCCCTGG
>VZTA01002673.1:0-10105 GCA_013398855.1 Mohoua ochrocephala
CTCAGTAAAGATGATTCTTTTCTTACTGCATTCGATGGTTTTGGGGAGGCTTTTCATAACTTCTGTGTGCTGTTCATATTTGGGCTTTATGGAATACTCCTTCTTCAGAAAGTGTCCATATCCAAACATTAATAAAGCGATGGGATTTTTTTTTGCTTTGCTTTTTTCATGTTGTTATCTGTAGGTTTTTAATATGGAGCAGAAAACTGCTTCCTAATTCTCCAGCTGCTGAGAACTACACCTTTGCAGGCAAAGTAGAAGAGTCACGTCCTAGAGGACTGTCACATCTTAAGCTGCTTGTTTTTGTTCATGCAAAAAACCCAAACCTACTGTTCTAACAAACCTACTATCTGTACACTTCGGATGAAGCTTGAGGCTGGTCCTTCTTGGGTAGGAAGAGAGAGCCTCTTAGCACTTTTAACTCAACAGAAAGGTAAAAGATCAACTTTGACACAGAAGTATTGCAGATTGTGATGTCTTTTAGAGAGGTGAGTATATATGCCCAATTTAGATTGGCAGTAACTGCTGTATATTTCCCCATAAAGTATCTATCCTGTTGTTGAAATACCTGGTTTTTTTCATGACAGATATTGCTGTCACATGTACTAATAGTAGTATCTGAGTGACATGGACAACTCAGTTAATGTTATCTATTTATTATGAAGAAACATAAATGTGCAGTTTCTCTTAATTGTAATAAGCTGCAGCCTCAATCTGCTGATCCCTCTTTTTTGGTTTTTATATAAAGCCTCTTTGTAGATGAAGTTTTATGGTAGATTCTGTTAGAAAGAGATGCAAAAATAAGTAAACTCAGCTGGGTTTTCTTGATGCAGTGAGAAGCTTTTAAATGAAGTGTCATTAAAATAATTAAAAATAAACCTAAAAAAAAAAAGAGAAATTTTTGTTTTCCAGCTAAGACTAAGATAACTAGAAAGACTGTTTTTGTTTCTTTAGATGTTCCCATGTGACTTCTCGGTTAAATTGTGTCTTGAATATGTTTATACGAAGATCAAGGGCTGTGTCTTGCACGCCTTTCTACCTGTTTAGTTCAAGCTGCTCTGTCACAGCAGTGCTGTGGAGCGTATTTAGCATTCTTTCATGTCCAGTAAATTGTAGTGATCTTGTTTCTGATGTTTCTGGCTGCAGCTTTTTTGTTGATGCGCTTGAATGCTTTCCGGAAGGCTTTTTATTACTTACTGTTCAAAAACATTTTTAGCTCTTTCCACATATTCTGACAAAGTGACTGCATATGTCAAAACATATGTATAGCTTCAGAGTTATCTGCTTCTAGCAGCAAGCAAAAGCTGCAGTTCTTTGAGCTATTCTTGGAGAAAGAGAGGGCTTGGTATGCTGGGTGTGAAGGTGGGAAAGTACCGAAGGGGAAGGTGAAACCAGGAGGCAAAGGAAACTTCTTGTATTGTTCTTAGTGTTGAGATGTAGATTTTGATTTGCAAAAATAATTAGTAATTGAATTTCGTTGGATAAAAAGGTGGAAAAACATGACTGGGACAGATACAGCTGCTGTGTGCTGCCCTCTTGGTTTGAATACCACGATTCAGATTTAGCACTGGGTGCTGCTGAAGAACCGGGTACCGTGTGACTGGCTGGTGATAAAGGTGGGCAGGAGCAGCAGGGAGCTGTGGCTCATGGAGAACCTTCTTCCTTGGTTGGATCTGGTAGCAGGTGAATTTCTGTTCAGCCTCTTGCAATATGCCAGAAGAGGTTGTCAGATGGTACCCCATGCCCCACAAGGATTTCTCTTATCTTGAGTCTGCTGAATACCACAGCATTTTTGATCAAACTTTGAGGTGAGATCACTTTGGAATCACAAACTTGTGTGAAGTAGAGGTGGTATGTTCTATGTTTCCCTAAAAGATGAGGATAAATGAGTTGCCACTTAACAGTTTGTTACAAGGCAGATTGGTTAGGGGAGGCTTGTTGTCTGTCTTGAGTCAGGTGTGCCTGGGACATGGTTCATAGACACTGTTCAGAATTAATGCAATTCCCTATATTCCACTTAAGCTTTTTGGAAATGTTCTGAATATTGGGGAATTTTTGAAAGCATGAATTCTTTCTTCTTCTTTCATTAGAAGCCTTTTTTGCTGCTTTTGTTATATGCGAGTTCATTGAGTGTTTGCTGTTGAAGCCTTAAATGTGTTTTGGTCCTGCCTTTTCTGTCATCAAGTGCCGTAATCCTCAGGGTAACTCTTCATCTGACTCATATGATTCATGTCTTACAAAGACAGGCACTGTAAGAGGTTAAGTGTGAAATTGGTTCTTGCACAGATGTAGAGATCCATTTGCTCACGGTCCTAATCATTCTATGGATCTGTTGACCGCTGCTGTTCTGAAGGGTTTTCTGGCTTTTTGCCTTGTAACTCGTTGAGAAGTTGGTTCAGTTTACTGCTTTCAAAGGGTGCTTGAATCTGAAGTCTCTGTCTAAAACTACAGATGGCTGAAAAGAATGCAAAAGAATCTGTGGAAGCTATTCTGAAGCTCTTTGCTTTCAACAGCTCTTCTGAGACATGTAATCCCAATCTCATATAGTTATAGAGACCATGAGTATAGGGTCTGGGTTTTGTATTTTTTTAATAAACAAAACCTGGATACAGAAATTATGGTTCTGTGTTTTGGCTGTTTTTTAAGAGTCTTACAAAGTAGCAAAGAAAATTTTGAATACTTTGTTGGTAACCTTTTTAATATAAAATATAAGTTTTGCTAAAATCCAGTAAAGCCTTCCCTGTTTTATTTGCTTATATAACTTGTTGTGTAATGCTGTTTTTGAAAGGTTTTTGGGTGGTTTTTAGGATTTTTTTTGAGCATGTCTCTATTTGCTCTTGGCCATATTTGAGTTTATGCATAATGACTATGACTTGTACTATGTTGATAATTTATCTACTCAAGCTTGTCGAAACTACTCTATCTTGCCTTTCAGAACAGGCTTCTTAATATCTCAGTTCTAATCCTGCTAATTAGTAGTCAGCATTGACCATAAATCACAACTAAGCACTATTGTGTATTCTCAGAACAGGATGAATTAAAAAAGCTTTCTGCCTTGTCACAGGCATGTTTTTCTTGGCACTTCTTGTTTGAGGATACATGAAATGTAGTAGTTGTCTAATGTTGATCCTTCTCAGTTAAACGCAATGAAGTTGTAAAACAGTGCTGCTCCTATGCTCTAGGTCCACTAGTGCTTGTGGAAAGAAGCACATCAAAAAGATAAAGATGGCTTAAAAGCTGCAATGTTGTGAGACTTTTTAATTTTATTTTTCAGTAGTACTGATAAATTTACTTTTATATAAAGCTTGTATGCAAAAAGGTGCTCAAGTATGTTGTTTTTTATGAAGTCCATGAGATCTGTTATATAATGACACATTTCATGTGGGAGTATGTTTGCTATGTACTGTCATCCTTCATTTTCAGAATTTTGAGATCCAGAGATACTAAATTTAGTTTCTTTTAAGACATTCATGTATATTTGCCAAAATACTACTCAAAATAGCCTAACCATATTCTGCAGCATATTACTGCCTGGGTCAATGGACCAATGTTAGAACTGTAAATAAAATGTATTCAGTGGGCTATGAAATCTCTGAGGGTAGAAATGAGGTTGCAAAAATTGCATGATTTTACATAGACTCCTTCAGGTTTATTTTCTTGAGTGGGCTTCATTAATAGAATGGAATAGAACTAATTTCTAGTCCCTCCCTAATAGCAGAGTCAACGGGTTGCTCCTGTTGTAATTATATTCCAGGGCACCAAAGCTATCAAAGTTCTCAGCTTTGGCTCTGGAAGGGGGAGCATCTCTGCTGTTTTGTGTGAGTGCTGCAGCCTTGGTTCCAGGGCACCAAAGCTATCAAAGTTCTCAGCTTTGGCTCTGGAAGGGGGAGCATCTCTGCTGTTTTGTGTGAGTGCTGCAGCCTTGGTTGGCAAACCAGCACCGTGTTTTGGTGGGGTCAGTGAAGTGTCTCTTGACTTGCTGGTGGCTGCTTTCGGCCATCTGAGGGGATGAGGACTAGAAAGTGCTGTTCCGCTGTAGATGGAACAATGCTTCTGCACCTGAAGGGAAAAGGAGTAAACACAGCAACAGCAAGGCTCTGTGTAAGGAAGCTGGAGTCAAAAGCATTAATACAGATATATATGAAATAGAATATAAGGAAAAAACTGTTTTGGGTGTGTTCCTGTTGGGTTGAATGAAGCTTACTTCCTCACTCCCAATTCTGGGTGTGGGAAGACAGACCCTAAAGTTTTGAGGAAAAGGGGAGAAGGGAGGTTTGTTTCCTTTCTGGATTGAATATGAATTATAACCCTATAATTAGATACTTTATCTAGGAAAAAACTTTGAGATAACTAAGGCCAGCAACAGTGATCGTGCAAAACATGATCACCCCTTGCGACTGGGGAAGTATTCTGCGTTCAGGGTTTAAAATTACTGCTTTGATAGCCTAACTCAGGATTATAGATGTTTGTGTTAAGTACTGGAGCTGTTTTGTCCCCATACCTTTTGTCTGGTACCAGAATACTTGTTATTCCTTGTGGATGGAAGTCGCAGTGATCAAGCTGTCTTGTTCTCAGATCCCTTCTGTTCTACCACCTCTCAATGACTCTTGGAGTATTTTAAAAAGGTGCTGAAGACTAGGAATGCCAGGTAATTATATAGATGCTGTTACTGCACAGTTTTTGTAGAATTGTGTGTGACTTTCTCTCCCCGGGAGAGAATATAAATAAACTTTTTCTCTTCTACATTTGGTGTTGGTTGGACAATTAGTTAGCACAAGTGTTACTGGCTAGCAAGTCTCACTTGTGTGTTAGATGGTTGCGTCTGCAATTCAGTCTTAGCTACAATTTAAATTTATTTTTGAAGTAGATCTCCCAGTTGTTCCCATTTACTGGGCTTTCATTCATATCATGGGGCAGTCTGGCAGCATGTGAACTCGATTTCTTTCAGAAAAAATACTAAATCAGAAGGTCCTGTCAAGGATTACAGCTAATAGGGTCCATTTGCTGATTAGCATTCAGTCCATCTGCCTGGAGGCTTTTGTCCAGGAAGAAAGAGTCAGGAGGGCTGAAGGAGGAACCTGTGCTAACTGCCTGGTAGGAAGGGATGCCACTGGTGTCTAGAAAACCAAACTTGGTTTTGTGAGTTGTGGAACAATGTGTGCAATAATAGAATTTATAAACCTTTTTATAAGTCTATACTTGCAATTAAGCCCATAATAACTGCTTACAAATGAGGGCAATTTTTCTGAGCATAGCTGTTTCCAGTAAAAGTGTAAGTGTGGCCTTAGGTGTAGTAGTAAAGTCTTAGTTCCGGTAGTACAACTTTGTATGCAAATTTTGTAGTGTTTGGCTTTTCCTGTATGTAGGAAGTAGTTCATATTTTCTGTTAGGTGAGGCTGATTTCTTTGAAAGGATAAAAGGAAGCAAGGTGTCTAGTACGAGCTTTAGAAGTCTGGGGGATTTTTGTGTGTAGAAACTCTGAGAAACCATAAAAGCCCATGACATATTTAGCATGCAGGGTGTAAGCTGTAACTTAAACATTTCAAATTACGTTGAATTAGCCAGAGCAGTTCTGACTGCATTTTAGTGATAGATTACTTTTTCGAGTGTTGCAAACTTCTCAGTGGTAAAAGCTTCCAGCTTGTTCATCTTAATCCCATAAATGTCAAGGTGCTTAGCATAAACAGGCAACACTTCAAGATCTGTGTGGGTTTGCTGCATTTGCTTTTCCTAATGAGGAAATTAGCAGATACTTCTGTTTCCTCTCTGATGGATGGTGGGATTCTGATGATTCCCTCAACCCCAGTTTGTTCCCATTTGTGACATCTCAAGATGGTCGAGTCATCATGAAGACGGATGCAGGAACATAGGTGTGGTATGTCTGTAATAGACTTGAGGAGCTTGCAAATATTTGTTAAGTAAAGGCCTGTAGTCATAATGATCTTTAAGATAAGGAAATTGATTCTGACAGCAAAAAGAAGCCAGTGAAAACCTCTTAAAAACCTAGTTGGTATTAACAGTGTGACCATTTTTTTTGTGCTACTGTACAAATGCTGTGAAATGAATGAGCTTGGAGCAGATCTGACCTGATTGGAAATAACAAATTTAATGCTGAAAGATTATCTTGTTTCAGAGTCACTATAGCTGAAAATGGCTTTTCTATTTCTTCCTGTGCTGCAGACATCACTGTTCTTTATCACATTAGAGATCTTAATGTAGCTCTTTGTGGGCTATTTATACTTAAATAAGAAGTTTAAAAAAGACATACTTTGGGACTGAAAGATGGCATCCAGGTCACTTTATGGTTTTCCTAGTCATGGTAATTTTCTCTTTTAATCATTGAAATGAAGCCTTTCAGGTTAAACAGTGGGCCCCTCCCACCATGAAAAAAACAAAACCAAAAAATCCAACCTGGGAATATGTATTTTGTTGGAGTACCTTTAGTACACTTGGTACAAGGACTTCAGGAGTGGTAGTTGAAGTACTTTATTTTTCAAGAAAAGTTTCCCTTTAAATCGTCATTGTTCATGCTTTTAAATGGCTCCTTTCAGAATCAGAGCTGGGTAAGTTTTAGGACCCAAAAATATGCCAACTTTGCATCCAGTCCTTCAGGATTGTTTCAAGCAGCAGAAAAGGCACAGCTTGCGGTCATGATGGGGAAGGGGGAAGCCCTTAAATCTAAGACAAGACAGGAATACACATCTCATATTCTTTTTGCAGGGGACTAGGAACTCCCTGGATACTCCTTTTCCAGTAACTGGGCAGTCAACTAATAGAGAAAGATAATTTTTCTTTCTTTTTGAATTTACTGATATGATTGAAAGAAACAGTACAGCATCATAATAGGGGTAACAGCCCTGCATCTCCAATTGAGGGGGTGGAACGTGTTGTGAATTATAACTCTGGTGTACAAGTAGCAAGTTGGGTCCAATTACAAATAATTTCTGCTGGTCACTTCAGTACCTGAATTACCTCAGGAGCAATTTAGGCCTATAATTCAAATGAAGCATTATTACAGATGAGTGGGGAGGAAAAAATAAATCTTAATGGAAATTTGGAAGGAAAGCTGATGTTTTGCAGGGGTGATAGTGCCAACCTTGATCTTCATTTTACAGAATAGAAGAATTAAGATCAAACTGTAAAAAGTAGTTAACCTGAAACACATGATAGAAAGAGGAAGTTTGTTGTGGTTGTTTATGGTGAGTTTATTTTTGGAAGGAATGCTGTTGGGAGAGCAGAGGGCTTATTGATGTACACTGTAACACAGCTCAGCGCAACATGTTTTTGCTGAAGTTTGAATCTTGCCTAAAACCATTTTCCACAGCTTTCCAATTGATTTTTCTGCAGGACTGTTTCTCTGCAGCATGTAACTGGTTGCTGGGGCGACTGGTGCTGCTCTCCCAGTATTATACTCGGTTTGGGACTCTGTCCTTGTTTTTTCTCTGACCAGTGTGCGTGACTTAGGTGCTTCACTGTTGAGAAGTCTTGTTCGGAAGCAGCATAAATTTGGGCTGCCTGTGTGTAGCTGCTGTTTTCAGATACAGTTAGCAGCTTATTTTTCAGTTGTATTCAAACTGTCTTGTACTTTCTGAAGACTCACCAACTTTCTCTTATCACAGTTCTCCTCATTCCAGTCCCAGGTTTTCTGTTTATTCCGGTGTTTGCCTGCATGCTGGTTTACCTTTGGATGGGTATTGATGTTTGAGACACCTTACAGCGCAGCATAATGACTGAATCTGCTAGCTTCATCCTTTTAATTCCCTATGCTTTAGGCTGCTTAGTTATGTCTTCATTTTTGTGATCTTGACTTGGCTGTTGTCTTGCCTGTACTTTTGAGAAGAGAATTCCCAATAACACTGTAGGTATTCAAGTACAAAAACCACCCTGGTTTTTTCATCATGGTAAGTTTGAACAATAGCTGATGTTATTGAAATGGTAAAAGTCCCCTTATTCCCCCCTCTTTTTATAAGGCTGTTATACTACTAGTCATAGCATTTGGAAATGGCTAGGAAAAACCCAGACTTGCATCTTCCTTTTCTAAAGTATTAGAAGCAGTGGAAATTCCTCGTCAGTCAGTGCCTTAGATACAACTCTGCTTTGGCGTTCTGTATGTCATCCAGCTGCTTTTTTTTTTTTTTTTCATATCAATACCAGTGGATTTCTTTGACGTGGCTGTTTTTTCCACCAACCAATGTGGTGGTGGCAAACTGTCTTTTTCTAGTCTTCTTTGATCACTTTAACGTTGGTAGATCTGTAACGTGACCAGCATAAAGTTACCACTGGAAAACAACTGGAGCTGCTGTCTCCGAGACTGCTGGGTCCTTTAAGAGGTTTCCCATCAGAACGTGGCAAGGATGATGAGCATCACAGATGTTAATGGATAAAACACTGTGCAGAAAACCACTTTTTTATTGTGGCAGTGGGTTGACTATTAGACTTGTTTATTTTAAGGCTTGTGTTCTTCTCATTTTCTTCTAGCTTTTCAATAGTTGCACATCTTTAAAAACTGTCAAACCTGAATGCATATTTTCACTTAAGTATCGTGTGCTTGTCAGCTGCTTTTCCTAGACCAGGTTATGGTGGCTTTTAGGAAAATGAGACTTGAGTACTTTGCATTGCCAAAAAAAACCCAAAACACAAACAGACAAACACAAAACAAAAACAAACAAACAAAAAACCATCCCAAAACTTAAAAGGTTTGCTTGTTTAATGAAAAACAGAACAAAGTGAAGGGGGAAGAAATTATACTGTGCATTCCATATGTGGTCAGCCTCTTTTTGACTAGGTTTTCTTTAGAGCTTTTTTTTTTTCCTGAGTCCCTGATGTCTTTTACAGATGCTGGAATTCTCTTTTCATGCTGTTTATTAATGTAGTGGACAACCCTTTAAGGATGCGTGTATGGGAAAATTTGGTTGATGTAGAGGGTGTCAGTGGCATGAGTAAGAGAATGGAAATGATTCTTCATAATTTTTTTAAGTACTTGAAAAATCATGATATCCTCAGTGGCATTTATAAAGTGTCCTTCTGGTTTAATTAGAAAAACTGTGATCCAACAATAGCAGCTGTTCCTCTAGGCTGAAGTTCAGATTTTAACCTGGCCTAAGTCTGTGCTGCTTCTGAAAGAACTAATAGCACTTGGCCTGAATTGGATTAGTGTGCAAATCCAGCTGGAGTGTTTTCTGGGAGCTGCAAGGAAGGTTAGTTTTCAGTCTGCTTGCAGCAGGGCAAAGGAAAATCTTGTGTCAGCACAAAGGAGGAGTGGCTTGGGGGCTGGGATTTAATTTTTTTGGTTGATATGACAGCTGTGAGGCATTTATTTCAGAAAGTTGTCAAAATGAGCCTTGGTTGCATTGGACTGATGCTTTGGTTAAAAATTTTGAGCATTATGTAACGTTGTGGTTGTAACAAAGGATCTGTGTTTATGTCTAAGATATTTTTCCTTGAAGAATTTTGACTTCTCTAATTGGAAGAGCAGCTTATCCTGTGGATAACTTCCTACTAAAAATACTAAATGAGGCTATGCATAAGTCAGTCTTGTGGGGTGGAATTGAAAAATATTCCTAGATAAATGTTTAAAACCTGTATTTTGTGAATTCTGTATGCATCTGAAATTTTTGAGAGCTCAAGGGAAGAGCACAACTTGTAGCATTGCTCAGCTTAAGTCCTGCATCAGATCAGCTGATATTGGTGGATGTACATAACTCTGTGCTTCGGCAACGTGCTTTAGAGTTGACTCTTCTTTTAAGCACTGGTTGTTGCAGCTGCTCCCCAGTGTGCTGTAGGATGAAGGCAAGTATTTGTTTTTGGGTTTAAAAGTACAACTTAAATGTTTGTAAATGACACATCCTTTAGCATAGTGCAGTCTTAGCTTTAGCACAGTGCGACTCTTAGTTGTGTGTTTCTGAACCAGGATGTGTGTTTCCAAATGAAACATTTGTGGAGTATGGAAATCTTAGTAGTATGCATTTTCAGATAACTCCCCAAGTTTTTATCAAATGGGGAGCTTCCACATATAAACAGTCAATAAATAACTACGTGTTAATCCGGTCCATCTCACTTGGACTTCCATGCCTTGCTGAAGTTTAATTTAATTTCTTTTTTTTTT